>JAPDNY010000004.1:239997540-240527540 GCA_029375565.1 Gekko gecko
TATCCTGTTAATAAAAGTGTTTAAAAAAAAATATTTCCTCTGAGATGTAGAGGGTGCTGTGGAGGGCACAACAGTATATTTTGAGCTGGACGTAATGTTGTCAGCAGACATCCATTCAGTATTCTAATACTCTATTCTGAAAAAGAAATACACTAAAATATAGCCCAGGGGTGCCCAGACTTGCTTAATGTAAGAGCCACACGGAATAAGCATCAGATATTTGAGAGCTGCAAGGCATGAACAAATGTTACACATTCTTACTGGTAAATATGCACATTTGCTTTTTATTAACATTAAATAAGACTGCCAAAAATAATAACAAAAGCGGTAAAAGCAGATATTGATAATGATGGCCCAGTCACACGGGTCAGATAACGTGGGGGGGAGGCGTGGCTGTTCGCCCCGTAGCGAAATAAAGCGCAGTAGCCCGATCACACGGCCCCCCGGATTGCCGCACTTCAGCTGTTAGCTGCTGATTTCACAGTGATGCTGAAGCATGGCAAAGAAGCAGCGTGGTGCAATCACACAAGCAGCGCTGTTTCTTTGTGCACATGCACCATTCCCGGGTGCAGAGCTGCTGTCAGTGTCTTGTTTGTGCGCATGCGCCGTTCGGCATTGGTGCACATCCTATGGAGACTTACAACATCCGGTTTGCGACGGGATGTGGGCGGGCACCAGATGCCACAGTCAGATGCCCGCCTTTGCCCCACGTTTCCCAGAAACTAGTACATTTTCCATGGTACTTTTTAACTCCACATCTTCGGCGGGTCACCACGGGTTGCCCACGGGAGCGCTACGCTTCCCAGATGTTGCAGTGTGATCGCATCCCGAAAATGGGCCTAACATTCATGCCTTCCGCATGGCAAATTCTCCATGTGACCAGGGCCGATATTTATTTGTTCAATGATATTTGTTTGCTAGTGATATTTAGCTTCCCCAGCTGCCCTGCCAGGAGCTGTACAAGATGTGTGAAAGAGCCGCATGTGGCTCCCAAACCACAGTTTGGCCACCCCTGGTATGGAGGATTTATAGTCCTTCTTGTTGAGAATAGATATGTGAGGACTGAATGAGTTAGCATATGTAACGGGATAAAAATCCAATATCCCTGTTGAGTCCTGGGGTGGTTTTTATTCCAAGTGTTGTAATAACTTATAATTCAGCAATTCCCATTTCCATTCTGTTCCTGAAGTTCCTTTGTAATAAAAACGGCCACTTTGAGGTCATCCATTGAATAGTTCAGCTTTTATACCCAGAATGAAATCTGGGGATGGGTTTCAGTCACCACTGTTCACCCTTAGCCAGAGATGCCAGGAATCAAACCAGGAACTGTCTCCATGGGAAGCAAGTTGTCTTCCCTGGAGCCAACATCACCCTGCCCCAAAGAGCACAAAAAAAAAATAAAATAAAAGGTGAAGTAAAAAAAAGATGGATACGAGAGAAACAGAAGGGCTGAGGAAGCCCTTGAGTGGAAAAACTGCGTGCCGACAACTGAAAGAGGGACATTCTGTTCAGACTTGTTGTGCTTTTCCGGGGAAGCGCTCTTTCTTTAAAAAGAAACACACGGCAAGAAGGGGGCTGCTTTTAAACTGGAAGCTCCTTTTAGAAGCAGGGAGAAGGAGACGCTCTGTCTGTAGGTCTCAGGGGAGTAGAAACCCTTGAGTCATATCCAGCGGCCTGCTGGGTCCTTTTACAGCCGGAACTGGCACGGCTGTGGCTGCTGCGATATCGATAGGGGCAATTAGAGCCACCCCGTTGGGAGATCGGATGCTTTTCTAAGGGGAGCTCCGGAAGGCGGGTTATGGTGGGCTTTGCCTCTCTCCCAGAGGTCATCAGGTCCAGGGAGCGTCCAGATTTCTCAACCGGAACTTTAAAGGGTTCTTTCTTGGCTCGTCACCTCCTGCATCCGTCTCATGACATTCAGTCCAGATTCATGTATCCATTTCTGTCCCTGCTACAGCAAAGATTCCCCCCAAAAAACTTAATGAGTTTCCAGAAGCATTTAGAGTTAGGATTACCAGGTCCCTGCTGACCACCACTGGGGGATGGGGTGTAGGGTTGAGAGATCCAGGTTGGAAAACTCATGGAGATGTGGGGATGGAGCCTGGGGAGGACAGGGACCTCAGTGGGGTAGAATGCCACAGAGACCACCCTCCAAAGCATCCATTTCTCTAGGGGAGCTGATCTCACAATACAAGAACTCGTGGGCACGCCATGAAATTGCTGAGCCATCGGGTTAGAACAGATAAAAGGAAGTCCTTCTTCACCCAAAAGAGTGATTAACATATGGAATTCACTGCCACAGGAGGTGGTGGCAGCTACAAGCATGAACAGTTTCAAGAGGGAATTAGATAAACATATGGAGCAGAAGTCCATCAGTGGCTATTAGCCACAGGGTATAGATGGGAACTCTCAGTCTGGGGCAGGTGATGCACTCTATTCTTGGTGCTGGAGGGGGCAGCAGTGGGAGGGGCTTCTAGTGTCCTGGCCCCACTGCTGGACCTCCTGATGGCACCTGGTATATTTTGGCCGCTGTGTGACAGAGTGTTGGACTGGATGGGCCATTGGCCTGATTCAACATTGGCTTCTCTTATGTTCTTATGAATTATACCCTGCTGAGGTCTCTACCTTCCCCAAACCCCAGCATCCCCCTGCTGAGGTCTCTGCCCTCCCCAAACCCCAGCGTCCCAACTCCACCCCAAAATCTCCAGGAATTTCTCAATCTGGAGTTGGCAACCCTGCACACATGCTTTAAGTGGCCTACGCAGAAACATTCCAGAAAACCTATAGAGTGGAGTCAAAGTTAAGCAGAGGCTTTCAGATGAGTTGTATCAGCCGATGACCCGTTGGTAACCTAGAACCAGTAGCTTGCTCCATGGAAACCATCTCGTAATCTGGGGCAACTATGTGTGTTACTGTAGAAACAGAATCCGAACAAATATGAGATCATCTAGAATTCCACCTCCTCAGAAACATCCCCACATTGTATTGCCATTCCCACATCGTATTTCCATGGCAACTAACTCTCCAGTTTGGTTGGTTTGCCAACCTCCAGGTAGGGTCTGGAGATCTTCTGGAACTACAGTTGACCTTCGGATGACAGAGGTCAGTTTCTCTTGAGAAAATGGCTGCTTTGCAGTGTGGCCTCTACGGCATCGTACTCTGCTGGAATTTCCAACCCAGAGCCAGCAACCCTACAGTTTCGTCATCCCAACCAAACCTGTTTTAGGAAGCCAGGGTCTGGTCCCGGTCACACTGCGCCGCTGAAGGGAGGCAAATTAGAGCCAGAGCAAAAAGATGCACGGTAACGCGATCAGACAGGTCACCGAGATGTCGCGCAGACGCCGATTGCCAGCGATCACACGGCGATGTTGAAGCACATCAAAGGGTTTTGCTTTTGCATTCTTGCGCATGCACAATCTTACGTTTCTTCGCATACTGTGGAGGCTTGGAAAAAACACATCCGGTGTGATGGGATACATGCATGTGCCGGATGTGCCGGATTAACTCCGCTTCCGCGATCTGACACTTCCCTGCGACCCACGTTTTCCGGTTGCTACTACCCTTTTGCTGGTACTTTTTAAATCCGCTTCTTCGGGCCGACGGTACGGGTTGGTGACGGGTGTGCTACGCTTCCTAGATGTTGCCATATGATCGCGCCCGTTTGCTGTGCCCTCAACCCGTCTGTTCTGTGGGGCAAATCCTCCCGTGTGACCGGGGCCTCTGTCTGTCAAGAGGGTGTTGGCAGCTCCGAACTCCAAGCAAAAATGATGGGCACTTAGTAATCTCTTCGTTTCCCGTTTGGTATGCACCATATATTTATGTTCCAGCGACTGTTCAGTATTCAGCTTTAACAACTACCCATTAGATATTTTTGGTGGCTTATTGGCTCCTAATTTCTGTTTCTGCTGCACCCAACTATGGCTGTAGCCCTGCTAGGCATGTGTACCCCTATTTACAGACAAGGTTCCCAAAAGAAAGAAATGAAAAATCTTGGAACAAATGGTGAGATCTGTCACCATTCATCTTTGCATCCACACGGAGCCCTTATCTGCCCCAGTGCGGTTGTCGCGGGAGAATGCTCGTCTTGAAAATTCCCAGCATTTTGTGGATCCTTCCAACATTTTGTCAGCCTTCCATGGCGGACGTTTTTCAAAATTCCAAAAATGCCCACAGTGTTATGTTTGGGGACCTGTCATAACAAAAAGTCACAGTTCAAATATCGGCTGCAAAATGTTGATGCCCAGTTGCCACGCTGGGGACAGAGTCGGACCTTTGTGCCAACACAAGGTCATTGGGGGTGCCGCTAAGGCCAAGGTCCCCGACCTTTTTTGCCTGTGAGTATCTCTGGAATTCTGACAAATGGTGGTGGGCATAATCACAAAATGGCTGTCGTAGGAGGCAGCGCCAACCACAAAATGGCTGCTGCAGGAGGCGGGGCCAACCACAAAATGTTAGGGATTGAGGTTATTGTTATGTCTTAACAGTGAACGCTGCCTATTCTTTACCATGTAAAGCTTGAGTTTATGTACAGGATCATAAGATGTAACATTCCTAATGGCCATTCCTATGGAAGTGTTTAAAACAACCACTCACAGTGTGAATATGTTGTATGGAGGGAACAAAGCTGATTGGCCTTTATCCCTGTAATCTGATTGGACTTTAACGTATTATGGGTGTGGCTTTGACAGCCCGGGATAGTTTAAAAGAAGGAGCTGCGCTCCACTTGTTGTTGTGTGTTGCTTGTGTGTTCCGAGTCGAAGTTTGCTGTTACAGATAAAGCTGAATCACTATTTGCTGAAATCCTTCGTGTTGAGTTGCATACTTAACAGTTATACACGGCTTTAATAGTAACTCTACAATGTTTCAGGCAGAAACACTGTTAAACAGGGTTCCTTTTTGTCTGCACAGCCTATCGGAAGCCCTGCTGGGAAAGAGCCCCACCTACTTTCTGAAAGCACTTGATGGGGAACATGGCCCATGGGTACCAAAGCCTCGAGAGGTCGTGCACAGGATTGGGCCCCTTTCCCCCACAACGGCTGTTCTGTCGTTTTCTGAACCATATGCTTGAGCAAATGCAATGTATACATACCGTAGCTTTGCTTTTCTGGCGCTCTATGAAAACAATATGCCAATTATGTTAATGACCTACAATGCAAATGCACAAATCAGCCGCTGCGTCTGCGTTCTGTTTCCAAAGCAGTGCGGAACGAGGACTTGTCTACCGGCGATGGTAGTTCATTAATGACGGAGAGACGTTTGAACGCTGGAGATAGTGTAGGACTTCTTTTGGTTTCCCGTCATACACCCACTCCCCCCCCCAGCTCCCCAAAAATGTGAATTAGTAAACCACATCCAGGGGGGTTTATAGAGACAAACTTGAAAGCAACTTTGCTTGAAGTTCAAAGGCTTGAGGAAACCATGATTTGAATCTTAGTATCGGGAGGGACAGAATGAGGACATGTACGAGAATAACATTAAGAAAAAGGCGGGGGGGTTGGCAGTGGGAAACCACCTCCCTTTTAGCCTGAAACATGGGCAGTCTTAGACATGTGTTAGCGTAATTAATAAGAATAAACTGTTTAAAGGGGGATTATAAAGGGGATTATGCCTCTTTAAAGCTGTCGCCATATGCCCAGAAGAGAGGAAAGCTGCATTTCAATTAATATCAGAGATTTTGAGATCTGGTGGACAAGATTCAGCTCTTTTCCCTGGTGGAAACTGGTAGCCAGCCCAGTGAGAATTAATTGAATAGGCCGGACGGTCGGGCCCAGAATTTGACTTAGTGCTCACTAATTTTTATAGCATTTTACACAGTAGGATTTACTAATTTCGATAGCAGCCGTTTCACTGGCCTGGAGGGCTCGTGCTAGCTTGATCTCATCAGATCTCAGAAGCGAAGGGTCACCACGGGTCAATACTTGGGTGGAAGACCACTAAGGAAGGCACGAGTGCGGGCTCGTAGCCAGGATTTTGTAACTCAGGGGGCCTTTAAACAACTCAGGGGGCACTGGCGTCACAAAATAAAAGATAAAATAATAATTTTTTTAAATCACTTTTGCAGCGTTCACACTCTACTTGCCTATATGGGGACACAAGCCACGCTTGGGGAACGGGTGGCGATGGGCAGTCCTCCAGGTGGCCGAGAGAGCTGGGAGTCCCCCGGGTGGCCCAGAGAGCCAGGGGGCCTGGATAGAAGTCAGGGGGCATTGGCAGGGATTCAAGGGGCCAGGCCCCGAAATGCCCCCCTGTAGCTACGGGCCTGCATGAGTGGCTATGCAGAGGCAGGCAATGGCAAACCACTTATGTCTGCATTTTGCCTTGAAAACCCTATGAGGGTCGCCATAAATCAGCTATGACTTGACAATACTGTACGCCCACTGGCATAGCAATTTTTTAGTTAGCAGGGTTTACAGAAATTACCTGAAATCCATACTCCGCTTGCTAATGAGGGTTGCCAACTCTCCCCCACTCCTGTGCTTTTAATGGCAGCTTGTCTACATTTGTATGTATTAAGTGCTGTCCAATTGCTTCCAACTGATGGTGACCCTATGGCTGAGTTCAGACTGGCAGTTTGCCCCGAGATAGGCACGTTTCAGCAGCGTTTCACAACCAGTTTAAAGGGGGCGTTCACACAGGCACAGCTGTCTGGCGTTCCCCAACCATAGTCAACCCGTGCTGTACCACTTTGCTCCTGTGTTTAAAAGACACCTGCTGAAAGTGGTAGCAAATCCCAGAGAGCGCATTTATCCCTCTTCATTCCGCTTCCAGGAAGTGTGAACGCTAACCCGAAAAGCCGAGAACAACCCGCGGTAACGCATAAGGTGCACCTGATTGCCCTGGAGAGGCAGCAGCGACATGATTGGATGTGCTCTGCTCTACTGCCCAATGCGGTGCCAGCGCAATGGGATCCTCCCCAAATCATCCTGGTGCGCTTGTGCGCATGAGCGCATATGTGCACATAACTGAATTACCAGGAAAAAGTCGTTTACAGCCATGCCTTCGGGCCAGCAGTCTGAACGCTCCCTCGTGCCTCCTCCCGGTATGCTCCCACATCAGTCCGCGCAGTGTGACCGGGAAAACCCAGAACAGCTTGTTCCGGGGCTTTTTTGCAACGACTCACTCCCGCTTCAAACTGCCAGTCTGAACTCAGCCTATGAATTAATGACCTCCAAAACATCCTATCCTTAACAGCCTTGCTCAGGTCTCGCAAACTGGGGGCTGTGGCTTCCTTGACTGAAGAAGAAGAGGAGATTGGATTTATACCCTGCTCTTCACTCAGAGTCTCAGAGCAGCTTACAATCTCCTTCCCTTCCCCTCCCCACAACAGACACCTTGTGAGGCAGGTGGGGCTGAGAGAGCTCTGACAGAAACTGCTCTTGAGAGAACAGCTCTGAGAGAACTTGTGACTGACCCAAAGTCACGCCAGCAGCCGCGTGTGGAGGAGGAGTGGGGAATCGAGCCCAGTTCTCCAGATTTGAGTTCTCCGCTCTTAACCCCTATACCAAACTGGTCTATGTACCGAAGCACTATCACCCACTCCTCTCCACACCAAAAGCTTCATTGGCCAATTTCTGCCAATCGAGCTACTGTTTAAAGGCAGTACGAGTGTTGGATTTTTTAAAAAATTATTTGGGAATCTTGGCACATACTTCAGCAATACAGCAAGCATTCTGGTCTCCTAGCAGTAATCAACGAGTCAAAGGGGGAATTTTGGTATATTCATTTTTACCGTTCCCTGCATGACAAACGGCATTTGCCTAGATCCTTCCCAATCAGAGGCAGACTGACTTACAGGTGGAAGTTCTTCCTGCTACTAACTGGTGACAAACTAAGCCAAGCCCCAGTAGCTGTGCCAATGGGTCAGCGGCCAACAGACTTGATCAGGACACCCGTGCGAGTGAGCTGACCGTTGCTAACACCGTTGGCCAGGTCTGAGCTGACACTTGAGTCTGGCTTGCTGCCAGGTCATTTTAATGTCCCAGTCTGCTCATGTTTACAAGAATTAAGGGAATGGGAATTGAGCCCTGCTGGCCAACTGGCCACTCTCGCTTGCCGTACCTCCGCAGCCCTATGCCTCAGCCTTTCTCCGGAAGTCAAAACACGCCATAAAGCCATCCCATCTTTTCAAACCGTTTCTCCCGACAGCAACCCTTTTCCTTGTTGTCGTTTATCTCAAGTCAAGAGGGAAGGGGAGCCGACTCTCTTCTTAATGAAGAAACTAATTAAAGTTGTTGAATTCTCACCCGGAAGACCTCAGTTCCCTTGGTGCTCTTCTGCAAGAGGAGTCATGTCACATTCTGGCAGATGGCGGGCTGGTTTGACGACCACGGGGCTTCATCCTCAAACCACTTAAGGACGGCTTTGACATAAGTTTGTCGTCTCTGTTGTGACTCCCCATTTTCCACACTCTTGTCATTGCAAAGGCCCCGGCGCTCTGATTCAAAAACAAAAGCCACGAGCAGCATTCACGCCAATGAATCATGCGGCACAACTTTTGATGAGCTGTGCCACTTCAGAGTGCCGGCAGGAGACCGCGCACGGGAATGTTCCTGCATAACAAAGAGCCTTACAAAGCGAGTATGTCAAGGAGAAGGACAAGGTCCTGCGAGACCCAGGTTCTAATCCCCCCGCAGCCATGAAGCTGAGACGGTCACATCCTCCTAGGCTAAACCTCCTCACAGGGGTGTTGCGGGGATACTATGCCGGTGTGGGAAAGTGAGCTTCTCAGAGGGAAGGGGGGTAAAAACAAGTCAGGGTGGTGTTTGCTATCTTGAGCCTCGTTCATTCTAGAGGGCTAGTAGCAGCCCAGGAAGGGCTAGTAGTCACCGAAACCAAGGACTGCCCCTTGCGAGAGCTGGACCATGAGGAAGGCCGAGCGCCGAAGAATAGATGCTTTCGAATCATGGTGCCGGAGAAGACTCTTGAGCAGTGTTCCCTCTAAGCTGAGTGAGTGTGAGCCAGCTCGCAGTTTTTTAGCCTCCGGCTCACACATTTTTGTCTTCGCTCAGGGAGGAGGGCTGCAGAGCAAAGTGATTTATGCAGCGGCCAAATCGCTCGCTCATAACTTTAATGTCGATAGCTCGCAGAGTGGAATTTTTGCTCACAAGACTCCGTAGCTTAGAGGGAACACTGCTCTTGAGAGTCCCTCGGACTGCAAGGAGATCAGATCAGTCAGTCCTAAAGGAAATCAACCCTGACTGTTCCCTGGAAGGCCAGATCCTGAAGCTGAAGCTCCAATACTTTGGCCACCAAATGAGAAGGGGAGCACTCCCTGGAGATGACTCTACCTGGTGGAATGAGCTCCCATATGAGATCAGGGCCATGAGGGACCTTTTACAGTTCTACGGTGGCCTGCAAGACGGAGCTCTTCCACCAGGCTTTCAACTAGGGCAACGGACATCCCTCCCTTTTTGCTGGGCCTCCCCTCAATGGGGTCAGAACTGTATACCAGAGTTGGCATCTGTGAGGTTTTAATGTCAATGACAACGGCACTGGATGAAGGCCATTGTAGTATTTCACTGGTGTTTTAATTGTGTTAGTTGTGTACATTGTATTTTTATCCAGTTCGATGTAACCCACCCTGAGCCTGCCATGTGTGGAGGAGGGGATATAAGTCGAATTAAATAAATAAAATTAAATTAAAATGCTGGAAAAGATCGGAGGTAAAAGAAGAAGGGGGTGGCAAAGGGTGAGATGGTCAGACAGTGGGGAATTTCAGACAGATGATATAATCCGGAAGAGGAACGGTTCCCAAACGGTTTCTGGTCTGGCATTTCAGACAGAACCGTTTTAGAACCGGTTCCCTACTGGAATATATTTGTAATTTCACACAGAATCGCTTCTGTCCCATTCAGGAAACGGGGCTGAAGCGTTTTACCTGTCAACCGCTTCCAAGTAGTTGTCAGTTTCTTCTCCCGGATCCAATACGCTTTTTTCCCGCCTTTTTTCGCCCGCACGGGCGATCTCTGGCTTTTTTTTTTTTGAAAAGCATCATAGCAACCCCATTGGAATGCCTGCAGTATTGTTTTATAGCACTATAGTGCTATAGCGCTCTAAAGCGAACATTTTTTTAAAAAGGCACGGCGGGAAACGGTGGGAAAACAAAGCGGTGCAGTCTGAATTGCCAAACCGCTTCTGATTCGGCTCTTTTCCGGTCAGGGAAAGCCATGTGTGAAATGGCAGCCCTGTACCGGTTTACTTCAAGACGAATCAGAAATGGCTTCAATCCGGCAGAATCTCGGTAATGTGAAATTCCCTCGTGTCACCGATGCAACGGACATGAAATTGAGCAAACTCCGGAGGATGGCGGAAGACAGGAGGGCCTGGCGTGATGGGGTCCACGGGGTCGCGAAGAGTCAGACTAAACTGTGCGACTGAACAACAGATTTATTAAAATATTTATACCCTGCCTTTCTTTGTGAGCCAAGGTGGCTTACACGAAGAGTCAAAAACATTTCCCAAAATAAAATAGCTGGTAACCTTCAACAATAGTTGCTAGCAACCTTCAATAATAGCGACAGACCATTCCTGTTCTGGAGGGGGGAAATACATTTTAAATGAACAGCAAAGGGAGGGGGAAACCCAGATGTTTGATTTTAGTTAAATCTATCCATTGTGCTGCCAGAAAGTGTCGGCACCAGTGCATTGTGGGAAACCACAGCACATCCCTTCCTGTTCATACCCTTTCACGGATAATACCATAGCTGCTAGAAATTTGTGGAGGTGAAATCATGCCAACCCAAGCTGAAGATTGGTTATTGGCTAACAGCAAAATGTGTAGATTTCTACACCTAAGTCCACAGCACAGCCCTTTTGTCTGCATTAACAGGTGAGGGCGGGAACGCACCCACCATTCTAGATAGCAACACCTGCATTGATTTTCCACATAAACACGTCTCGGGCCTGCTGAACGGACCTCAGAGAGACCAGGGGAAATGAGTCAGACGTCAGCCTAGCCAAGTCACCAGCTTTCCGTGTCAAACACAAAACATAACAGGCGGCCCAAGAAACATCATGCGCTCCCCAGAACAATGGGAGGCTCTTGGCACATAGGTCTGATGGCGTCACAGACGCTGCAGACAGCTGGGAGCGCATTGGGGAGGGGAGGAAGGCACCAGAGGGATCTGTCTCCAACCCGACCCACCTGCCCCCGGATCTCTGCTGTCTGAATTTGAGCTTTCAATGAAGGCACATTAAAGCTGGGTCTCCCCACTCGACGCCTGCGTGGCCTCTTGGCAGCACGGGCTCAGCTTCCCCGAGATACCATTCTATCAAAATTACAGAAGCAATTAAGACGTAATTAGCCTCTTTTGGCAAAAAAAAAAAGAGAGAGAGAGAGAGGCATCTGAGACCAAAGCAAAGTTATTCCCTCTTAATGACAGTTCAACATCAACACTGTTGAAAATTAATCTCGCATTCTGCTATAATTAATTAATCGTTCCCTTTGCCTATAGCGGCGTGGATGTGAACAAGTGATAGTGGATGTAGCCGTTTGATCAGGGACAGGCCTGTCTGTAACGGGCATGCCTCCCACAGAGATAATTCCAGTCTATAGGAGCAGGAGTACAGGGCCACCTTAAAAACTAACCAGATTCATTCCACCATGAGCTTTCATGAATTTTGATTGCCTACTTCATCAGATGCACCTTTAAGTCCAACATAGTTTAATTCTGCATATAAGCTTTCTGGAGAAGCGTGCATGTACCCAAAAGCTTATACCCAGAATTAAACTTTGATGGTCTTAAAGGTGTCACGGGACTCAAACTTTGTTGTATTGCTTCAGACCAACTTTGAAGAAGGGTGCAGGCGCACAAAAGCTTATACCCAGAATTAAAGTCTGTTGGTCTTAACGGTGCCCCTGGTCTCAAACTTTGTTCTATTGGTATCTGAAGAAGTATGCATGCACTTGAAAGCTGATGCCCAGAATTAATCTTTGTGGGTCTTAAAGGTGCCGCTGGACTCAAACTATGTTCTATTGCTTCATACCCAACATGGCAACCCAACTCAATCTATCTTCATCAGAGACATGATGCATACAGCCAGTGTGGTGCAGCAATTAAAAGCGCCAGACTTGCTGGGTGACTGAAGGCCAGTCACGCATACAAACAGCCGACTCACAGGGCCAGTTTGGCCAGAGATCTTGGAGGTTTTTGTCATCTTCTGGGCATGGGACAGGAGTCACTGGGGGCGTGGTGGGGGAGGTGTTTATGAATTTCCTGCATTGTGCAGGGGTTGGACTGGATGACGCTCAGTCCCTTCCAACGCCATGATTCTAGGGTTGCCGTGAGGATAAAATGGAATAGAGGAGATTCCAGTAATCTGCCCCTTTGGGGAGAAGGTCAGGGTATATATGAAATAAATAAATAAATCCATCAGGAAGAGGCGTTTATACTAAAGGCTTCAAGCAACCGACAGGGCAGGGGGAGGTGTTACGAAGAGAGGCCAGTTTTCCGCAGCCACGTTTCGCGACACGTAGGTTTTAAATTCCGAGACAGATAAAACAGACCCCTTTTATGCAGAGTGGCAACCGGGGTTGAATGATCACGACTCGTTTGAGTTCACCTTGCAGGAGAAATAAAAGGCTAACGAGAATGGGGCGATACTGGAAACCGCGGGAGTGGTATTGACTACGCTGTCACATCGATACAACGAATGACATCACTGCTTTCACGATCCATAGTTTCCCACTCTCTTGCTTTTATTAACTGGCTTTCCTTAAAACCCAGATTTAGGCTCTCTGGGGACTCTCTTGTGCAAGGAGAACTGAGGACATGCAACAGCTCCCTTGGGACTTCCCACGGCCTCCCCACCCCCTTTTTTTTCATTTCTTTTTTCAAGATATAGTTGGGGCTGCATACGATCCAGTGCTGGTTTTGACGACAGGCCTGAGCTAGAGTTTCTTGCATGAAAAGTGTCAGTTCCCTTTGTATCTACAGGTTTCTCTCTTTCTGAAGACGGTCTGCCTTGCAGGCCGCTCCGTTACCAAGAAGAGCTCCCTGCTGGGCCGGCTTTAGCGTCTGGCATTCTTGGGTAGCTGCAGAGGGCCCAGTATTGCTGGAAGGGCCCACATCTGAGCTTCCTACCCCAGGTAGCTGTCACCACTGTTGGGGTTATCTGGTATAGTTAGTCCAGCAGGGCTATTTTTGGGCAGGTACGCACAGGAACGGAGTTCCGGCTGGCTCCCGAGCTGGCCACGCCCAGCAGGAACTCATTAGCATAATAGGCCACACCCAACAGCAGGAACTCATTAGGATTGGCTACATGAGGGCTGTGTGGCCTAACATGCAAAGGAGTTCCTGCTACCAAAAAAGCCCTGGGGTTTTGACAACAAACAAGGTAAACAGAATAAGAAGCAAAAGGTGGGTGTGGCTGGATGACCACACTTTTGGTAACATGGGGGTGTAGCCTAATATGCTAATGAGCTGTGCTGTCAGGGGTGTGGCCTAATATGCTAATGAGTTTCTGCTGTTGGGTGTGGCCTGTTATGCTAATGAGTTCCTGCTGGGCTTTTTCTACAAAAAAAAGGCCTGTAGTCCAGTAACCACTGAAGAGTGAGCAGAATGCATAAAGTTTCTGGCACAGGAGCACATCCAACCAGGGTAACAAAGCTTGGAGTGCCACAAAGTTACACAGAGCCGCGTTTTCAGTTTAAAAGACTAATACTAGCCTTTTTATTTTAGAACTACAATCTGTATAGGAAAGCTTAGAGATAGGATGGCATTCTAACTAAGGATGGACTCAGATGCTAGGATTGTCAAGGGTTACCTGGGAGTCTTCTGGTGCAAAGCATGTGTGCCGCAATGATGCCAACTAGAGGTGACATCATCGCACCAGGCATGTTGGGTGGGACGCTCTAGCATTTTGGCAAAAAACTCTATGGTCACCATAGAGTTTTGGGAAGAGAGAATGAATGGAAGGAAGTTGTCCCTGATAGAACAATCTACATATCAAAGGGGGCAGTGGTAGAACAGTAAACACAGGAAGAAATCGTAGGGATTGCCTCTCTGGCTATCTGACCCTTTTGCCACGAAGTTTGGAAGCTGAGGCAGGGGACAGTGCCCAGTCTTTCACTTCCAACAACCGTAGCCCTGGGAGCAGGAAGAATTTGGCTCATGTTCCTGGGCTGGGCCTTCTTCTCTGGTCCCGGGTGAGGAAGCAGCAGGCGTCTAAAGGAACCGAACATGGATTAAGGGTGTCTAAAGGGCAGGGCAGGCAAATAGGCTCCACCCACTTAGAGCCATATCTAAACCATCCTTTTCAGAGATATTTAATAGTATTAATACTCTGCATCAATTTTATCTTGCTGTTTTGGAATTGTCTAAACCCCCCACCCCCAATATTTTATTAGTATTTTTTCTTTTCAGGTTGACTTCTCAGAATTTCCTCTCTTGGCTTGGGAAATTGGAGTCTGGATTCTGAGCTCGGCTTGATCCTGACTGTTCTTACGTCCCAGAAAACTTCACCAACCCCACCCGGAGTGGGCGGAGGGGAAGCCTTTTAATCAAGTAACATTTTCCATCAGCTAGTTTTGTCAGCTGAATAACAGAGGAAAACACAACCCAAGATGAAAGGGAACTCTGGACCGAGATTTCATCTCTCCCTTTATTTATTCGTTGACTTAAAAATAAACATCGCTGGCTGTACCACCCCCATAAACCAGACATTTAAAATGCATCTTACATTGAGAAATGCCAACGGAGCAGCCTGCCTGTCTGTTGCTCGTAGCCAAGGACTTTGGGATGAATAAACGGCAGAATAAATTGCATTTCTCTGGGGTCTGCTAAATAAAACATGCATTTGGAGAAATCATTTTTAAAAGTAGTTTTGTTCAATATTTTAGTACATCTGGTCTCCCGTTCCCCTCCTCCGGTGTACAAAATGTTTTGCATATTTACTCCAACGTGTGCTACATTTCGCTTAAAAATAGCTTCCCCCAAACACGGGAAGCATCCCGGTTAACTTTTCGATATGCAATCGGCTACAAGAGGAACCATTTGCTGATCAATATTGGGACTCAGAGCCAAGGTCTCTTCTGCTGGAGATATTTTTACAACTCCAAAGGCAAAATTTGCTTTTATCATTGAAATATAATCGCGAGCAGAAACAGGAGGTTCTTTTGCTCTCCCTTTTATATATTTTTTTGATCCGGCAAGATGCTTTCCCCCCTAAATTATTCATACTTTACTTGTAGAGCACAGAAGACCCTGTTGACATTCTTAATGAAAGAATTTCCTTGCAAAAAACACCCCCACACACACCCTTCAAATATTTCCTTTGATTTCATTTCATCTAACAAGGGCTAAATATAACAAAACAAGATGGCCTTGACATAGTTTTTGCGGATGTCTCGCAGGCGTTTCCCCCAATGGGTTTTACAGCCCCAAACCAGATTCAAGCCATTGTGAGACCCCCAAGGTCAACAGCCTGGACAGGAGCTGGAGGTACGGCAATTTAAAAAGCATGGCTCTGGCAACCAGGCAAAGACAGGTAGGCAGTCTTTAGAAAAACCCATGGATGGTTTCTTTAGGACCAATATCGGAACAGCGCTACGTTGACACAGAAGGTTAATCAAGAGGCTTCGACTCTGATTTAGATGCAGTCCCTCAGAGTGGGTCTAATGATCGTGTTATGAATGAAGGTTTGGTGCTATTTTTAAATACATCAATGAATAAAGGTATCGGGATTGCTCTGTTTAACAAATACGAGTATGGATTTCAGAGCAAACTGCACAGGATGTTTTCAGGAGAGTAGCTGTGCTCCTCTGCGGTAGAAGAGCTAGATTCGAGGAGCTTCAAGGGGAGATTGCAATGTGAGACTGCTGAACGTGAGTTCATTCATAAGTTCAGAACAATGGGTGCCCCCCAGGGCTAAATAGGGACATACGATTCTTGTCTCATGACAGGTGCTAATTTTCTGTCCCTAAGCATTTCTCCCCTGCTCTAATCCTTTCTTTGCAATACCCTTGCAAGGGGAGATTGCAATGTGAGACTGCTGAACGTGAGTTCATTCACAAGTTCAGAACAATGGGTGCCCCCCAGGGCTAAAGAGGGACATAAGATTCTTGTCTCACGACAGGTGCTAATTTTCTGTCCCGAAGCATTTCTCCCCTGCTCTAATCCTTTCTTTGCAATACCCTTGCAAGGGGATTGCAATGAGACTGCTGAACGTGAGTTCATTCACAAGTTCAGAACAATGGGTGCCCCCCAGGGCTAAATAGGGACATAAGATTCTTGTCTCATGACAGGTGCTAATTTTCTGTCCCTAAGCATTTCTCCCCTGCTCTTATCTTTTCTTTGCAATACCCTTTCCACCTTCTAAGTGGGATATATGGACTCAGGGATCACCATTCCTACTTGTGTCTGATGAAAGGAACTTTGACTCTTGAAATCCTATTGGTGTCTAAGGTGCTACTGGATTGAAATCCTTCATCGGATATAATCCTTATTTTTAACAGAGAGAGCTTTATCTCCTGAAAGCTTATATCCCCAAAATCTTGTTGGTCTCTAAGGGGCTACTGGACTTGAATCCCACATACAGCCAGTTTGGTGTAGTGGTTAAGAGTGTGGACTCAAAACTGGGAGAACCGGGTTTGATTCTCTGCTCCTCCACATGCAGCCAGCTGTTCTCTCTGCTCCTCCACATGCACGCAGAGCTGTTCTCTCTAGAGCAGTTCTCCCAGAGCTCTCTCAGCCCTACCTACCTCACAGGGTGTCTGTTGTGGGGAGGAGAAGGGAAAGGAGTTTGTAAGCCGCTCTGAGACTCCGGGTGAAGGGTGGGGTATAAATCTAATCTCTTCTTCTTCCTTTTAGCAAAGGGAGCTTTGAGTCTCAAAAGTCCATACTCCAAAAATCTGGTTGATCTCCAGGGCTCATTTCCCGCAGGAGCGCACAGGAGCAAAGCTCCGGCAGTAAGGAGCCCAGGGGGCGGGCACATGCAGCAAGCCCCGCTCCCTGCTTCCAGCAGCCCCCCTCACCTTTCCCAGCCCGCTGGAGCACTGCCACAAGCTGGCCCTTGAGCTGCTCCGCCACTGCCTGGGCTGTGGCACCCAGCCCGCCCAGGCTCTGCCCGTCCTCATGTTGGCCCTGGCGCAGCGCCTCTGCAAGCTGGGCCCCAGCAACTCCTGCAAGGCCCGTGGGGAGCTCCATCCCAGCCTCCTGCACCTACTCGGCGTTCTCCCGCGCCTCTGCCCTGGCCCCCTAACTGCTCGAGGCTGTGCGTGTCTTCCGCACTGCCCTCCTCGACCCACGAGCAGCCACGCACTTTCCTTTGTTTGCCGGCCATCCAAAAGAGTCCAGTGGCACCTTTAGGACCAAGGTTTATTCAGGTACAAGCTCTCCCTCCTCTGTGGGGGCAGATCTGTGCGCTTCCCCTCACCATAACTAGCAATCCAAAAAAGTCCAATGGAACCTGAGTGGTGGGTGTTGCCTTCGGACACACTTCCGGTGATGTCAGGGGGTGTGGCACATGCAAATGAGGTATGCTAATGAGTTGTGCTAATGAGCTCCTGCACCCCTTTTCCTACGAAATGACCCCCGTTGATCTCTAAGGTACTGTTGGATTTGAATCTCGCTCTTCTAGTGCAGACCGCCGCAGCTACTCTCTGCAACGAAATTATTTTAAACAATAAAATTATGTTTTAAAAGACTCGGGGGGGGGGAGATACCCTCACCCTCTTCTTTCATTGGTCTTTTCAGGTCAGTCATCAAACTGACTTCTAGAAAAAACTTGACTGGCTCATACGTTTCATCATGTAGAATTAAACAATTTTTGTTTGTTTTTATAGGCTATGTGTAGATTTCAATTATTAGCACAATTACAACAATATCCCTACAGTATAAGGTACAAAGCTTAGTCGTGCATTCAAAATAATACAGTTACTAGTTACGGAAACAATCAAGACAAACGACGGAGTTCTAGTACACTATCCGTTTGCGTGTCCTTCATCAGGTTTGTCATTCTGCTATTGTTTCTTCACAAGCAGGAAGTGCTGCAAGCCATGTTTCGAAATGCTAGTCCTTATACAATTTTTGATGTGCGCTACCGCGCTTAGATTCTGGTGACGGGGGAGCTCCTTTAGCAAGCTCTAATGTGACTAGGTCTACAGCATATTGCAATTGGCTGAATTACAATTACTGAATCACCAGTCACCAGAATCTAAGTGCGGTAAAGGTAAAGGTAAAGGTTTCCTTGCTCGAAAGCCAGTCGAATCCAACTCTAGGGTTGCGGTGCTCATCTCCGTTTCAAAGCCGAAGAGCCAGCGCTGTCCGAAGACGTTTCCATGGTCATGTGGCCAGCATGACTAAACACCAAGGTGCACAGAACGCTGTTCCCTTCCCACCGAAGCGGTACCTATTTATCTACTTGCAATTTCTTGCTTTCGAACTGCTAGGTTGGCAGGAGCTGGAACTAGAGACAGGAGCTCACCCCGTCATGCGGCACCCGGGTCTCGAACTGCTGAACTACTGACCTTCCACAGCCTGCAGTTCAGCGTCTTAACCACTTGAGCCACCGCAGCTCCGTAAAAGGTAAAGGTTCCCTTGCTCGAAAGCCAGTCGATTCCGACTCTAGGGTTGTGGTGCTCATCTCCATTTCAAAGCCGAAGAGCCAGCGCTGTCCGAAGATGTTTCCGTGGTCATGTGGCCGGCATGACTAAACACCAAGGTGCACGGAACGCTGTTACCTTCCCACCGAAGTGGTACCTATTTATCTACTTGCAATTTCTTGCTTTCGAACTGCTAGGTTGGCAGGAGCTGGAACTAGAGACAGGAGCTCACCCCGTCATGCGGCACTCTCGGGTCTTGAACTGCTGAACTACTGACCTTCCACAGCCTGCAGTTCAGCATCTTAACCACTTGAGCCACCACAGCTCCTTTAAGTGCGGTAGCGTACATCAAAAATTGTATAAGGACTAGCATTTCGAAACATGGCTTGCAGCACTTCCTGCTTGTGAAGAAACAATAACAGAACGACAAACCTGATGAAGGACACGCAAACGGAGAGTGTACTAGAACTCCGTCGTTTGTCTTGATTGTTTCTGTAACCAGTGACTGTATTATTTTGAATGCACGGCTAAGCTTTATACCTTATACTGTAGGGATATTGTTGTAATTATGCTAATAATTGAAATCTACACATAGCATATAAAAAAACAAAAATTGTTTAATTACACATGGTGATTGATTGTTTTACTGGCTAAATATACACCGTGGTCTTGTTTGTTGTGGCTCATAAGTTTGGCAGGTCTGTTCCCATCCCTGGTTTCTGAATACGGCCTCATACGACTGTTTCCGTGAATGAAAACTGCAGACTCCAACAACTGGAAGGTGAAATAACACAGTTGCTGTCAGCACTTTCCCCCACACCGACTTTAATTAAGGAAGACATATTGACGCTGATAAAGTTAATGCTACCAGTCTCTCTTAATTGTTCCTGACATTTTGTGTGGCACGCCAATGATGGATCACTCCAGGAACTCCAGGCTGAGCTGGCCAGAGAATAAAGAGAGTCACTGGCATGGTTTATTTTCAGTAAGGGGCGGGGGAGCGAAGAACCTTCCCACTTAAGTGGCCAGTGCCAGGAAAATCCTCCCCTCAGTTGTCTGAAGAACAAGGTTTCCTTCTAATCAAAAAGGATGAAAACCATTTGTGGGCTGAGAGCTAAATTCTTATCTGCTCCTTGCAGGCAGAAGCTCATTTAAGAAAAAAGAGACCCATTTTCTCGTATTGTTACTCTTCAGGTATTCAGACTCCAGCTCAAAAAGGTACTCAGATTTAAGCGTCAAAATAAGATGCCTCCAGTTCTAGATGGCACGCTTACGAATTGTTGGCTGAGGGGGGGGTAGAGTTTGCAAGAAACACAAAAAGTTGGAGTTTGATCATTTTGGGGTTTACAGCTACTATATCAGCGATATCTGGAACAGCCGGTCTTTCATCAGGTTCCTGGCTAACCCTCTTTTGAAAATACCAATAGTTTGCATTGACATTGTATCGCATGACAAAGTCAATTCAAGGAAACAAACCTTTTAACAGAACACGTTTTTATTCAAAGGCAGGGAACTTTTGGCCCTCGAAAACACAGGTTTTTTTCTAGAGCACCTGAAGGTCCTTTTCTCGTGTTCGTTTCTGCCCATCCATTAAGATCTTCCAGAGAGGGCTTTCTCTACATCTCTGCCCCTACCGCCATCTGTGGTGAGGCAGACAGTGACAGGAAGCAGGCCTTGTTGGTGGTGGCACCACAGCTACAGAACACTCTCCCACTTGAAATCTGCCTGGCCAACAGCCAGGCCCATAGCTGGGATTTTTTTAAGTCAAGGGGCATTTACATTTCTTAGGGGGCACCACTACTCCCATCCTGAGTACCAAGCCACCTCCTCTTCGCAGTGGCCCCTCACTCCGCCATAGCCAGCCCCTCGTGCCAGACAGCACATCACAGCCTGCCAGCAATAAGTACTTTCTGAGGGAAATAGACTTTGGGGGGTGTTATGTATTATTATGTATTGTGTGAAACAACGCCTGAGCTTCAACGAAAAGCTGGTATCGTGTAAAAGCACGTTCTGATTGGCTACTCTGCGCAGGAGACCAATCAGAACATAAGAGAGGTTCTGGAGGGAACTGAATTCATTGGCCTTTATCTAAGCAGTTTAATTGGTTGTTGACTCACTTAGGGGGCGTGGTCATACTCGCCTGGAAAGTTTAAAAGAGAGCCTTCTGCTCTCCTGTTCTTGTGTTGGTTTCTGTCGTGTTCAAATAAAGCTGAATCGCTTGTTAAGAGCTGACTGATGTCTCATGCTTAACAGGGGGGAAATAGAGAGGTGCTGTCTGGCTCGACGTGGCCACCATAGCTGGCCCTTCGTCAGCTTTACAGAAATAACTGGCTCCCTCCCTGCACCCTCTGCCATTCGGGGTCCCTGGGCTATATGGGAAGCTGTGGGGCCTTGCCAGTAAGTTGGGGGGGGGCCTAGCCCCGAGATGCCTCACTATAGCTATGGGCCTGCAAAGAGCTAACGTGGCGTAGTGGTTAGGGTGCTGGATTAGGATTAGGTCTGAATGCCCACTAGTGTGGGGCGTGGCTGGAATTACAACTAATCTCCATACTAGAGAGGTCACTTTCCAGGGACTCTATGGCATTAGACTCCCCTCCTCAAACCTCACCATTCCCGGGCTCCACCACCCCCAAATCTCCAGAAACGGAAGCTCACTGGGTGACCCTGGGCCTGTCACTCTCTTCCTGCCTCACCGGATTTTTCTCGTGAGGATAAAAACAGAGGAGGGACAGAATGATGCTGTGAGCCACTTTGAGTCTCCACTGGGGGAGAAAAGCAGGGTATAAACATCTAAGGTATAAAGCAGGGTATAAATAGCTGGTCACACTTGCCAGATAACGCAGTGGGGAAGTGAGGCTTTTTGTGCTGTATCAATTTGACCCGCCAGAGCGTGATCCGCCGTGTGTTTCCGGAAGTCCGTCCGCGGCCCATTGCAAACCCATTTGCTACTGCCCTTTCCCTGGTATTTTTTTACTCCGTGTCTTCGGCAGAGCAAAACCGATTGGCGACAGGTGCTGGATGCTTCCCAGATATTCTCATGTGATCGCGCCCGGAAAATCCGCCCGTCATTCGTGCGTATCGCGTGGCTACTTCTGCGTGTGAACGGGGCCTAAAATAAATTAATCCAGGGGTCAGAGGATGCCATGGGACATGACAATTAATTTTCAACTGGGGGACACGCTATGAAGAAGAAGGAGAAAAAGAGAAGAGATTGGATTTACACACTGCCCTTCACTATCCGAAGGAGTCTCAGAGCGGCTTACAAACGCCTTCCCCTTCCCCTCCCCACAACAGACACCTTGTGAGATAGGTGGGGCTGAGAGAGCTCTTTTGAGGACTGCTCCTGAGAGAACAGCTCTGAGAGAATTTGTGGCTGACCCCAGGTCACAGCAGCAGCTGCATGTGGAGGAGTGGGGAATCAAACCCGGTTCTCCCAGATTCCGCACACTTAACCACTACACCGAACTGGCTGGAACGAATGGAAGAAGAGCCAGAAATCTTGATTTCTCCTGTTGGTGCGAAGGCAGCAAACTCCCTTCTGCCCCACTGTGAATCCTACATCTTGGTCACTCACTCCTGCATCAGGTTAGAAACCACGGGGGGGGGGGTCTACAGAATCCACAAGCCCTTTGCAGAAAACTACAATTCCCATAAGAGGGGGCATCCTTAGAACTGCCCAGGGCCAGAGAAGAATTCTCCGGAGTCCTGCTCTGAGCCCCCCTGGGCTGTCGGTGGCTTATCTCTAGGCTACGGCTGCCCCAGCCGGAGCGTTCTGGAAGCCGGCGATTGTTTTGCTTTTTAAACAAATGCCACTGATGTCCATTTTTAATTCCTGGCTGCAAACAGCGTGGGGCTTGGCCAACTCAGATGGTCAGAAGCACCAGTCCCAATCTGAGAAAAGGCACTGCAGAACTCGTTTGCTTGGAAACCTTTTTAAAAATTGGTTTTCATAAGCAGCGGGGCCGTGAGACAGTTTGCTGGCAGGTGCCTCAGGCGGAGGGCCTTTGAGAAAGGAGGAGAAGGCGTAGCCGTACCGGTTAACTGCTGAATGGCAGTGGCTGCAGATTGTTTCACGTTTCTTCTCCCTGCTGATGGGAGCTAAATCCCCCCCTGTTCCCTTTTGTTCCGCTGTTGCTGTGAACTGAGCAGTGATAAACGTTTATGTCACCTTTGGGTGTCTTCCTACATCACGTCTTCCCCAGAAAAGGGCCACACAACTGGGTGTCAAGACTTTTCTCCACAACCACAAAGAGCCTAATATAATAAATCAATAATAAACAAATGGTATCCTACCTTTTCCCCATGAAAATTGAGATTGCTTGTAAGGTTGTTGTTGTTCAGTTGCACAGTCGAGTCCGACTCTTTGTGACCCCACGGACCACATCATGCCAGGCCCTCCTGTCCTCTGTTATCCTCCGGAGTTTGCTCAACTTCATATCCGTTGCATCAATAATACTGTCTAACCGTCTCATCCTTTGCCATCCTCTTCTTCTTTGACCTTCAGTCTTTCCCAGCATCAGGGTCTTCTCCAGAGAGTGCTCCCTTCTCATTTGGTGGCCAAAGTATTTGAGCTTCAGCATTTGACCTTCCAGAGAACAGTCAGGGTCGATTTCCTTTAGAATTGACTGATTCGATCTCCTTGCAGTCCAAGGGACTCTCAAGAGTCTTCTCCAGCACCATAATTCAAAAGCATGTATTCTTCTGCGCTCACCCTTCCTTATGGTCCAACTCTTGCAGCCACACATTACTACTGGGAATACATTGCTTTGACCATACGGACTTTTGTTGGTAGGGTGAGGTCTCTATTTTTTATTATGCTGTCTAGGTTTGCCATTGCTTTCCTCCCAAGGAGCAGGCGTCTTTTAATTTCACTTTTAATTTTTGTAGTGACCTTGGATTCCAGGAACGTGAAGTCTGTCACTGCTTCCATGACTTCCCCTTCTATTTACCAAGGCGTGATGGGGCCGGATGCCATGATCTTAGTTTTTTTGATGTTGAGTTTCAAGCCAACTTTTGCGCTCTCCTCTTTCACCCTGAGCAAGAGGCTCTTTAGGTCCTCTTCACTTTCTGCCATCAGAGTGGTATCGTCTGCATATCTGAGGTTGTTGATCTCTTCCCCAGCAATCTTAATTCTGGCTTGTGATTCATCCAGGCTGGCATTTCGTATGATATACTCTACATATAAATTAAATAAGCAAGGGGATAATATCCATCCTTGTTGTACTCCTTTTCCTATGCTAAACCAATCAGTCGTTCCACATCTGGTTCTAACTGTCACTTCTTGACACTTATACAGGTTTCTCAGGAGACATGTGAGGTGGTCTGGTACTCCCGTCTCTTTCACACAATCAAAGGCTTTAGCATAGTCAATGAAGCAGAAGTAGATGTTTTTCTGGTACTCCCTTACTTTCTTCATAATCCAATAAATGTTGGCAATTTGATCTCTAGATCCTCTACCTCTTCGAAACCCAGCTTGTACTTCTGGCAGTTCTCTGTCCACGTACTGCTGAAGTCTAGCTTGTAGGATCTTGAACATGACCTTGCTAGTGTTTGAAATGAATGCAATTGTGCCATAGTTTGAACATTCCTTAGCATTGCCCGTCTTTAGGATTGGAATGCAAACTGACCTTTTCCAATCCTGTGGTGTTTTCCAAATTTGCTGGCATACTGAGTGCAGCACTTTAACAGCATCATCTTTTAAGACTAGCTCAGCTGGGATACCATCGCCTCCACTTGCTTTGTTGTTAGTAATGCTTTCTAAGGCCCATTTAACTTCGCACTCCAGGATGTCTGGCTTGAGGTCAGTGATCACACTGTCGTGGTTGTCAAGGACATTGAGGTCCTTCTTGTATAGTTCTTCTGTGTATTCTTGCCATCTTTTCCTAATCTCTTCTGCTTCTGTTAGGTCCCTACTGTTTTTTTCCTTTATCATGACCAGCTTTGCATGGAATGTTCCCTTGATTTCTCCAATTTTCTTGAAGAGATCTCTAGTCCTTCCCATTCTATTGTTTTCCTCTATTACTTTGCATTGTTCATTCAGGAAAGCTTCCTTATCTCTTCTTGCTGTTCTCTGGAACTCTGCATTTGTTTGGGTAAATCTTTCCTTTTCACCTTTGCTTTTTATTTTCCTTCTTTCCTCTGCTATTTGTAAAGCCTCATCAGACAGCCACTTTGCTTTCTTGCATTTCTTTTTCTTTGGGAAGATCGCTGCCTCCTGTACAATGTCACAAACCTCCATCCATAGTTCTTCAGGCACTCTGTCTATCAAATCTAGTCCCTTAAACTTATTCTTCACCTCCACTGTATATTCATAAGGGATCGGATCTAGGTCAAACCTGAATGGCCTAGTGGTTTTCCCAACTATCTTCAGTTTAAGTCTGAATTTTGCAATGAGTAGCTCATGATCTGAGCCACAGTCAGCTCCAGGTTTGTAATGGGAAATGCCATTTTATCTCTTGCACGAGGTTTGCAGGTCACACTCCAACTTGTTAAAATTTGTGATGGTTGAACAGCCACCGGTTCAGCTCATACCCTGTTCACCAGACAAGAACAGAGGGCCAGTTTTTTGGATGGATTGTTCTTCATCTGTTCATTGCCCCATCCTGTTCAGCAGGTAGCTTCAAGTATCCATTCCTAACAATACCACGTAATTGCCCTTTCTGTGCATGTGCATTCTAGCATTGCCAGATCTGGCTTCGGAAGTTCCTGGAGATTTGGGGTTGTGCAGAGCATGGGGACAGCAGAGTTTGGGGCGGGGAGGGACCTTGGTGGGTTATAATGCCATAGAGTCCACCTTCCAAAGCAGGCATTTCTTCTGGGGGAACTGATCTCTGATCTTCTCTGACCTGGCTCCAACCTGGTGGAACTCTCTGTCAAACAACACCCATGCCCTGCAGGGCCCCGTTACAGTTCCGCAGGGCTTGCAGGACAGAGATGTTCCACCAGGTATTTGATTGAGGACGGCGACAGTTCCATTCCAGAGAGCCAGTTTGGTGTAGTGGTTAAGTGTGCGGACTCTGATCTGGAAGAACCGGGTTTGATTCCCCCACTCCTCCACTTGCACCTGCTGATGTGATCTTGGGTCAGTCACAAGCTCTGGCACAGCTGTCCTTGAAAAAGAGCAGTCTCTGTCAGAGCTCTCTCAGCCCCACCTACCTCACAGGGGGTCTGTTGTGGGGAGGGGAAGGGAAAGGAATTCGTAAGCTGCTCTGAGACTCCAAGTGAAGGGCAGGGTATAAATCCAATCTCCTCCTCCTCCTCCTCCCCTCCTCGTCCTCCTCTTCTTCTTCTTCCTCCTCCTTCTTCTTCTTCTTCCTCCTCTTCTTCTTCTTCTTCTCTCCCACCCACCTCTTCTGTGAGAGAGCAACGTTATTGTTCCTTTGTGCCATCTCTAGCTGTATTTTTGTTTGCTATTGGCTTTAACCTGATTTTAATTGATGTTTTAGAAGCGTGTTGTGAACCGCTCTGAGACTGGTTAACCGGGGGACAGCAGTTGAAAAGGTGAATAAAATAAATAAACAAATAACCTGGAGACCAGCTAGAATTCTGGGAGATCTCCAGCCCCTCCCTCAATCCCCCCACCCCCGGATACTGGCGCATGGACTGCCTTCTACTGAATCGGGCCCTGGGTCCATAAAAGTCAGTATTTACTCAGACTGGCAGCACTGCAGCTTTCCAGGGTCTCAGGGAGAGGCCTTTCACATCACCTACTGCCGGATCTTTTAACTGGAAGTACCAGGGATTGAACCGGAGACCTTTTGCACGCCAAGCAGATGTTCTACCTCTGAGCCACGGGCATTCTCACACAGCCCAATGGAGCTCCCCCCCCAGCCCACCTTGCTACCGCATGGCTCTGCTGGGCAGGCAATCGCTTAAACACACGGCTAAGTCCGTTTCTAATCCTATAAATCAGTCGTTAAAAAAAATGCTGCTGTTTTGGTTTTTTTTTTTTTAATCCAAAATTCGATGTTTGTCTGAAGAAACCTTAGCAGCATTCCTAGTTAATCATTTGTTGGGACCCAAAGCCTTAGTCATGCCGGCCACATGACCACGGAAACGTCTTCGGACAGCGCTGGCTCTTCGGCTTTGAAACGGAGATGAGCACCGCAACCCTAGAGTCGGATTTGACTGGCTTTTGAGCAAGGGAACCTTTACCTTTACCTTTACTTACAGCCTCTGTGCAAGTGTCCAGTTCTGACGAAGCAAAACAAAGCAATGGAAACCTGTTTTGCAGCCATTTTTGAGTTGTTTGGTGCCAGGCTTCTTTCTGATCAGCACAGTCATACAGTTGGACAGCCGAACACACTGGCCACTAAATGGGCAGCGTCTCTAATCAATATGAGTCTGTTATTTCTTTTCAGTGAGTGGCTTCAGGCTACGGGAACGCATGCCCTCTCTGAGCACCCTCTTCCTTCTGTTTCCGACTTCTGCTGAGAGATGCAGGGAAATAGTATTGCCGCCCCGATCAGAGACAGCCTGTTTCCAAGAGCTACCTTTCGATATTTATTCCACTGCCACAGGGCTCCAGCTAAATTCACTTAACACGAGGCAGCCACATGTCAAAGCCTAGTTAAAAATACAACATAACTGGGTTTCTATCGATGTTTTGTTTGGCGTTATGATGTAGAGCTCTCTCCCTGGCTGTCAGCAGACAGATTTGTTTCCCCTGCCTGGCGTTGCAAAAAGTGACAGGTATGCGTTGACATAAATGCAATAAAGTCGCCAGGGACTTCTGCGATGGTGTAGAACAGGATAGAAACATACACTGGTTTTACACCAGCGTCGCGGTTTCCACACAAAGGATTCTGGGAAATGTAGTTATTGATCTGTAGCCTGTCGCCTTCCCTGACAGAACTACTATCCCCACATACACCTGGGAAGCTCAGGTCAGCTAGCTTGCAAAAACTAGACTTGCCAACATCCAGGCGGGGGCTGGAGATCTCCTGGGATTACGACTGATCTTCCAGCAACAGAGATCAGTTCACCAGGAGTAAACGGCTGCTTTGGAAGGTTATCTCTGTTGCATTATACCCAGGGCTATTTTGGGGCCGGAACGCACAGGAACGGAGTTCCGGCTGGCTCCCGAGTTGGCCACGCCCAGCAGGAACTCATTAGCATAATAGGCCACACCCAACATCAGAAACTCATTAGGACTGGCTACATTAGGGGTGTGTGGCCTAACATGCAAAAAAAGCCCTGGGTTTTGACAACAAACAAGGTAAACAGAATAAGAAGCAAAAGGTGGGTGTGGCTGGATGACCACACTCCTGGTAACATGGGGCGTGGCCTAATATGCTAATATGTTTCTGCTATTGGGTGTGGCCTATTATGCTAACGAGTCCTGCTTTTTCTACCAAAAAAAGCTCTGATTATACCTCATTCGAAGTCTCTGCCCTTTCCAAACCCTGCACTCCTCAGTCTCCACCCCCAAACCCAGGGGTCTTTCGGGGGGAGCGCACTGGAGCACAGCTCCGGGAGCTCAGGAGCCAAGCCCCGCCCCCAGCCGGCGTCCCGGAGAGTCTTTCAGGCAGCCGAATGTCAATTTCAGCTCCATTATATCCTATGGGCCATTGAAGTCAATGGTGAAAACATAGGGTATATTCTAGGGGCTGGAGGGAGGGGTTTGAGGAGAGGCTCGAAACTCACAGGATAGCTGATGGAGCCTCTCCCCAAGATACCCACCAAGTTTCAAGAACATTGGACCAGGGGTCCAATTCTATGGGCCCCTAAACAGGTTGCCCCTATTCCCTCCATTGTTCTCTATGGTGGGAAAAAAGTTATTTTTTCCCACCATAGAGAACAATGGAGAAATGGGGCAACCTGTTTGGAGGCCCATAGAATTGGACCCCCTGGTCCAATGTTCTTGAAACTTGGTGGGCATCTTGGGGAGAGGCTCCATCAGCTATCCTGTGACCTTGGAGCCTCTCCCTCAAACCCTTCCCCTCCAGCCCCCAGAATATACCCTATGTTTTCACCATTGACTTCAATGGCCCATAGGGTATAATGGGGCTGAATTGCCACTGAATTTCTTTCATTCCCTCCTTTCCTTCTTTCTTTTTTCCTCTTTCCCTCATTCTTCTCTTCTCTCTCTCTTTCTCTCTTTCTCTCTTTCTCTCTTTCTCTCTTTCTCTCTTTCTTTCTTTCTTTCTTTCTTTCTTTCTTTCTTTCTTTCTTTCTTTCTTTCTTTCTTTCTTTCTTTCTTTCTTTCTTTCTTTCTTTCTCACCTTCTTCTCTTCTCTTTTTCCTCCTTTCCCTGTTTCCCTCCTTCTTCCCTCTCTTTCTTTCCCTCTTTCCTTCCTTCTTTCCTTCTCTCTACTCTCTCTCTCTTTCCTTCCCTCTTTCCTCCTTCTGTGGCCCAACTCTCATGAGAAGGAGTTTAAACTTTAAACCCCTTCTCTCTTAGCTCCCCCAGCCAGACCAGCTGGGGAAGGGAAGGGGAGGCTTTTGAAGATGCTTCCCCCTTTTGCTTCCCCTTCTGACATCACTTCCGGTGATGTCAGGGGGCGTGGCATATGTTAATAGCCTAATAGCTCATTAGCATACCATATGCTAATGAGCTCCTGCAGCTGTTCTTCTACGAAAAGACCCCTGCCCAAACCTATTTCCCAACCTGTGCAAAACCATGGTATATTTTAATTAGGGGTCATTGGTGACACCATGACTTGTACAGGGTCACTCAAACCCTTGTTTGCATCAACAAATGCCAGTTTTCTTCCATTCACTTTGCAGCCGGAGAGACTGTTGCGAGAGAATCAGGCCAGAACATCCATGTTTGTGCATCATTGGGAACCGTAACGAAGACTGACTGTGATTAACAAACCAGATTAAAAACCATAGTGCCAGATGTTGGTTTGATACATCCTAACTAGAGTTAGTGGATAGATTGAGGTGGGTAGCCGTGTGGTTCTGAAGCCGTAGAACAAAATTTGAGTCCAGTGGCACCTTTAAGACCCACAAAGTTTAATTCTGGGTATAAGCTTTTGTGCGGCCGCACGAAAAGCTTATATCCAGAACTGAACTTTGTGGGTCTCAAAGGTGCCACTAGGCTTAAACTTTGTTCTAGGGTTAACTGGAGTGACTCATAAGAACATAAGAAGAACCCCGTTGAATTGGACCAGTGGTCCATCTAGTCTGGCATCTTGTCTCATACAGGGCAAACCAGTTCCTCTGGCCGGCCAACAACAGGGCATAGAAGCTGAGGCCTTCCCCTGATAAGAAGAGTCCACTAGTCCAGCTAGGGTTGCCAACTCCAGATCGAGAAGTTCCTGGAGATTTAGGGATGGAACCTGGGGAGGGCGGGGTTTGGGAAGGAAAGGGACCTTAGCGGGATATGATTCCATAGCGCCCATCCTCCAAAGTAGGTAGACCGGTGGAGCCCACAGAATTACAACTCATCTCCAGACAACAGAGATCAGGCCCCTTGGAGAACATGGATGCTTTGGAGGGTGGACTCTGTGGCATTGTACCCCTCTGAGGTCCCTGTCCTCCCCAGGCTCCATTCCCAAATTTCCCCAACTTGGATATGGCAGCCCTACCCCCCACCCCGCCAGTGACCACAGGGATTATTACATGGCCAATAATGTCAACTATCCTTTATACCAAGGGCTGGCAGAATCTAGACGGCAGCCCACTAACTAAGCTGTAATTCATACCTGAAAAGCAGCTTATGCCCACCTCCTTTGGGTTGGGTTAAGGAACCAAAGGTATATAAATCAGCAGGTTCTTCGTTCACCCAGTGCGCTTATGGGCCCTGTGCCAACCTCTTTTCATGTCGGCGGTGGACTTCTGAAAATTCAGTTTTGCAATGTTAAACGCAATCTTGGATGCCAGCCGTGGTGCAATTTGGCTCAAACAGGTGTGGAGGAAATTCACAGCTGAAAAAGCTGCAGCTTGTCGAAATCTCATGGTCAGTGAACATAAGTGACTATTACGGAGCACGCAGAGCCCTTTGAACTGCAGCCAGCTGCCCCGGATAAAATTAGCATGCTGAATTGCCTGGGTGTTTCCACAGAGGTTGCCAACCTTCAGGTGGGGCCTGGAGATCCAGGCTACAGAGCTCAGTTCACCTGGAGAAAATGGCCACTTTTGAAGGAGGGCTCTATGGCTCTAGACCCTGCAGAGTTGCCTCCCCGACCCTAAATCTCCAGGAATTTCCCAACCTGGAATTGGCAACCCTAATTACACTCCAGGCTACTGAATACAACATCTGGTTTGGGTTTTAAAACAGGTCTTTTTGAGTTTGGCATGATCGCTGCGAAAGCAGCATTTGGGTGAATGTTCGATTTCAAAACAGAGAGAGCCATGTTTCTCAGAGCAGCATTTTAAAAATGTTCCAGCAAGGTTGACTGTTCCGATAAATGGTTTGGAGGGAGGGAGAAGCGTTGTTGTTGTTCAGTCGCACAGTCGAGTCCGACTCTTCGCGACCCCATGGACCAGAACACGCCAGGCCCTCCTGTCTTCCGCTGTCCGCTGAAGTTTGCTCAATTTCATGTTCGTTGCATCGATGACACTGTCTAACCATCTCATCCTTTGCCGTCCCCTTCTTCTTTGACCTTCAATCTTTCCCAGCATCAGGGTCTTCTCCAGTGAGTGCTCTCTTCTCATTTGGTGGCCAAAGTATTTGAGCTTCAGCTTCAGGATCTGGCCTTCCAGGGAACAGTCAGGGTTGATTTCTTTTAGGATTGACTGATTCGATCTCCTTGCAGTCCAAGGGACTCTCAAGAGTCTTCTCCAGCACCACAGTTCAAAAGAATCTATTCTTCGGCGCTCGGCCTTCCTTATAGTCCAACTCTCACAGCCATACATTACTACAGGGAATACCATTGCTTTGACCATGCGGACTTTTGTTGGCAAGGTGATGTCTCTGCTTTTTATCATGCTGTTTAGGTTTGCCATCGCTTTCCTCCCAAGGAGCAGGCGTCTTTTAATTTCATGGCTGCAATCACCATCTGCAGTGATCTGGGATCCTAGGAATGTGAAGTCTGTCACTACTTCTACGACTTCCCCTTCTATTTGCCAAGGAGTGATGGGCCCAGATGCCATGATCTTAGTTTTTTTGATGTTGAGCTTCAAGCCCACTTTTGCACTCTCCTCTTTCACCCTGAGCAAGAGGCTCTTTAGGTCCTCTTCACTTTCTGCCATCAGAGTGGTATCGTCTGCATATCTGAGGTTATTGATCTTTTCCCCAGCAATCTTAACTCCAGCTTGTGATTCATCCAGGCCAGCATTTCGCATGATGTACTCTGTATATAAATTAAATAAGCAAGGTGACAATATACATCCTTGTCGTACTCCTTTTCCTATGCTAAACCAATCAGTTGTTCCATATCCGGTTCTAACTGTTGCTTCTTGACCCTTATACAGGTTTCTCAGGAGACATGTGAGGTGGACCGGTACTCCCATCTCTTTAAGAACCTGCCATAATTTATTGTGATCCACACAATCAAAGGCTTTAGCATAGTCAATGAAGCAGAAGTAGATGTTTTTCTGGTACTCTCTTGCTTTCTCCATAATCCAGCGAATGTTGGCAATTTGATCTCTAGTTCCTCTACCTCTTCGAAACCCAGCTTGTACTTCTGGCAATTCTCTATCCACGTACTGTTGGAGCCTAGCTTGTAGGATTTTGAGCATGACCTTGCTAGCGTGTGAAATGAGTGCAATTGTGCGATAGTTTGAACATTCCTTGACGTTGCCCTTCTTTGGGATTGGAATGTAAACTGACCTTTTCCAATCCTGTGGCCACTGTTGTGTTTTCCAAATTTGTTGGCAAATTGAGTGCAGCACTTTAACAGCATCTTCTTTTAAGACTTTGAATAACTCAGCTGGGATACCATCACCTCCACTAGCTTTGTTGTTAGTAATGCTTTCTAAGGCCCATTTAACTTCGCTTTCCAGGATGTCTGGCTCGAGGTCAGTGATTATACCATCGTGGTTGTCAAGGACATCGAGGTCCTTCTTGTATAGTTCTTCTGTGTATTCTTGCCATCTTTTCCTAATCTCTTCTGCTTCTGTTAGGTCCCTACCGTTTTTGTCCTTTATCATGGCCAGCTTTGCATAGAACGTTCCCTTGATTTCTCCAATTTTCTTGAAGAGATCTCTAGCCCCACCGGCAATTTTACATTCAGACAACAGGCTTCCCAAGAACTTACTGTAAACCGGTGGGGGACGGATACATCCTGGCAGGATCATCCCCGGGTGAAGGAAAGACACAGCGCACAATGCCGTCACCAGGAAGTGATGCCAGGTGACGCTCTGGCAATGGGGCTGGAACTCGATGGTACCATCGAGTTTCTAGCCCCATTGCCAGAGCGTCGCCTGGTGTCACTTCCTGGAGACAGCATCGTGCGGCGTGGGTGTTGCCCGGGGGAATGTTCCGGCCGGGGATTGCGTGTCCCCCACTGGATTACGGTAGGTACTTGGCAACCCTATCAGACAACCAAGAAAGAAACGGCTCAGTCACCATCTGGTTTTGGTCACTCGCTTGAAAAGCAAGGGTTCTTTGGTTTTAACACATACTAGAAGAACACCGGCCCTGACCTGGATGGCCCCGGCTATCTCAATCTCGTCAGATCTCAGAAACTAAGCAGGGTCGGCCCTGGTTAGAACTTGGATGGGAGATCACCGGAAGTCTAGGGTTTCTGTGCAGAGGCAAGCAATGGCAAACCACCTCTGAATGTCTCTTGCCTTGAAAACCCTAAGGCAGAGGTGTCGAACATATTTGTTATGATGGCCGGATCTGACATAAATGTCTCTTTGTCAGGCCAGGCCATGTGTGCCATAAAATGTAATGCCAGGTACCAGAGATATAAACTTTACAAAGGACAGAGGTAAACCCAATTGATGAGTTCTACATCTGGATAACAAAACTGAGGAGCACACATACTGGATGGGGGATACATTTCTGGGTAGCAATGTGTGTGAACAAGATCTTGAGGTACGGGTGGACTAAAAGTTAGATATGAGCAGCCAGTGTGACGCGGCGACGAAAAAGGCTAATGCGATCTTCGGGTGTATCAACAGAGGCATAACATCCAAATCACAAGATGTCATAGTCCAGCTGTACACTGGAGAACTGTGTTTAGTTCTGGAGGTCTCACTTCCAAAAGGATGTGGACAGAATGGAGCGGGTGCGGAGGAGGGCAATGAGGATGATCGGGGGCCTGGAGACCAAGAAGCCCTGTGAGGAAAGGCTGAGGGACTTGGGAATGTACAGTCTGGAGAAGAGGAGGTTGAGGGGGGACATGATTGCTCTCTTGAAGGATTTGAAGGGCTGTCACTTAGGGGCTGCGGTGGCTCAAGTGGTTAAGACGCTGAACTGCAGGCTGTGGAAGGTCAGTAGTTCAGCAGTTCAAGACCCGTGAGTGCCGCATGACGGGGTGAGCTCCCGTCTCTAGTTCCAGCTCCTGCCAACCTAGCAGTTCGAAAGCAAGAAATTGCAAGTAGATAAATAGGTACCACTTCGGTGGGAAGGTAACAGCGTTCCGTGCGCCTTGGTGTTTAGTCATGCCGGCCACATGACCACGGAAATGTCTTCGGACAGCGCTGGCTCTTCGGCTTTGAAACGGAGATGAGCACCGCAACCCTAGAGTCAGATTCGACTGGCTTTCGAGCAAGGGAACCTTTACCTTTACCTTTACACTTAGGGGAGGGCAGGAAGCTGTTCCTGTTGGCAGCAGAGGAGAGGACTCACAAGAATGGGTTTAAATTAAGGGTGGAGAGGTACAGGCTGGATATTGGGAAAAACTTTTTTACAGTAAGAGTTGTGCAATGGTGGATTCAGCTGCCTCGGGAGGTGGTAAGCTCCCCCTTACTGGCATTCTTTAAGCAGCGGCTGGACAAACCCTTGTCAAGAATGCTCTAGGTTGATCCCGCATTGAGTACGGGGTTGGACTAGATGGCTTGTATGGCCCCTTCCAACTCTGTGATTCTATGATTCTAGAATTTTTTACTCAATCTACAAACCTGCTTGAAGCATTAACACTCGTATTTCCTTTAACAGTCTTTGATAACTGACATCTCTCGCTCTGAATTATTGCATCAAAATCTGGAGTCAACGTCTCTGCTGTAGCAATCTTGACCGCCTGTCATTTCCCCAGAAAGCAATTTCCTGGAGGCGCCCTCTTCGGGGGGCCGAAACTCGGGCTCCGTAAATCCAATCCTCACCAACCTTGAAGGGCAAGGTAAAGGAGAGTCAGCCAGAGATTTGTTGCGAGTTTGGTGGTCTCTCTAGATGGCACAGGATCCATTCTATAAAACTCCTGAATGGCCTGAACATGCGCCTGTCCAAATGTCCTGAATTCAAAACAAAATTCTCAGCTGCCCTGCATGGCACCATACCTCAATTTCATGCACGTGTCCAAGACTCTAGCTATATCCTCTGACAAACTCCCTTGGGTATGATTTAGAAGAAGAAGAGAAGAAGAAGAAGAGATTGGATTTATACCCCGCCCTTCACTTGGAGTCTCAGAGCGGCTTGCAAACTCCTTTCCCTTCCCCTCCCCACAACAGACACCCTGTGAGGTAGGTGGGGCTGAGAGAGCTCTGACAGAAACTGCTCTTTTTCAAGAACAGCTGTGCCAGAGCTTGTGACTGACCCAAGGTCACATCAGCAGGTGCAAGTGGGGGAGTGGGGGAATCAAACCCGGTTCTTCCAGATTAGAGTCCACACACTTAACCACTACACCAGACTGGGCTATTTCCCCTTGCCCAAAGTGAAACATATTCTGAGCTCAGGGGCCAGCCTTCAAAAATGTCATTCCATGCCTGGTGATATTATCAGGAGTGCGATGGGATTTCTAAAAGCCCGTGGTTTCTAAGTGTCCAGGAGGCACGGCGTCCTCCATGGCATCTCCATAGCACTTGGGGTTACTGTAGCTCGCTCTACATGGGCCTACCCTTGAGGCTGACCTGGAAACTCCAACTGGCACAGATTGCAGCTGCGCGAGTCCTCATGGGGACGCCACATACAGCACACATCCATCCAGTGCCATGTGGGCTGCACTGTCTCCCAGTGGAGTACTAGATCAGGTTCAAGTTTCTGGGGTTGACCTTCAAGGCCCTCAGAGGTCTGGGACCCACGTATTTTCAGGACCGCCTCTCCTGGTGTACCCCCAGAAGAGCATTGCGCTCATTAGATCAAAATCTGCTGGTGGTCCCTGGCCTGAGAGATATCCGGCTGTCCTCAACCAGAGCCAGGGTGGACTCTATGGTATACCATTGAGTCTAGGAGAAATGGAAATCCTAGAGTCCCTGATGAGTTCCCTCCCCTCCTCAAACCAGAGCCAGGGCGTTTCTAAACCAGTGCCTGACAGGCTAGTGCAAAGTGATTTTTTTTAATTTATGAACTTTAAATAGGGTTACCATTCTCCATGTGGGGGCTGGAGATCCCCTGGAATTACAAATTATCTCCACACTACATTGATTAAGTCCTGTGGAGGAAATGGCAGCTTTGGGTGGTGGACCCTATGGTATACCATCGAGTCTAGGAGAAATGGAAATCCTAGAGTCCCTGATGAGTTCCCTCCCCTCCTCAAACCAGAGCCAGGGCGTTTCTAAACCAGTGCCCGACAGGCTAGTGCAAAGTGATTTTTTTTTATTTATGAACTTTTAATAGGGTTACCATCCTCCAGGTGGGGGCTGGAGATCCCCCGGAATTACAAATTACCTCCACACTACATTGATTAATTCCTGTGGAGGAAATGGCAGCTTTGGGTGGTGGACTCTATGGTATACCATTGAGTCTAGGAGAAATGGAAATCCTAGAGTCCCTGATGAGTTCCCTCACCTCCTCAAACCAGAGCCAGGGCGTTTTCTGCCCTGGTTCCAACCTGGCTGTGGTGACCACTGGTGGCCTCCTTACCTCAGGGCCCCCCATGCGGCTGCCTCAGAGATTTAACTTGCGTGGCCCAAAGACGTGTGCTTTAAAGACCACCAAATCCCAAAACTTCATGGGTGTCTGATGAGGCCCAGGATCACATTAGTGGTACCTCAGGAAATTTTAGGAGATAAAAAAAAAAAAAGTCGCCGGTTTGCGTGGCCTGCTGAGGTGGCAGTCCCGACGCCTGTGCACACAGGCCGACACATTTTTTAAAAAAACTCTCAAAATCTTTCCAGAGAGCAGAATAGGGCCAGTGGTTCAACGGAAATGGAGTATCAGGGAAAAAAAGGGGGGAGTAAAACAGCTAGGCCAGGGACACTGATACACGATAGTCTAACCCTTCCTCAGCAGCATTTTCTACAGTCACCTGGGAGCCAAGAGCCGTCGTCTCGCTTGGGTGGATCAATGAAAGCGCTGTTCAGCTCCATCGTCTCCCAATCTGCTCTCCCGCTTCCTGTGCCTCTCCGCCAGCTGCCACAAAAAGCCCCGGCAGAGCGCTATTGATCCGGCGCTGAGTGACAGGAACCCTTCGGATTTACACGGTGGCAGCTGCTGCATGTGTATGTGACAATCATGCGCGCAACAAGGCGCATGACGAGAGAGGGTCAGCCGGGGGGGGTGGATTAGAAGAGTGCCGATTTACCCCGCCCCAAGAACGGGGATGACTCCCGTATGGAAGGAAACAGGAGGTAACCCAGTTGCTCCGAAGAAATAGACACCGGATTTGGGGCTTGCAGGGGTCTGAGGCCTGTCTGTTGAGCAATCCGGAGGGAAACGAAGAAATAAGCTCTGCCCTTCCAGCCCAGAATGTCTCTCAGAAGCTGGAAGCTCTGCATACAACAAGGCCTCCCAAAATGACAACTAGGCCACAAAGACCAGTTCCTCTGGGGCTAGGGTTGCCAGGTGCCCCCCCTGCCACCGGCAGGGAATGTAGGGGGTAGAGTTGCCAGATCAGGTTGGGAAAGAGGGTGGAGCCTGGAGAGGACAGGGAACTCAGTGGGGTATAATGCCATAGAGTTCACCCTACAAAGCATCCATTCCTTCCAGGGAGAGCCAGTTTGGTGTAGTGGTTAAGAGCGGCGGACTCTAACCTGGGAGAACCGGGTTTTATTCCCCACTCCTCTACTTGCAGCTGCTGGATGACCTTGGGCAAGCCATAGTTCCGTCAGAGCTGTCCTTGAAAAAGAGCAGTTTCTGTCAGAACTCTCGGAGTCCCACCTACCTCACAGGGCGTCTGTTACATAAGAACATAAGAGAAGCCAATGTTGAATCAGGCCAACGGCCCATCCAGTCCAACACTCTGTCACAAAGTAGCCAAAAATACTAGGTGCCCTCAGGAGGTCCAGCAATGGGGGCAGGACACTAGAAGCCCTCCCACTGTTGCGCCCCCAAGCACCAAGAATATAGAGCATCACCTGCCCCAGACTGAGAGTCCTTATCTATACCTTGTGGCTAACAGCCACTGATGGACTTCTGCTCCATTTGCTTATCTAATTCCCTCTGGAAACTGTCCATGCTTGTAGCTGCCACCACCTCCTGTGGCAGTGAATTCCATGTGTTAATCACTCTTTGGGTGAAGAAGGACTTCCTTTTGTCTCTTCTAACCCGACTGCTCAGCAGTTGTGTGGAGGGGAAGGAAAAGGAGTTTATAAGCCGCTCTGAGACGCTGAATGAAGGGTGGGGTAAAAATCCAATCTCTTCTTCTTAAGTCACACCCCCTTGACAGCCTTAACTAATGTCTGTTCGACGGGAGAACATCTTCTTCGTCGGATTTTTCATGTGTGCATGTGGGTGTGTGTGCACCTGGCAGTCACGGCGACCTCTGGTGACTGACCCTTACAGGGGTCCTGGAGGATATTCAGAGAGATGGCTAGATAAAGCCTGCCCCTGCCTCCCACCTCCAGTATTCCAAGGAGGTCTCCCATCCAAGTATGTACCAGAGTCGACCATGCTTAGCTTCCGAACAAGACGGGGCTTGCCTGGGCTATCCAGGTTAGGGCGGGAGAACATGTTCTTGGACTGTACCACTTTTGGGATGTGGGAGAGCCAACCACAAATGCCCCTCCGCGTAGAACACACCCCAGGTAGACACTGCTTGTTTAAGGGAACCGGTGGCCCTTCTGTGACATCAGCAGCCGTTACACCAATCCCCTCCCTCCTCTCAGCCCTATCTGAATGCCTAATGAGATAGATGGATTTTCCCCTATCAAAACTCCTCACGCCCTGAAAGTTGAAGCCAAGGCCCCTTCAAGCAGGTGCACCTGCTGATACCTGCTTCTACTGTTATTTCTCACCTGCTCTAGTTCAATCGCCTCCCCACCACCAACAACAACAAAAAACCTGGGCCAAAGAAATAATCAAGCCGGCCTACCTGGCAGAGACCTCGTAAGGGTTAAAGGTAAAGTAAAGGTTCCCTTGCTCGAAAGCCAGTCGAATCCGACTCTAGGGTTGCAGTGCTCATCTCCGTTTCAAAGCCGAAGAGCCAGCGCTGTCCAAAGACATTCCCGTAGTCATGTGGCCAGCATGACTAAACCCCAAGGCGCACGGAACGCTGTTCCCTTCCCACTGAAGTGGTACCTATTTATCTACTTGCAATTTCTTGCTTTCGAACTGCTAGGTTGGCAGGATTGTAAGGGTTAATGTAGAGGAGACGGCTTTGGAAGCGCTCCCCAAGTGCCCTTGACTAGAAACCTGCAAAGGCACTCCCCGTACGAATGCTGAACTCCCTCCGCCTGTCACCCCGCCTTCCCTTCTCCCCTCCCGCAAAGGTGGTTGCTGTACACTTCAGCCCCCAACGCCTTTTCAAGCCAGCCCGGGAACGCTCCACGTTGCAACAGGCGCAATCTACAAGTGAGGTTTTAAAAGGATTCACAGCAGGCGCACCCGCCACGCTGGAGTTTTCCCCCCGTCACGATGCATGCAAACCGTACCCAGCGGGCTGCCGCTTGAAATCCCGACTGCCACCTTTTCCTGCTAACGGCGGAGAAAGGCTTTGTGTTTCTCTTCTTTTCCCTTTTGGGTGAAATGAAAAGGATAGGTCATTGTTGATTGCGTATCCCTCCAATTACTTGGGAGAACTATTAAGAGAGAGAGACTTCTATTATACCCAATTAAGGCCTAACCTTTTGAGACCTTGGAGATGCCAGCGCAGAGGCGACAAATGTTTTTTGACAGCAAATCCGTGTTTGTGTTCAGACTCTCGAAAACACAAATAAATGATCTTCTATAGTATCATCTTGCCTTGCTATAATTTTGTTGGCATTCGTTGCCTTCCTCTGCGTGGATACAAGAAGCTGAGAGAAGAAAAGGAAGATAATAGACCATTTGGGGGCAACCTGGACCTTTTCCGGACCTTCTTCCCTACCCTCAGCTCATCCCTATTTGCATATCCGGCAACCAACATGCTAGAAAAAGGGAATTTGTTGTGCATCACAATCTTACCATCTACTGCCATCAATAGGTTGGGAAATATCTGGAGATTGGGTGGGGTGGAGCCTGGGGGAGGCAGGGTTTGGGAAGGAGGGAGACCCCAGCAGGGAACAATGTCATAGAGTCCATCCTCCAAAGCAGCCATTTTCTCCAGGGGAATGGATCTTGGTTATCTGGAGATCAGCTGTAAGAGCGGGGGGAGCTCCAGGTGCTACCTGGAGGTTGGCACCACACATGTACCGCTTTTAACAGGAGGCGGAGGTCCTCCAACAGACTCTTCTACCATACGTTAGATGTTTCGTTGGCAAAAAAGGAAAAGGAAAAAGGTTCCAGAAAGGCACAGGGAGAAATAAGAATGATATCGCACTCGCCACAGAGATTAGTATCTTGCAACCTTCTTAGTGTTTCAGTGAGGTGAAGGGAGGCCCGCACAACCTATTTGCTTTGGAGGTGGGTGGGGGAAGAGACGTTTGGGGAAGAAACAAATGAGTGCCAGGAAATCACCTTGGCAACTATTTTTCCTTGGGCCTGTGAAAACACCACACCGGAACTGACGGGAGGTGGGCCGGGGGAATTTTATTTAGTTTATTTATCTACTTCATTTCGTTCGTACCCTGCTTTTCTCCCCAAATGTAGACACACAAAGTGGCTTCCATCATTCTCCACTCTTCCTCTTCATCTTCACGACAATCCTGTGAGGGAGGTCAGGCTGTGAGGAGCAAGCGTGTGACTGGCCCAAATTCTCCCAGCGAGCTTCCATGACAGAGTGGGGTTTTGAACCTGCCCCCTTGTCAGGTAACCCTGCCATAGCTGTGAGTGTGTGTGGGGGGAAGACATCTTTCACTGGCCTGGAATGCGGGAGGAACCCAGAGTCTCCAGTCTCTGTTATTTAGTGTGTCTCTGTTGTGTGTCTTATCAATTCGCCTGACCTTGGGTCCCATGCTGCCTTGGCATGAGAGATTTACTGGTCTAGGTGTTTTCTTAGTTAGCGCGGGCGCGAAATGTACTCATTGGCTTGTAGTTGTGTTTCGAATGGGCTATAACCGGAAATGCTTCGTATTATCTGGCATCACTGACAAAGACCTGGTCTATGCAGCTCTATGACTAGTCTTTAACAAATGCTATCTTCTTATGAAGCCTGGTGTTTGACTGACTATCTGGGGAACCTGACACCCCCCCCCCAGTCCGACACTCTAACCACGACACCACATGACGCTCCCGTGCACCTCAGCCCATTTGTCTTTTGTCTTTAGAGCCAGTTTGGTGTAGTGATTAAGTGCGTGGATGCTAATCTGGGAGAACCGGGTTTGATTCCCCACTCCTCCACTTTGCACCTGCTGATGTGACTGTGGGTCAGTCACAAGCTCTGGCACAGCTGTTCTTAAAAGTGTGGTTTCTGTCAGAGTTCTCTCAGCCCCACCTACCTCACAGGGTGTCTGTTGTGGGGAGGGGAAGGGAAAGGAGTTTGTAAGCCTCTCTGAGACTCCTTTGGGTAGTGAAGGGTGGGGAATAAGTCCAATCTCTTCTTCCCTTCTTCTTCTAGCTACCACTAGAGGCCTGGAGCCATCCCAGAGCAGCCGCCCAGGCTGGACAAATGAAGGAACACAAGAACATACTAATGGGGATCATTGTAAATACAATAAAGAAATACACTTAAAAAAACCCAAAAACCCTGTGCATCCCTAAATCTCCAAACTCAGCTGGGGGAGAGGGAGAGGGAGAAAGAGAGAGACAAAAGAAAGCATCATGCTCTCTAGAGGCTGTATCTGCATTTGTCTTTCCCACCAGCGTCCCCGCCATCTGACTCCGTCTTCAAAAAAGCTGTCCACGTTTGGTGTCGTTTTCACACCTCAACAGTGCTAGCATACTTTCACACGTCCACATATGTTTATCGTCCTTTCGGGGCAGCTCCACTGTCTTTATTGCACCTCCGCACGGCTTTAAAAGAATCTTCTCCAAACAACAGTCCAACAAGGGTCAAATCTGCATTTGCATTTTTAAATCCAGTTGCGTGCTGCTGTGACACCGTCTTTCTCTATGCTTGTTTGAATGCTGTTCGGAGAAGATTCTTTTAAAGCCGTGCGGAGGTGCAATAAAGACAGTGGAGCCGCCCTGAAAGGACGATAAACATATGTGGACATGCAAAAGTATGCTAGCACTGTTGAGGTGTGAAAACGACACCAAACGTGGACAGCTTTTTTGAAGACGGAGTCAGAAGGCGGGGACGCTGGTGGGAAAGACATATGCAGAGTCGGCCAAGCATAGAGGAAGACGGCGTCACAGGAGCACATAACTGATTTGAAAATGCAAACACAGATTCGACCTCTGAAAAGCCGGCAGTAATTGGGATCTGCCTCTTCCTGCCCTCAACCTGTACTTTGCTTCTTACTTTTTCTTCCCGCCGTTCCTTGCCTGCTCTTTGAATCTGACTGCACCACACCATCACGGGGCCTCGAAGAGAGCTCTCCCTGAACCTCACAGTCTCTCCTCATTAGTTCGGCTCGATCTTTCTAGTTCCTCTGGGAAAGCGTACACATATCTATTCCTGCCGCACTCTAGGAAACGTCTCGTAGGTTGGTGCAAGCGCATCCTTAGAATGCAAAACCCATCGAGCGGGAGAAGTCCCAATTAGATTCACATCCGCGTTTGGCACAGCCGTTCTGCGATAACAGAGTTAGCAAGAAAAAGAATACACAAAAACAGCTTTTCTCTTGCCAGTCTAAAATAAGCACCGGGGGAAGGACTGGTTGGGCTAATAAAGTCTTTTGAAAATGGATTCCCCCCCCCTCCCATCTGTTCTTCTCCTGATACATTTTTAATGCTCTTTGATATAGCTATTGAAGATCATAATTGAAGGGGGGAAAGATCCACATAACTGGTAAGAAACAGGAACGGGGGTTTCAGCCCTCTCAGATTTCATAACCCTTCTTCTGGACTATGATTTTTCTCCTCAAAACGATTGTTTCCACTCAGAAATGCACAGAGATCGTAGTTTTTTCTGTTCTTAATCTGGTTCAATGAGCTTTGGATATTGCAGGTGGATCTTTGCTCTAATCTGGAGAACCGGGTTTGATTCCCCACTCCTCCACATGCAGCCAGCTGGGTGACCTCGGGTCAGTCACAGTTCTCTCAGAGCTGTTCTCTCAAGAGCACTTCTCTCAGAGCTCTCTCAGCCCCACCTACCTCACAGGGTGTCTGTTGTGGAGAGGGGAAGGGACGACGACACCGAGTGAAGGGTAGGGTCTAAATCCAACACCTTCTTCCTCTTCTGTCCACAACAATCCAGTGAGGTAGGCTTGGCCAAGAAGGAGCAGTTGGCCCAAGAGAACTTCATGGCCAAGTAGAGAAAGGGAACTGGATCTTTCCAGTCATACCCTGACACTCTACCCACTGAGTTCTTCGCACTTCTCTGGCATGTCCTTATCTTAGATATGTAACCTTCAAACTGATTTTACTCTTCAGTCTTTGTTCCCACAATCAGAGAAATAAAGCCGGTGTAGTGGTTAAGTGTGTGGACTCTCTGGGAGAGCTGGGTTTGATTCCCCACTCCTCCACATGCAGCTGCTGGATGACCTTGGGCAAGCCATAGTTCTGTCAGAGCTGTTCTCTCAAGGACCGTCTTGGAAAGAGCTCTCTCAGCCCCGCCTACCTCCCAGGGTGTCTGTTGTGGGGGGGGAGGGAAAGGAGTTTGTAAGCTGCCCTAAGACTCCAAGTGAAGGGCGGGGTATAAATCCAATCTCTTCTTCTCCCCCCCCAACCAAGAAATGCCAACCACAGGTTTCATTTTAGGGATAACCCATCCATTTTTATTCTTACACGTTCACCCAAGATGTTGTTTATTTAAAGCATACTCCTCTTTTAAAGAACACATATCATGCAAATAAGAAGCAGGCTCAGGGGCAGCTCCCAGCGACAGCTGGCGTGGTGAACAGATTGGACTATGATCAAGCAAGCCTGAGTTCAAATCCCCACAAAGGGAACTCAGGCTGGTCGCTCTCTCCCTCTCTCAGCTGAGCCTACCCCACAGGGCGGTTTGGAGGATATCTGGAGAACCATGTATGTCACACTGAACTCCTTGGGGGAAAGCAAGGGACGAAGCAGCCTTGATCTGGAAAGTTCCCAGGGGATCACCGTTGACCAGCTAAGCCAAGGCACGGTGGTGCTGAAATGCTCCCTACAAACTGGAGTCTCGTGAGCAAAAATTCTACTTTGTGAGCGACTGGCATTGAAGTTGTGAGCGAGAGATTTGGCAACATAAATTGGTTTGCTCTGGAGGCCTCCTTCCTGAGCGAAGACAAAAACGTGTGAGCTGGAGGCTAAAAAGCCGTGAGCTGGCTCACACTAACTCAGAGGGAACACTGGTTCAGACCTGCTTAGGTGTAGATGAGAACATTGTAATTGCCTCCCTTTTAAAGTGCCAATCCACCCCTGGGATGAAGAGTAGAGAAAAAAAGAATGTGATCTAGACCAGGGGTTTCCAACAGGGTGGCCCGTGGGTGCCAGCATGGTGTTTTTTTTAAAAGTGGGCAGGGCCAGGTGGGGCTTTTGGCCAGCAAGGCTTCTGATTGGCGACTGGCGATTCGATTGACAGTGCAGATTTTTACAAATCTTGTTTCCACAGCAGCTGTTACCACAGCACCAAGGACCATCACTGCGTGACTGAAGATAGATTCAAGGCGGGTAGCCAGGTTCCTCTGAAGCCACAGAACAAAGTTTTGAGTCCAGTGGCACCTTTGAGACCAACGAAATTCTAAGTGTAAGCTTTCGTGTATCTGTATTTCGGTGTTTGGTGAAGTGTGTGATCACACAAAAAGCTTATACCCAGAATTAAACTTTGTCGGTCTTGAAAGGTGCCCCTGGAATCAAACTTCGTTCTTTTGTGACTGGTAATCTGCAGCAGCCATTGAATAGCTGCCTCTGCCCCTTGAGGAAGCCATCTCAAATCCACAAATCGGGGGGTACTTGGGGGGCAGAGAGATTTTCCTGCACACTTGGGGCAGTCCCCAGGTGTGCAGAAAAATCTGAAAAAGTTTTAAAAACTGTACAGGGGAGATTTAAATCCCCCTCAAAAGTAAAAGAGCATTCCCTGAGCATGCACAGAGAATGCTCTGGGAACTCTGCGGCAGGCCCGATGTCTGGGAGGCGCTCAGGCCTCGCCACCAGTGCCCGGGGGGGAGGGAAGATCGTGGGGCAAGATCAGCAGGCCCGGCAGCTGAGAGGCGCTCAGGCCTCGCTGCCGGGGCCTGGGGAGGAGAAGGCTTATCTGCAGAGCTGCTTCTGCAGGCCAGGAGCCTTTAGGAATACTCCACCCCACCATGAGTATTGCAGGGCCCAGTTCTTGTGGTGTCAGAATTCCAAAGGTGCCCGCGGGCTTAAAAAGGTTGGGGACACCTGGTCTATGCTCAGCTCTCTGACAATGGTCACAAAACTGGGCTTGCTGGGCAGAATTTGTGGAACCTCCCCCCAACAGACCATGAACCAAAGATTGTTTCGGGTCCCATTTTGTGTTTGAATCACAAAGACTGAGCGAGGCCAGTTGTGTGTCAAGGGACCACAGCTCCTGGCTCACTCAAATCCTGCAAGAGTTTCCCCCCTCCTTCCTCAGGCAACAGGCCTTCCATCACGCGGAAGATGAGAGAGAAACCAGCGCTTTAATTACACACTTCAGTGCTTTTGGCGGTTCCACCGGGGGGACAATGCTGGAGACGCCTCCGCTACAGGCCGCCCCACCTCCGGCGACCAAAGACCCTTTGTTCGGGGAACACAATCGCTCGTGTCTCCACCCCCCCAACTCCCACCCAGCCCCTCCAACAATAACAACGGGCAGATTGTGTTTGAACAAACACACAATGCTCATTGTCACTTCCCACACATGAAGGCCCAGGCAGGGAAGAGCGTTCTTTTCTTGGGGCAACGAAATACCTCAGCCCGGCCCTGGATTGAGGCAAAAGCGGCAGCTCTTGCTCCACATTTGCGCTACAAACTGGGCATCACCGGCTGAGGAGATCTGGGCCCTGCGGGACCTTAGGCCAGTCCTCAGGGCCTGCAAGACGGAGCTCTTCCGCCAGGCTTTCGAGTAGGGGCTGCCACCGCTATTGTATCACCGTCATTTAGGCCGTATGAGGTGCCCTGGCATGGGACTACAGCTCTGTCAGGACACTACTGGAGCAGCGATAAAGGTGCTACGAGAGTGTGGAATTGTAGGGTTTATGAGAGCCAGTTTGGTGTAGTGGTTAAATGCGCGGACTCTTATCTGGGAGAACCGGGTTTGATTCCCCGCTCCTCCACTTGCACCTGCTGATGTGACCTTGGGTCAGTCACAAGCTCTGGCACAGCTGTTCTCTCAAGGACAGTTTCTGTCAGAAGTTCTCTCAGCCCCACCTACCTCACAGGGTGTCTGTTGTGGGGAGGGGAAGGGAAAGGAGTTTGTAAGCCGCTCTGAGACGCCTTTGGGCAGTGAAGGGCGGGGTATAAATCCAAACTCTTCTTCTTCTCCGTAAACTTTCTTCTGTTGACCGCTGTTTTAACTGCTTTAGTGATAATGGATTATTTATTGTTTTACAGTCTTACTATTTATCTGTGGCTTTGCCTCTATGCAGTGGGAGCTGCGGTGGCTCAAGTGGTTAAGACGCTGAACTGCAGGCTGTGGAAGTTCAGTAGTTCAGCAGTTCGAGACCCGAGACTGCCGCATGACAGAGTGAGCTCCCATCTCTAGTTCCAGCTCCTGCCAACCTAGCAGTTCGAAAGCAAGAAACTGCAAGTAGATAAATAGGTACCACTTCAGTGGGAAGGTAACAGCATTCCATGCGCCTTGATGTCTTCGGACAGCGCTGGCTCTTTGGCTTTGAAACGGAGATGAGCACTGCAACCCTAGAGTCGGATTTGACTGGCTTTCGAGCAAGGGAACCTTTACCTTTACCTTTACCTTGCCTCTATGTTTTAGTGTTGATTATGGCCTTGTGCCTCTTGTTCACCGCCCTGAGCCCATGTGGAAGGGCGGGATATAAATCGAATCAATCAATCAATCAATCGGGTGCCCCCGTGGGTACAGCCAGTGTAAAGGTGGCGAGAACAGAAAGGCTGTCCCATCGAAATGGACCAAAGCTTCATCGTGGCTTCAAGCTGTGGACAGACGGATACTTCTAGAAGCTTCTCAGAGCAAGAGACGGCCTTTCCCCAAAGCCCAGCTAACCTCACTTTACCCTATGGGCAACTTTCCTGTTGCTCATCGAGTGCTTTTAGAAAATAGGTGTGGCTTTGCCCTGCAGGGCTTCTGATTGGCCATTGGAGATTGGACTGGGTGTTAACGGATGTTTAAAAATGTTGCTTTGGCAGCAGTGCGCGGAGACCTTTACTGCGTGACTGAAAGTAAACTGCTCCACCTGGCCCAAGAGGAGTTTATGGGCAAAGCAGGAATTTGAATCCAGGCGTAGCACAGCTGGTCTTCAGCAGTGGGGTCAAGTTCGAACCCTGCTGAAGGCCCCTGTTTGGCATCCCCCTGAGAACACCAACCTCCGATACCAGAGTTTCTCTTTTTGACAGGATAGTGCACCGAAGTTGCCTGGCAACACCCTTCTTCGAGACATGGAAGGAGTCAGCCTGGCAACGCGGGCATGGAGGGAGCTGGCATTCAAGGCTCTGTGTGGTGCCAGTGGTTAGTTTCAGACTAGGACATGAGGAAACCCAGGTTTGAACTGCAGTCAGCCACAAAGCTCACTGGGTGACGTTATCTACCTCATCAGGGAGAGCCACTTCGGCGTAGCGATTAGGAGCGTGGACTCTAATCTGGGAGAACTGGGTTTGATTCCCCACTCCTCCACATGCAGCTGCTGGCATGACCTTGAGTCGGTCACAAGTTCTCTCAGAGCTGTTCTCTCAAGAGCCGTTCTCGAGAGAGCTCCCTCAGCCCCGCCTACCTCACAGGGTGTCTGTTGTGGGGAGGGGAAGGGAAAGGAGATCGTAAGCTGCTCTGAGATTCCTTTGGGTAGTGAAGGGCGGGGTATAAATCCAGTCTCTTCTTCTTCCTCTGCTTCAGGTGGTGGTTAGGACAAACTGTGAGCCGATGTGGTGGAGTGGTTAGAGTGCTGGGCTAGGCTTTGGGAGATCCAGGTTCGAATCCCTACTCTGCTATGGCGGCTAGTTAGGCCACCTTGGACCAGTCCCAACCTCTTAGCCTAACGTACAGGGTTGTTGAAAAGAGCAAGAGTCCAGTAGCACCTTTAAAGACTAACAAAACCTAGTCACTGCTCACTTCTGCAGATACAGCAAGGACCCACGGAAGCTCCTATCCTGCAACAAATTTTGTTAGTCTTTTACGTTGCGACTGGACTCTTAGCTCTTTTCTCCTGCTGCAGACAGGCTAACACGGCCACCGTTCTAAAGCCTACAGGGTTGTTGTGAGGGCAATAATGGAGGAGAACAGTATAAAATACTTTGGGTCCCCCTTGGGACAAAAAGCAGGGTGGAAATAATTAGGAAGAGGGGATCATGTAAATCAATCTCCGCCTCTGAGAGCGGAGGTAGAAAGAATGCAATGGACAGACATCTTACCCAGGGGTTCCTTCAGAACTGGAGATGACTCAGAATAACAGCCATGTGTTAGGACTACTCTTAAAGGCGTTCAGTCTTCCACTTGTTTTGTGGTCATCCTCTCCCCAGGGAATTGTTGCCCTGTCTCACCAAAAGTTCCAAGCGTCTTGATGTTTAGTCACGCTGTTCCATGCGCCTTGGTGTTTAGTCATGCCGGCCACATGACCACGGAAACGTCTTCGGACAGCGCTGGCTCTTTGGCTTTGAAACGGAGATGAGCACCGCAACCCTAGAGTCGGATTCGACTGGCTTTTACCTCACCAAAAGAAAATGTTCATGCAAACCCAGGGGGTGGTGGTGGAATATGGCCCTCCCCCCTCCACGATTTGCAACCGCACATCTCAATGTCTCAGTAAGTGACCTTGGGCTGGTCAGACTGAGCTACTTGCCAGAGTTATCAGGATAATAATGGGATTGTGGCCCTCCTGGGAAAGGAAGGAGGGATGAAATTCAGGCAAAAATATTCAAAAATGGGAAAGATGCCATCTAGCAGCTCAACTGCGCCATCTAGTGTTGGATCTGAGCGTTGGATAAGTTGGAGGCTTCTCTGCTGATTCCAGATCAGTCAAATTCCCAAAGCCATCTTGGGCTTGCATCAAATCCCACCCCTTGGGGCTAGTTTGCACCAAGTCCACACACTGCTGGCAAAACCAAGCCACATTTAATCCCAGCATGGGTGGTCACGACAAAGCACCGGGGGGTGGGAATTGCAAGCAACTCGCCAGAACCATCTATGGGGATTTCCCCAATATTGCCTCCACTATATTTATATATTCACTACTAGGAGGAGCTCAGAAGCATTCGCCGGAGAAGCGGCAAGTCTTGTTTTTGAAAACACAAAGGACTCTGCTTCTAGCTTTTGAAGCTCCCGTGTTATGAATAAAAGATCAGGTAGACTACCTAATTGTGAAGCCTTTCGGGGAAACGAGAGATTCTTCTCTTCCCCTTGAGACAGGCCAGCGGTGGTTTAGGTGGGAATAAAGACTTCTGAGAACAACATTAAAAATGCTCAAGCATGGCCTCTGCTATGGAAACCATGGCTGATCCTCACAACGGGCAAAGCTGCATTATGCCAAGGCAACTGGCCCACTTAGGTTAGGTGGGAGTCTTTTCCGACTGGCTATAGTTCTCCTCACTGGAGAAGACCCTGATGCTGGGAAAGATTGAAGGTCAAAGAAGAAGGGGACGGCAAAGGATGAGATGGTTAGACAGTGTCATCGATGCAACGAACATGAAATTGAGCAACTTCAGAGGACGGTGGAAGACAGGAGGGCCTGGCGTGATCTGGTCCATGGGGTCGCAAAGAGTCGGACTCGACTGTGCAACTCAACAACAACACAGCCTGCCCCTCTTGGCTGGTGACAGGAGGTTCACGTGTTATCAACCTCAAGGCAAATGCTTACAGAGCTGGCTGAATAGGATGGTCAAAAATGGGGTTGTAAGACCCTTGGCCTGGACAGTGGAATGCCAAATAGGGGCATTCACAGAGTAAGTCATGCAGAAAGGATGCAGATTTGCACAATATAATACTGGTTGCAGAACTGAGCTACAGGCAACCTAGGTGCATACGGACCAGAACATCTGCCTGCTCCCTTATGAACCTGCCCCACCCACTATGGTCATCTTCAGAGATCCAGCTTTGCATGCTCCTGCCTTCGGAGATTAGGGGAGTGGAAAAACCTGAGAGAGGGCCTTCTCAGTGGTGACACTAAAACTCTGGAACTCTCTTCCCCAGGGAGATTAATCTGTCCCCTTCTGTTGCCATCTTCCTCTAGTGGGTGAAGACTTTGTGTCATTTGGCGTTTCCTCAGTGGTCCCTCCTGTCCGCTCAATTTTTTTTTATATGTATGTTAGCTCTGGTGTACCTGTTTTAATAACGTCTTGGGTTCTTTTTGTTGTTGTTGGTTGGTTTTAAGATGTGTTTTCCTTTAGGTATGTTCTAATTTGCCAGCTGGGGCTGCGGTGGCTCAAGTGGTTAAGACGCTGAACCGCAGGCTGTGGAAGGTCGGTAGTTCAGCAGTTCGAGACCCGAGTGCCGCATGACGGGGTGAGCTCCCGTCTCCGGTTCCAGCTCCTGCCAACCTCGCAGTTCGAAAGCAAGAAATTGCAAGTAGATAAATAGGTACAGCTTCGGTGGGAAGGTAACAGCGTTCTGTCTGCCTCGGTGTTTAGTCATGCCGGCTACATGACCACAGAAATGTCTTCAGACAGCGCTGGCTCTTCGGCTTGTAAACGGAGATGAGCACCGCGACCCTAGAGTTGGATTCGACTGGCTTTCGAGCAAGGGAAACCTTTACCTTTACCTTTACCTAATTTGTCAGCCGCCTTTCTGGCCCTTGTGAGGGCAGAAAGGCAGGGTAGAAATTTTGTGAAATAAAATCAGTTTTAATTATTTTCAAGGCGTGGCTCACCAAGCCTAGACCTCAGCCTCAAGAATGCCCAAGAGCAGTTGGTCCCCCACGCTTCTTGATACAATGCTTAGAAACAGTCACAAAACCCAAAGCCCCGTCAATATTCGGAGACAGCATTTTCTACTTCACAGTCCCCAGTCAAGCCGAAACAGCGCCAAGTCGTAACTGCTGAAGCTCTCTGGGATCAGTCATATTTACGGGAACCTTGGCATCCTTTCCAGCAAGTTTCTAGTCCTTAATGTTCCAGAGAGAGTTTTTATTCCTTTTTGAAACGGATTTAAATCAATCCATAAGGCATTTAGGGAAGTCCTCGGATAATGCCCTAACCCTGTGCATTCTGTGCTAGGCGATTCAAAATATAATGACGACACTGCCTAGAGAACTCACGTCACAGCAGAGGACAGGACTCGCAATAATGGGTTTACATGAAGGGCAGGAAGGTACCGGCTAGGTATTAGGAAAAAACTCCCATACAGGAAGAGTTGTGAAACGGTGGAATCAACTGCCTAGGGAGGTGGCGAGCTCCGCCTCCCTGGCAGTCTTTAAGCAGTGGTGGGACAAACACTTGTCGGGGATGCTGTAGGCAGATCCTGCATTGAACAAGGGGTTGGGCTAGATGGCCTCTGTGTGACCCCACCAACCCTGTGATTCTATGATTCTAACATGAGCCGTGTGACAAGGGGAGCTTTGACTCTTGGAAGCTGAGACCCTGAAACTCTGTTGGCCTCTAAGGCGCGGTTGGACTTGCATCTAACTGTTCTACTGATGCACGCCCACCCGCCTGGAACCATCTTACCCTTGTTACCACTTCTGCCTCTGGGATGCAACCCACAGTTTGAGCATCTCGTCAACAGCCAAACGGGCAGAGTATTCAGGAATAAGAAACAAGAGACTCTCCAATGCCAGAGGAGGGTGGAATAATGCCACTGGGCACTTCCCCCCACACACCTAACCGACTGCCATCAGCAAGGCAGAGAAGAGACCACCTCAAAAGTGCCCGGATCCAGCCCCCATCCCAATTTTACTCAATGCTATACCATTTGACTAAGCAGCACAATCTATATATCTAATAGCCAAGGCGCCCCCCTGCGTGTGGATGTCTAAATCCGCACATCGGGGGCACCTGGGGGGCAAAGAGATTTTCCTGCACATTTGGGGCAATCCCCAGATGTGCAGAAAAATCTGAAATCTATAAAATAGTATAGGGGGGATACTTAAATCTCCCCAAAGTGCTGAGAACTGCCTCACAGCCACCAGGGAAGGGGAGGGTGGAAGAAAGCTTGGCGGGCCACTAGGCCTCGCCACCGCTTAGGGGGAGGGAGAAAGCTTGGCGGGCCACCAGGCCTCACCGCTGGAGGGGAGGGAGAAAGTTTGGTGGGCTGACCAGGCCTTGCTGCCGCCGGGGGGTGGGGGGTGGAGGGAATAAGTTTGGCAGGCCAGACAGGCCTCAATGCCACTAGGGGAGGGGGAGAAAGTTTGGCAGGGCGCGGGCCTCGCCATTGGTGCAGGGGGGCAGGGGAGAAGGCTCACCTGCGGCTGCTTCCTTCTCCTCCTCTGGAGCTTCTCCTCCCCTCGTGAGTATCGTGGGTCCCCCTTCTTGTTAATAAATAATACATACATTGCGATTGACATACAATTTTTTAAAAAATGATCGTATTGGGTTTTAAAAATCCATGCAATCACATTTCAAGAAAATCACAAGTGAAACCAAATATGGGGCTCCTTTTATTGAATAAAAAAATGACCAAGTTTAGCTGTTTAACAAACATTCCTCCGAAAAGCAATTCGGCCTTTCTTCGGATATATAGCATCTTTTTTATTTCCACTGGAGCTCCATACAGGGAAGGGAAATGAAGAGAAAAATAGCATACGGGGGCCATAATAATAAAATAATTGTAGACATAAAACACAAGGCAGGGACTAAGTCTTGTTTTGCCAACCGGGGAGTAACTCAGAAGGCCATTTCTGCCGCACATGGACCCAGTTCAAGACCTCTTCCACATTATACATTCACTTCATGTGCTGGCTTCCAAAAGACAAGCAAAATAACAAAAACAATCCTAGAAATAGACTTTTACCAAACCCATGCAAATCCTGGAGGGGTGGGGAGAATCATCATTGTCCAAAGCATTAAAGGAAAGGGCACAGCAGGGATCAGCCCACCCTGCAAGGCGGGACCACAAACCCCTGAAACCATCAATGATAAAAAGTTATTATACAGGCGCCCAGCGACGGCTGCGGTTTGAAGGCCATGGCGTGACGCTTGCAATGGAACTCAGAAGAAAGCTGTGTGGCCAGCCGGAGTGCGAGACAAGAGAAATCCAGAAAGATTCCACGGGTTAGAAATACTGGAGAGTTCAATACCAAGAGAAAGCACATGGTCTAGAAATGTAGAACCAGGAGAGTCCTTCAAGGCTGGTAACTTTAGTAATAGGGGAGGGGAATTAAAACATACAATTGATCTCCCCCTCCCCCAGTTCCCCAGGAGGCCGTCTTCAAAGATCAGGGCAGCGTAGTAAGTATCTAAGGAACATATTTCTTTACAAAGGACTAGTTAAAAATAGGCAGCTTTTTAAATCCACGCATGGTCTCATATAGATCCTTTGCCGCTTCTCAAAGGACACCACTTCTTAGACCTTAAAAATAATTTAATTATTTTTAAACAGTTCCCAAACTGCTTCTTCTACGTTTCTGGCTCCCCACCCCACCCCCTTTGCCAAACTCTCCTTCTTAATATTCATCATCGAGTTGTTTCTTAAATATAATTTATATATACACACACAGAAATATATTAGGAAGGGGGTTTTTTCCCTTTAAAAAAGCGCCTTTTCATTTTTAGGAGGAAAAGAAAAGGGGATACCATCTATAGAACATTTGACTACATCATTAGAATTCATCTCTCTCCTTTTGAGGAGTGGGGGGAAAGGTTTCGAAGCAGTTCTGTAAAAGGGGGGGAAGGAGGGGAATTCTCAACAGTCCTTTTTAAAAAATTCATAAAAGGCACCCTATACAGGAGCAGAGGAGGGTCACGGGAAGTTTCACTACAATCACTAACAAATTGAGGCTGGCCGGAGGGACACGAAACATAACTGAAGTGGGCCGAGCCCGTCTGAAGCGCTTCTTATTTAAATCGACGTCACGTTTATGCTCCAACGCGTCACCGGCAAAATTTAACTTGTGGAATTCATTAATGGGGTGGCAGGTACACTTTCTGCAAGCCGCTCCGCGCGGGTTTGCTAGCCAATGTGTACAACCGTGCTATTCAATGAAAAGCGGACCCCAGCATGCAGTGCTTTTGACGGAGCAGGAGCATGAGGGCAGGAAGGGCTTAATCCTTCCACCAACAGCTGTTCTTCCGCCTCAGATCCCACACTGGAAGCTTTTCCCACCCTAGGTGTTTACGAGGGCATGCATGCACATGGAAATCTATGACCCTGGAGGAGAGAGAGGACAATACTGAGACCCACCTCCTCCCTGGCTCAAAACTGTAGCCTCCTTAGGCTGCTCTTCATTTCAAGAGTCAGGCCTTCATTTTGCACGCCTCCAATATGGCAGATGGTTTGCAGGGGGGAAAGTCACACATTGACAGGAACTTTACCTCAGAGTAAGAAGGGCAGTGGACCCAGAGGCATCTGTGGTTGTTGTTTTTTTGTTTTTTTTAAAGGACAAAATTCATTGAGAGTGATTATCCACAGTCACCACAACTGAGGAAAATCTCCACATTGACAGGAATTTTACCTCAAAGGAGGAAGGGCTGGAGACCCAGAGGCATCTGTTTTCAAAAGGTCAAACAAAATTCATTGAGAGTGACTACCTGGTCACCATAATAGAGGAAAATCTCCATGTGGACAGGAATTTTACCTCAGAGGACAAAGGTCTGAAGACCCAGAGGCATCTGTTTTCAAAAGAACAAACAAAATTCATTGAGAATGACTATCTGATCACCATAACTGAGGAAAATCTCCATGTTGACAGGAATTTTACCTCAGAGGAGGAAGGGCTGGAGACCCAGAGGCATCTGTTTTCAAAAGAACAAACAAAACTCATTGAGCGTGACTATCCAGTCACCATAACGGAGGAAAATCTCCTTGACCAGAATTTTACCTCAGAGTAGAAAGGCTGGGGCCCCAGAGGCCTCTGGGCTGTGCTATTGAGTATCTGGGGGCCAGCAGTGATGTGGGCCCATGAGGGGATGCCGGTCATCTCTCACCATGCCGAGAGGCTGGGATCAAGCCCCCGATGCACGCCAGCACCCTTTTTGCTGTGCCGCCCCAAGCAGACACTCAAATGGCAGAACATGGCTGCAGATGGCCGCTGCCAGTCACAGAACACAGGCCAAGGGACAGCAAGGCACATATGTCTTTAAGATCAATCTCCCCTTGGCTCCCAAACTCATTTAGAAATATCAGAAGGCACCAAAAGTTGTGGTTTCGCCACACGACTGTGAATAGACATGGGACATGGGGAATCGCCCCTCGGCAATTACTACCCATAACTAGGAATGGATTCAGCCATTTGTCTGAACACACCCTCTTGCTAAAGCAATTTCAAAGGTAGCTGTTACAGCAACATCTGGTTAGACGAGGTTTCTGGACCACACAAAACACGTGCTGCTGGTGATCTCATGATGGGGGGCTTGCGGGGAAAGGGTCAGGCCAGGGAAGCTAAGCCACAGGTTATGTGGCGGCAAACTTCTCAGATCTAAAAAAGAAAGCCACATCAATGTGCCTCAGGATAAAAACAAACTACCGCATCAAAAGAAGGAGGGGGTGAAACTACACATCCATCCGGTGCTAGTTCTCAGTGGGCAGGGAGGAGCATTATTTGGAGGAGGGGGCAGGAAAGCGATGGCTGACTGCACAAATCATCTGACGCAGCTTCCTGCGGGCATCCGCCTGCAGGTTTTCGATGGGGTTACTGCCCACGCAACTGCATTTTCAAAGCACCCATTTCCAGAACCACACTTTGAGGGATCTGCTCCCGGAAAACAGAGCACCTCACACCACTTCATTGGCACAACCAAGTGGGTGACAGGCCCGAGCGTCAAAAAGAAGTGAAGTGCCCACCCCAGGCACACCCTCCTCCTCCTGAACCGACGGTGCGCGGCTTTACTCTGTAGCTTGACTTCTATCTCAGGAGTCCAAAAAGATGCCTAAAAGCCGGAGGGGTGGGTGGGAGGAGGCGTCGAAGACATTCATTCTGTTTTGTGCAAACCACCATTTTAATGCTAAAGTCCGTGTGTCCTTCTCTCCCTCCACGGGGACAGCCGGGAACGCCGCCGTGCCGTTTCCTTTGTTCGACAGCGAGGCCTGTGGCAAATTTAGGAGTCTTCCCCCAGGATTTCTACCACAAAATCAGCCATGTTGGTCACTTTGGTGTCATGCAAGGTGAAGAAGGGGTGGGCCTGCCGGAAAGGAACAGAAAAGGCATCAGCTCCGCTGAGGAGAACGGCGGTGGCCGGAGGATCGCCACAGGCAAAGCGCCAACTGAAGGGGGATTGTTCCCACAATGGCACCTCCGGGCCCCCAACAGAGTATCCCAACCAGCATGCCACACACACACCAGCTCTGTGACCAGCTCAAGGTTAAAGCTGGTTGGAGATCCTTAGCATAAAATGTCATTTAGCCCTTAGTCCAACTGAAACATGAGTGAGGGAGGCCAGGGCTCAGCACTCACCATCAGCTCCAGGTAACTCATTCGTTCCGCAGGATTCTTCTTCAAACTGGGGAGAGAAACAAAGAGAGACCACTGAACATCTCCCTCATACTCAGGTGGCCATCTTTTCTTCTATGGGAATTCATCTACGGGTTTTGAGAGCCATTCAGAACTCTGAGGGGAGCGATATGAATTTTTAAAATACTGATGATAGAGTCACGGGGGTAGCTGTGTTGGTCTGAAGCAACAGTACAAAGTTTGAGTCCAGTGATACCTTGAAGACCAACGAAGTTTAATTCTGGGCCTAAGCTTTTTTGTGCACGCCCATGAAAAGTTATGCCCAGAATTTAATTTTGTTGGTCTTCAAGGCGCCCCTGGACTCAAACTTTGTTTAATTAATGAATGAAGAAGAGAGGTCCTTGGGTAAGAGAGAGGGACCCGCGAGGGACTCACCACTGTGCCGTGAAGTCCACAAAGTCCTTTGAGAAGCGATCGGAGGGCAGCTGGGGAGAAGGTTCCTCCACCACTTGTTTCAGCTGCTGGAAAGGGGTCCTCCAGGAGTCATAAGGGAAGCGGAGGATGGCCAGTTCGATCTAAGAGGGTCAGACAAGGCAGGGGACTCACGAGGGAACTTCCGGGGTCAGCCACTGGTCAGATCACACACCAACTTCTCCTCACGAGGGCACATTGGTGTTGCCACCACCCGCCCCAAACATACAAGAAAATGAATCACATTTTAATACACTTTTTTCATGATTGCCAGAAGGGGAGGGAAAAGAAATTCAAAATGATCCTGGCATACAACTTCTTGAACTGGAGGCCCACTTCATCAGATGCATGAAGTGCATCCGCAGTTGGCACACTTAGACTTATAGATGGTTATAAAAATGTAAACAGCAGGGTTAATGTGCTCCTGTGTTAGCTCTACCTCTTGCCATACCAAATGATCATCCTGTGCCTTTTGCCTCTTTGTAACCAGCATGGTATGGTGTTTAGGATCTCTCACTACGATCTGGAAGGCCTGGGTTCAAATCACCCTCTCTGCCATGAAATCTGCTGGGTGACCTAGGGCCAGTCACACCCTCAATCTAGCGTACCTCACAGGGTAGTTGCAGAGATAAAATGAAGGGGGAATGATGAACGTCACCCTGAGCTCCTTGGATAAAGGGTGGGATTCATGCGAAAGTGTGTTAAAATAAAATTCTTGCCTTGGCTTGATATCTGGACCTGGACTTGCCAAAATCAGAATTATGTGCAATAAATGCAAAACAATAGGAGAAGTCACGCACAATCTTGGTGTACAAGATCACAGTGCAAGGTCTGTATCGTTCAAAAAACACTACCTTGAAATCAGCTCTAAAAATCAGACTTCTCACTGCCATCTGCTGGAGACAATACTGATGTACAAAACACAGAAAAGACGAGGCAGGGGAAGGGGGACACTCACTGCAATCTCCCCCCCAACAACTCTTGAAACATTACTTATCATTTTCACATTGTAAAAACTGCGTTTATAACTGCAAGCTGCCCTGAGTGCCAATTTTTAAAGGTGATGGACGGGAGGGACTTCCAAATGTCTTTTTTTAAAAAAGAACAATATACGATACACCGCAGTCTCAGTAATAAGTTAAGGCCGTATGCAGACGGGCTTACTTCTCACAGGCCAACAGACAAGAGACGTCCGTTCTGTATCTTACCAAGGTAATCCCAAAGCTCCAAACATCTGATTTCACGTTATACCCCTTCTGGATCACATCTGGCCCTGGGTTTATCCTCTCTGGCTGCAAAGGGAGGGAGAAAGTCAAAAGAGCCGTGTTAGAGATGGGGCACAAACAGGACGCGAAGTCCCTGCGAGGGTGGGCAGTGAGCAGGCACGCTGAAGCCACGCAACACCTTTCCTGGTGCCCACCAAGTGTGTTTTTAGAATGTGGGTGGGGCAAAAGTGGGCAGGGCCAAGTGGAGCTTTTGTCCAGGAAGACTTCTGATTGGTCACTGGAGATCAGACGGATCACGAGAGGGAGGGCAAAGGAAGGGCTGCCTCAATGCTTAGTTCTTGTGGCCCTTTCTGACACGCCCAGGGCAATGCTGATCACCGCTTTGGGGTCAGGAAGCAATTTTTCTCCAGGCCGCTTTGGCTGGAGATCCGAAAGGTTTTTGTAATCTTCTGGATGTGGAACAGCAGTCACTGGGGGGGGTGTGTGGGGAGGAAGGTATTTGTGAATTTCCTGCATTGTGCAGGGGGTTGGACTAGATGACCCTGAAGAAGAAGAAGAAGAAGAAGAGTTTGGATTTATATCCCGCCCTTCACTGCCCAAAGGCGTCTCAGAGCGGCTTACAAACTCCTTTCCCTTCCCCTCCCCACAACAGACACCCTGTGAGGGAGGTGGGGCTGAGGGAACTATAACACAAACTGTCCTTGAGAGAACAGAGCTGTGCCAGAGCTTGTGACTGACCCAAGGTCACATCAGCAGGTGCAAGTGGAGGACCACTACACCAAACTGGCTCTCCCTGGAGGTCCCTTCCGACTCTATGATTCTATGACTGCCTGTCTAGATTTCTAAAAATGTTCCTTTGGCAGCAGCCTTCATCACAGCACAAGGATCTTCACTGCATGACTCAAGGAAAGCTGCAGCAGCCATTTTCTGGCTGGCTCTGCCTACTGCAGCAGCCGTTTCATGGCAGCCATTTTGTGGACATGCCCACCCGTGTGTCAGAATCCCAGTGGTGCCTACGGGCTCAAAAAGATCAAGGACCCTTGTCTACATGCTGACTGCCTTTGCTCTGGGGGTAATTCCTCCTGGACTGTACTATTTCTAGTTGTGGGTGGAAGGAATCCCACGACTGAATGCTTCCCTCCCTATACGAACAGGAGAGGGCAGAAACGCCCCCTCCAGTTACGCCACTCACAGCCATGTAAGGTTTGCAGCCAGCGTCCAACGTCTTTGCGACGGAATCCACCAAGTAGCCGCTGATGCCAAAGTCACACATCTTCACGTGCCCTTCCTTGTTGATCAGGACATTGGACGGCTTCACGTCTGTCAAGATCAGAGCGATTAGAATCAATGCGCACGCCACCTGAAGAAGGGGTTCCCGCTCTGAACAGCCCCCACATAGTGAACATCTGTGGTGCAATCGTCAGTGTCGGCTATAGCAAAGAATACATTCAAAAGCCTCACAGGGGCGACTCTGCGCCAGTCACGTTTGCTCCCTCTCTCAGCGTAGCCTACCTCACAGGGTTGTGAGGAGAAAGGAGGAGTGGGAGAATTCCCGTCTGTAACTCCAGATATATGCTGGAAGCACTCAGATAAAACTGTGGGAAGCATAGATGTACAGACGGGCCCATCTTGTCAAAGCAGAAACGCGCATGCACAAAGAGCCATAGAAATACATGGAAAGACTCCTCCCCCCAAGTTTCTAGACCTCATGGTGAGACATCCAGAAGGATCCAAGTCCGGAGACTTCCATACCTTAAACTGCATCTTATTCTTCTCTACATGCCTTGTTTGTTTTAAACAACTACTACTAAAAACAACAACAATCTAATCAACATTAGGATGGCTACCCGCATATTTGAAAGAAAAGTTCTACACAGCTTTCCAATCCTACTAGAGGAGGAGGAAAAGGAGGAGGAAGAACAGACTGGATTTATATTTGGCCTTTCACTCAGAGTCTCAGAGCAGCTTACAAACTCCTTTCCCTTCTCCCCCCCACAACAGACACCCTGTGAGGTAGGTGGGGCTGAGAGAGCTCTGACAGAAACTGCTCTTGAGAGAACAACTCTGAGAGAATTTCTGACTGACCCAAGGTCACGCCAGCAGCTGCATGTGGAGGAGTGAGGAAATCAAACCCAGTTTTCCCAGATTAGGGTCCGCGCACTTAACCACTTCACCAAACTGGTCTCCCTGACAACCACTGTGGTGCTGTGGGATGAGCTGGGACAGCCCCTCGTGCTCAGCCTAACTTACCTCACAGGGTTGTTGTATGGATAAAAATGGAGAAATGGAGAGCAGCGTATACTACCTCTGAGCTCTCTGAAGGGCGGGAAGGGTTTTGTTTTTAAGAAGCATCTATGAAAGGTCTCCTCCGTTGGCCGCCTCCATCCTCCCTTGGCACGGCATTTCCTAGTTTTGCAAATGCCTTCATAATGCAAATTGGCGTTATGCAAAGCACGTGGGACAGGCACAGACTTGAAAAGCTACGCCCAGCGAGGCAGAAAAACCAATTATTGGGGTGTGGCCACAACATCAGGACAAAAAGACACGAGGGGGAAAACGGCAGAAGAGCTCGCGGGAGCTGCTAAACACCTACCTCTGTGAATCACCGCGAGTTTGCTGTGTAGATGTTCCAGGGCTCGGATGATCTGGGGACAAGAAAGAAAGAATTAGCCGAGCCCCACAGAGCTGCGGTGGCTCAAGTGGTTAAGACGCTGAACTGCAGGCTGTGGAAGGTCAGTAGTTCAGCAGTTCGAGACCTGGGTGCTGCATGACGGAGTGAGCTCCCGTCTCTAGTTCCAGCTACTGCCAACCTAGCAGTTTGAAAGCAAGAAATTGCAGGTAGATAAATAGGTACTACTTCAGTGGGAAGGCAACAGCGTTCCGTGCGCCTTGGTGTTTAGTCATGCTGGCCACATGACCACGGAAACGTCTTCGGACAGCGCTGGCTCTTCGGCTTTGAAACGGAGATGAGCACCGCAACCCTAGAGTCGGATTCGACTGGCTTTCGAGCAAGGGAACCTTTACTTTACCTTTTTACAGATGAGTCAGCCAAGCTGAACCCCACATCCTAACGGCTGTACCCTGCATAACCCTGTACAACGGTGCTCTCACCACTCTGAACCTCGCCCGGCACCTCGCCTACCAGCCTGGAGACGCTACTAAAACATTTCTTGTTTATTTTGGTAGATGTAATCTGCTGTGGGGAAAGTGAGTATAGAAGTCTGGTTGTGAGGGAGTATTGATCAATGAAATGGAAAATAAAGCTACAGGAAACCTATGGACTGGGACAATGAAGAATAATGGAAAAGGATAAATATGGTTAGTTAGATTAGTTAGTATACGAATAGTTGAGAGAACTTTATCAAAAAACAATGATGTTTACTGTAAAAAGGAAGATTTGAAAATAAGTGGGTAGTTAAATCTTCAATGGTGTAGTAGAAATATGTTACTAGGGAACTTGGGAAATGATAGAATTGTATTTTCAAGATGTAGCGGTGTTGCTGTAAGTAGAAAATAGCGGTAGTGTGTGTATGTTTGTTTGTCTTTGTGTGTTCTTGTTTCTGGGTTGTGAGGTGTGTGTATATTTGTAAAAACCAATAAATACAGAAGAAGAGAAGAGATTGGATTTATACCCTGCCCTTCGCTGGGAGTCTCAGAGCGGCTGACAAACTCCTTTCCCTTCCCCTCCCCACAACAGACACCCTGTGAGGGAAGTGGGGCTGAGAGAGCTCTGACACAAACTGCTCTTTCAGGAACAGCTGTGCCAGAGCTTGTGACTGACCCAAGGTCACACCAGCAGGTGCAAGTGGAGGAGCGGGGAATCAAACCCGGTTCTCCCAGATTAGAGTCCGCACACTTAACCACTACACCAAACTGGCTCTCATTGAGTAAAAAAAAAAGGAGATGCTACTAAAACGTTTCTGTTCATTCCGGCTTTATAAGCCCTCATCTTGCCCTGTTTCTCTTCTGCTCGATACAGTCTGCTTTTGAGGTTTTTTTACATGGCCGATTTTAACGAGCTAACGTTTCAGCTGCTTAGCCGTTTCAGCACAGAGAAACGGGATGCTTTCTGATGGCCGAGTTGCATCGTTTCAACCACCGTGCCAATGTGACCGTGTTTTTTAAATCTGTTACACTGGCCATTTTACTGCAGTCTTGTTAGCCATCTCGACCAGATTTGGGAGAGGTGGGTGTATGAAAATGCTCTGCCTTTGGTGTGTGTCCCCCGTCCCTCGAGTGAAGGCGCCAGTGCGCCACTCACAGACACGGCGATTTTCCCCAGTATGTCTTCCGGGATCGTTTTCTTCTTCTCCAGGACCTTTTTGTAGAACTTATCCAGAGACGTGTCCATCAGCTCCATGCATATCCACACGTCTCCCTGAGAACAAGGGTGGGGAGAAAGAGAGAGAAGCCTGCGTCAGACGGAGAACGGCCCTCCGACGGATCGTCCCTAGAGGGCTGCCGTAGCACAGCAGCTAAGGTGCTGAACTGTGAAGCACAAATTCCCTGGTTCGAAAGTCCATCTCCGTCAGGCACTTTACGACAAGTCACACTATTCCATTGGAGGGAGGATGGTCGTGTTGATCTCCCTTGCAAGGTTGTTGTGAACAACTCGCACATTCACTTTGATCATCTTTGGAGGTCCTGCTTTGGTTGCTCCCGCCATCTGAAACTAGACAGGTGGCAACCCAAGAGAGGGCTTCCCCGGTTGTGGCACCAAAACTTTGGAACCCCCTCCCCAGATAGATTTATCGGGCTCTCTTTATAGGTGTCTCCCGCCAGCAGGTGAAGATGTGTTTGTTTTGTTTTGCATACCCCCAATCAGTGTTCCCTCTAAGCCGAGTTAGTGTGAGCTAGCTCACAGTTTTTTAGCCTCCGGCTCAAACGTTTCTATCTTAGCTCAGGAAGGATGGCTCCACAGCAAACTAAATGTATGCAGTAGCCAAATCACTGGCGCTCACAAGTTTAATGCCAGTAGCTCACCAAGTTGAATTTTTGCCCACAACGCTCTACCGCTTAGAGGGAGCATTGCCCCCAGTCAACGCTCCCTCTAAGCTGTGGAGTCTTGTGAGCAAAAATTCTACTTTGTGAGCTACTGGCATTCAAGTGGTGAGCGAGCAATTTGGCTACTGCATCTATTAGTTTTCTCTGGAGCCATCCCTTCCTGAGCTAAGACAAAAATGTGTGCGCCGGAGGCTAAAAAATTGTGAGCTGGCTCGCACTAGCTCAGCTTAGAGGGAACACCGCCCCCAATAACAGTTATTGGTCCTCCTTCCCTGGTTCTTGGGGTTGTTTGTGGGTTTTTTACTGAATGGTTTTTATAATTTTAATTTTTTTTTTAATTGTCCAAATGTTTTCACGTTTTTATGTATGCCGTCTCGGAGACCTCGACTGGGTGGGAAGGTGGCATAAAGATGTTTAAAGTAAGCAAAATACTGTGCAGACCGCAAGATAAATCTGCCCCAAACGCTTTGAACACTTGAAAGCACTATATGAAACAAGGGTGAGCAAGCAGGCCCCAACACCTTAAAGCTATTTGAATGGTTTGCCTGGGCTATCAAGACCACCCTGCAGGACTGGCGGAAAAATGTCCCTGGCGATTTATTGCTGCCCACACACCTCTCGAAAAAGGGCACCGTAGAAAGTGACAGTGTAGAAGCAATCGACCGTCCTCATAGAGATGTCCAAATCCATCAACAGTCTCTTCTGTTCTTGCGTGTTCACAGTGGCCCGGATCCTCTGAACCGGAGAGAGCAAAACAAGGAGACTGTTAAATAAAACAAAGCTGCAGTTACCTGTAACTATAGTCCTTCAAGTATCATCTTTGCAGGTACCCATGGGGACTGCGCATGAGCGGGCCTGCCATCGGAGAAGTTCTTTCAACTAAGAGCCTCCAGGGAGCGCTGTGCACTGGAGCTAGAAAACTCGTTCCCATCCAGGGACCACGTGCGCCCGCACAGCAGCGCCCCCACCCTCAGTACCTCTAGTGCCATCGAGATCAAGAGCATGCAGCGGGGCAGGAGGAACAGTATGTGTGCCTGCACAGAAGATACTCGATGAAAACAGTTACAGGTAAGTGCAACTTGGTTTTCATCATCGATCTTCTGTGCAGTCCCACATGGGGATTCTAGCAAGCTACTCACCCAGCGGTAGGGCATGTTCTCCTCATTTCAACAGAGAGTGACGTACTGCCTTTCCCACACAAGATTCTCACCTCGACCTCAGTTCCAAAGCGTAGTGGTGTACAGACGCGTCTGCTGATGGCCAAGTAGCAGCTTGGCAGATCTCCGTCAATGGCATGGCATCAAAGCAAGCTGCCGAAGAAGCCACAGCTCTAGTAGAATGGGCGTGGACGTTCAGCGGGCACAACGACTTGGGTCAAGCCACCGCATTTCCCAATTGTTGCCTATCCACCTGGATAAAGTTTGAGCTGAAGCCCTGTCCTCCTTATTAGGACCCGCGAAACAGACAGGCAGTGCTCTATCTCTGCGGAACTCCAGGGCTCTTTTAAGGGAGAATAATTAGTCCCTTCTAACATCCAGGGAGTGAAACAATCTCTTATTTTCAGAGCCTGGCACAGGAAAAAAAGATGGGCAAAATAATATCCTGGGATAAGCAGAACCTGGAAACTACCTTAGGGAGAAACCTAAGGGTCAAAGGATTACCCTTTCAGGAAGAGCCACTAATTTGCTTACCCTCCTGGCTGACATAACAGCCACTAGGAAACATACTTTCATAGAGAGTTCAGCCAAAGAAAACGTGGCAAGGATGTTATCCCGACCAGAGGGCTGTTGCCACTATTACAAAGGGTTCAAAGGGCTTAAGCATCAATTGTGCCAAAACAAAGAGGGAGAAACCACTAGGAGACCAATGGATTCTCGCTAGTATTTTGTAACTTTGCTTTGTCGCACACCCTCCGTGTAACCAAAAGTCCTTACCTGGGGTTGGGACTGGGACTTTTGACAGCACCCCAGCCAAGCCAAAAGGTCAAACAGTGTACTGGAACCCATGCTTCCCACAAGAAAAGCACAGGAATTTGCGGCGTTGAGGACGAATGGAAAGGAAGTTAGCCTCCTTCAAGTCAATCACAATAAACCAACAGCTGAAATTTAATAATTGTAAGACTGAAGGAATGGAAGCCAATTGTAAGATTGAAGGAATGGAAGCCAATTGTAAGATTGAAGGAATGGAACTTTGATACGTGAAGAAAAATATTTAAACTCCTAAGGTCCAGATTCAACAGCGGCATCCTCTTCCCTCACAGCCGAAACAAGAGAGCGGGGCCTACACGAAACCGATGCTGAAGGCGGATATGATGGAGCCCCCGATGACAGCTGGGATATAAGTTCACATCTCTGGGCTGGGCAAAATTGTCACCCCAGCCTTCCAGATAGCCTGGAGACAAGATATACGGGTGTGATGGCCACCGCACGGACGGCTGAGGCTGAGGCCATGGAACCACTGCCACTTGCTCCGGATGTGAGTCGTACAGAATTTGACCCGCCCCGTAAGCTCGCTTCTACTTCCCCATCCGAGATCGAAACTGGAGGACATTATGCCCCTCGCTCAAACAAAACAGACATCGGTCAAATTCATCGGTTTGGGTCATCTTCGCCCCGCAATGGGTGCATTTTCTGAACAGAGCTTTCTGAGCCACGGTAAAACTCAGAAATCTAAACAACCCCAGCAAACCAGGGAAGCAATCCCTCAGCAACACAAAAGACTGGAGACTCAACAACCTTCTTCGGTGGCAGAAGAGGAACTGAGGTTGGGGGCCCTGCTGCACGGCAGCACGTGGTCCCCGGGCAGGAACAAGTTTTCCAGCTCCAGCACACAGCGCCCCCTGGAGGCTCTTAGCTGAAAGAACTTCTCCAATGGCAGGCCCGCTCACGCGCAGTCCCCATTTGGGACTGCAAAAAATATCAATGATGAATAAAAGTTACAGCTTTGCAGCATCACAAGGCATTCCTCCGACCCACTTCTCGCTGGCTTGTAGACGCAGGTTGTTACCCTTGCCAGCTTTTCCATGCCTTCTCAGCTTTTGTTACAGGTATATGGAATACAGCATGGAAGAAAAGGATTACCGGGGGCAGCTGCTGTTGAAACACAACATGGCCTTACGAGGAGCATCTGACGCCGCCTTGTGGACAGTGCAAGCATCGCGGCCACCTAGCTCGATGCTCTTTAACTGTTACAGGCCCCGAACCCGCTGAAGATGGGGCCACTCTGGCAAGCAGCGAGCACATGACAGAAGTCATGTGCCAGGAAAGGGGAGGAGCCAGAGTTATGACCTCACCAGTGGCGAGGCCGGGACTCCGAACGGTGGCGTGAAAGAGGTCGGAAGAGGCAACCCAAGCCCCACCCCTAAGGGTGTGTGTGTGTGTGTGGAACAAGCCAAATGTCCGAGCCCTGGGGGAATCCCTTCCACTAACCCGGGACCCTGGCCCTGCCATCCGGCCACTGTTCTCAGCATGCATGCAAAGAGATTCAGGGAGCACGGCATCCTCGCTCTCGATGCATGCATGGTAGTATCGGGCCCTTCCACAAAACAGTCACAAATATGGCGCTTTATACGGGTGTCCCGACCAGTGTTCCCTCTAAGCTGAGTTAGTGTGAGCTAGCTCACAGTTTTTTTAGCCTCCAGCTCACGCATTGTTGTCTTCGCTCAGGGAGGAGGGCTCCAGAGCAAACTAATTTATGCAGCAGCCAAATTCCTCGCTCAGAACTTTAATGCCAGCAGCTCACCAAGTAGAATTTTTGCCCACAAGACTCCACAGCTTAGAGGGAACATTGGTCCCGACCCGTGAGCAGAAGCCCACTGTCCTACTACTGGACTCCTCAACGTGGCACACCCATCAAGTGCTTATAGACAGCGGGCGGCCTCTGATTGGCCACTGAAGATTTCTAAAGTTTGTTCGGCGGCAGCTGTCCCCACAGCACAAGGATCTCCACTGCGTGACCTAAAGCGAGCTGCGTGCATGCTGGAAAATATTTTTGAATAATACATTCACTTTAAAAGGCGTCCTGTTAAACAAGACTTCTGCCTAAAGCGTTGGAAGAGTTACTGTTAAGAGTTAGGCGTGACCTCACTCCCGGACTTTTGAGGCCGGCCCCGCCTCCTTCGGCAGCCGTTCTGAAGCTGGCTCCGCCTTCTTGGGTAGCCATTTTGTAGTTCACCCACCACCCTGTGTTGGAATCCCCAAGGCGTCAGCAGCAGAAGAAATCAAAGTGTTGAGTCACTTGTTTGTTTTTATTATTTCCTGATTTCCTCAACGCCTTGATTTCTTCTTGCTGCTGCTGCTACTGCTGGCGTGGCCCTGACTTCTTCACTACTTCACTAGAGAAACGACGGCCGAGGGGCGACATGATCGAGGTTTATAAGATTATGCATGGGATGGAGCAGGTTGAGAAAGAAGTCCTTTTCTCCCTTTCTCACAATCCAAGAACTCGTGGGCACTCCATGAAATTGCTGAGCAGTCGGGTTAGAACAGATAAAAGGAAATCCTTCTTCATCCAAAGAGTGATTAACATATGGAATTCACTGCCACAGGAGGTGGTGGCAGCTACAAGCATGGACAGTTTCAAGAGGGAATTAGATAAACATCTGGAGCAGAAGTCCATCAGTGGCTATTAGCCACAAGGTATAGATAGGGACTCTCAGTCTGGGGCAGGTGATGCCCTCTATTCTTGGTGCTGGGGGGGGGCAGCAGTGGGAGGGCGTCTAGTGTCCTGGCCCCACTGCTGGACCTCCTGATGGCACCTGGTATATTTTGGCCACTGTGTGACAGAGTGTTGGACTAGATGGGCCATTGGCCTGATTCAACACTGGCTTCTCTTATGTTCTTATGCAATTCCCAAGTCACCTGCAGGCTCAAAGAGGCTGGGTTGACCCACGTCTATTCTGATCGGCAAGTGGCTCTTTGGGAGACAGAAAAGTTGTTTTCCTAACTAGAGGTGCCAGGGTTGAAGCCAGACCCTTCTGCATGCATAGCATGCGCTCTGCACCTGAACAACAGCCCTTCCCAAACAAAGATCTGATCCAGCAGGGCTTGTTTCGTGCTCCTCTGATGGTCACCAAGAAACTCTCAATTGGGGTCCTGCAGGCTATAAATCGGAAAGCCTTTCTGTTTTACTCCTTCCAACACTCTGCGATTTGTCAACAAAGGGAAGAGCTTCTCCGCTTCCTCATCCGCAATCTTCCGCATGGGCCCAGGGGGGGCCTCCCGCCGCGACCTGCAGCATCTCTTACCTTCACAGCCATGGTGGTACCGCTCTGCTCGTGCCAGACCTTCTCCACCACGCCGTAAGCGCCACGCCCGAGCTCCTGAATGCTCACCAAGTCATCAGCCTCTACTTCGAAGTTCTACGGATCGGGGGGGAAAGGGGGAAAAAAAATGGAGAAATCAGCAAACGAAATTCTGACAGGTTAACACAACTCCTCCGTAGGCTGAAAGGAATCCCTCCTTTACTCTGCAAACCACCAAACTGTGGAACTCACTGCCACTGGACGCAGCATAAATGGCTGAGCCACTAGCAGAGATATCATGAAAAATGGGATAGGTGTGATTCATAGAGGGTTCCTTCCAGATGACAGCTAAACTTTATGCAGAATTGGGGGTGTGGGGGAAGGAGATGCAAATTTGGAGACTGCGGCTCCGGTAGCAGATTCGTAGCTCCTCTTCTGCCTGTCGCCCCTGTGTGCAAAGCCAGCCACATCAGAGGGGGAAAAAAAGGCTATGCTAACTCTTTCTTCCCTTGCATGTTAGTTTACTACATGCAAGGAGCAATGCTGCCCTCTGAGCTGTGGAGTCTTGCGAGCAAAAATTCTACCTGGTGAGCTACTGGCATTAAATGAGTTTGTGGCATTGTGAGTGATCAGTTTGGGAGAACCTTGCCCTGATCGGTTTGGTGCAGTGGTTAAGTGCACGGACTCTAATCTGGGAGAACCGGGTTTGATTCCTTCACTCCTCCCACTTGCACCTGCTGGTGTGACTTTGGGTCAGTCACAAGCTCTGGCACAGCCATCCTTGAAAAAGAGCCGTTCCTGTCAGAGCTCTCTCAGCCCCGCCTGCCTCACAGCCAATGCTCCCTCTAAGCTGTGGAGTCTTGTGAGCAAAAATTCTACTAGGTGAGTGACTGGCATTGAAGTCGTGAGCGAGCGATTTGGCTGCTGCATAAATGAGCCAATCTCGACGACAAAAATGTGTGAGCCGGAGGCTAAAGAACTGTGGGCCGGCTCACACTAATTCAGCTTAGAAGAAACACTGGCAAGGGGGTTTAAAAAAAACAAAAAAACCCACAGGGACCATTCAAATGTGCCGTCTCTCACCTACAGTCTGAAATAAGCCAACCCCGACAGACCCTACGTACGAACTTGGCTGAAATCTACACGTCCATCCTTTCAAACAGCAAGCGGAGGACGGGGGGGAAACACAGGCTGATTTCCCACTACAGCTGCCTCGGGGTTTCGCCACCGTTTGCCCCAATACTATTCGTCAATTTCACACCCGAAGCCGCGGGGCTGCATTTTGACCCGCGGCTTCGTCCGATTTCCCCCGCAGTTTCGTAATCCTCAAAAAACAGGATCACAAAACTGCGGGGGAAATCGGGCGAGCCGCGGGTCAAATGCAGCCCCACGGCTTCGGGTGTGAAACTGACGAATTGACGAATAGTATCGGGGCAAACGGCGGCGCAACCCCGAGGCAGCTGTAGTGGGAAATCAGCCACACACAAAAACACCACCACCTAATAACGGGTTTACTTTAAGGGCAGGAAGGTACCAGCTGGATATTAGAAGAGACTTTTTACAGGAAGAGATTTCAACAGTGGAATCAGCTACCCAGGGAGGCGGTGAGCTCCCCCTCCCTGGCAGGTCTTCAAGCAGCGGCTGGACAAACACTTGTCAGGGATGCTCCAGGATGATCCTGCATTGAGCAGGGGGTCGCACTAGACGGCCTGTACGGCCCTTTCCAACTCTGTGATTCCACCACCACCCTGCAAGCAGAAATCTAGTACAGCTGAAACAGCTAGTAGCAGCCTGCCCAGTGTTTACCTCCCCCTCGCATGGTGAAAGTAAAAGGTAAAGGTTCCCTTGCTCGAAAGCCAGTCGAATCCGACTCTAGGGTTGCGGTGCTCATCTCCGTTTCAAAGCCGAAGAGCCAGCGCTGTCCGAAGACATTTCCGTGGTCATGTGGCCGGCATGACTAAACACCAAGGCGCACGGAACGCTGTTACCTTCCCACTGAAGTGGTACCTATTTATCTACTTGCAATGTCTTGCTTTCGAACTGCTAGGTTGGCAGGAGCTGGGGCCAGAGACGGGAGCTCACTCCGTCATGCGGCACACCCAGGCCTCGAACTGCTGAACTACCGACCTTCCATAGCCTGCAGTTCAGCATCTTAACCACTTGAGCCACCGCAGCTCCTCGCATGGTGAAAAGCAGGTGCTAATTCGCCCCGTCGTTCCTCGGTGTTTGAGCAATGGACCAGGAAACCCACCCCACCCCCAATTTTATTCCAAAGTTGGGTCTGATTCAAAACACGCCTATTCGCGATGGCCGTCGACAGCTCGCGCCTCCGCGTGCCGAACGGCTTTGGTGCTCGGGGAGGGGAGCGGGGTCCAGAAAGCCCCGTGGATTCCTCGGCGGCTTGAAAGAGTCACGCGGCCCAGAGTCTCTTGAGGTTGCACAGTTCCAAATGACAAACGTGCATGTGGGTCAGCCCGCAGGGAAGCCGCAAAGAGAGGAAGGAAGCCGGCTTTCTACATCGTTTCCCTTCCCAAAAACCGGTGTCGACTCTTCGAAGCGCTTCAAAGAGGGGGCCCCCTTGCCTTGGGTTTCCTTTCTTGCTTTTCTGAAGAGCAGCAGGCAAACCAGTGCGTCGACTACCGCCCCAGTGCAAGCGCTGGGAGCGGAAAGAAAGAGCGCACCAACGTCGACACCAAAGTGATACAACCAAGCAGAGTACTGGTCCTTAAGACGTTTGCACACGCAAACGACACCTGCAAAAGCCCTTAGAAGCCACAGGAGACGGGTGGCCTAGTGAGGTTAGTCCCGGAAAGGAGGAACTGCAGAATTTACATGGAATAAGGGACACGCAGAAATTATATGAAATAAAGCCTGTGTGTTTTAATTTACTTTGTGGGCCGTCCACCTTCGCTGAGACACAGGATGGATTACAGACGTCTAACAGCGCAGACAGATAGTGTCAGACAGCCAGTCAACAAAGCAACGGGATTAAGATTACAGAGTTAAGACAGCAATGGGAAGAATCAACGAAGGCAAGGTATACTATAAGCAATATAGAAAGTGCACTACCGGGTAGAAGCAAATGCACTGGGCCTGCTCCAGGTGTCTGGGTGCCCTAGGCAGGACAGCCCGGGGCGCCCCCAACTGGGGATGCCAACCTCCCGGTGGGGCCTGGAGACTGGGGGGCGGCAGTGGAGCGTTGGCTTTCCTGGAGGCTCTGCAGCTGTGGGGTCCCCAGGAAAGCCAGGGAAGGGGGCGAGGGGTCTAGCTGCCACCCCCTCCCTCCCAGCGCCAGCTTTCCTGGGGACTCCGTGGCTGTGGGGTCCCCAGGGAAGCTGGGAAGGGGGTGGGGGTCTAGCCGCCGCCCCCTCCCTCCCAGCGCCGGCTTTCCTGGGGGCTCTACGGCTGCGGGACTCCCAGGGAAGCCGGGAAGGGGGCAGGGAGTCTAGAGGCGGCAGCGGCGGCGGGCGCCCGGTTAGGGCAGCGCTTTTTGAGGGGGGGGGGCGCCATTTGGTGCCCCTGTGGCCGGCGCGCCCTAGGCGAGCACCTAGTTCGCCCAATGGGCGATCCGGCCGTGCGAATGCAGTAAAAACGAGGGCTACCAACAATAATCTTTGCAGCAGATTACTGTCCTGTTCTGTGAAAAAGCTGCCCTCCCTGGGCTGTTCGGTTCCGCCACAGTTATACTCCCTTGATACAAATGCAATTTCTGCTTCGTGCTTTTTGCGGAACGACAGACGCGTGGGCACCTTCCTGACTTCCGCAGGCAGGCTGTGCCGCAAAAGTGGGAGTCGCCGCTGAGAAGGTGCGTGGGCGGGGCACCCAGAGGCCTTACCCACTCGCAGGCTTTAACTGGAGGAAGTTGGGAAGATCCCACCAGCCGGCCAGGGGCAGCTGAATACCATCTGAACTTAGTTTCCCCTTCTGCTTGCAGGTACTTGCAGGAGAGCCGGCTTGGTGTAGTGGTCAGGAGCACGGACTCTAATCTGGGAGAACCGGGTTTGATTTCCCCACTCCTCCGCATGCAGCTGCTGGTGTGACCTTGGGTCAGTCAGGGCTCTTTCAGAGCTGTTCTCTCAAGAAGAGTCCTCGAAAGAGCTCTCTCAGCCCCACCTGCCTCCCAGGGTGTCTGTTGTGGGAAGGGGAAGGAGTTTGTAAGCCACTCTGAGACTCCTTCGGGTAGTGAAGGGCGGGGTATGAATCCAATCTCTTCTTCTTCTACTTAAACCTGAGTGCGGAGAGAGGCACAAGCCCCAGGACCAGTTCTTAGCCTCTGGCTGGCAGCCTGCGTTAGCCAGCCCCATGAATCAGGACCCGTCCATAATGTTGGCTTGTTTCAACTGTATTTAAATGTGGTTGTTTTGCACTCCGGGCATTGCCCCTTCGTGACCTCAAAATGCTCTAATAAATAAAAACAAATCTGTTCATTGGCGTGATACCGACCGGGGACAGAATTTCGCTTTTCTTGGTGCAGAATTCCATTTATTTAACAAAAACCCTCAGGTCTGACGTTATTCACAACTGGGGTGCATCGTGTGGATTCCCGGAGCTGCTTTAAAGAGGCCTCCAGCGTAGTCTAAAATAAACCACACTTTCAAACTGCTGCCACCACCACCCCACACACAACATTACCCTGAAGAATCCTGTCCTTATTAATATTTGAATTTTGGTTCCACCACATTCTATGCTTGCCATAATTGATTCGGCACAAGAACTGGCAGTCAGAGGACACTGGCCAGGGCTGACTGGCTGCTTGGCGAAGTCCCGCCCACGTCAGCCCCAGTCAGTGTGTTCGGCTCAGTCTGCTCCAGTCCTCCGACAGGAGAGGACTGTCTGGATTGTGAGCGCAGGGACAGGCCCTCAAGGCTGAGGAAATGAGAGAAGCCCTTTCCGCCCCCACACCGTCCCCTGGGCCTTCTATGGGGGCAGTAGGCCAAGAATAGCCCTTTTCCGCCTCCCCCACACCATCCCCTGGGCCTTCTATGGGGCACTAGGCCAAGAAAAGCCCTTTTCCGCCTCCCCCACCATCCCCTGGGCCTTCTATGGGGGCACTAGGCCAAGAAAAGCCCTTTTCCGCCTCCCCACACCATCCCCTGGGCCAGCTCTGGCACAGCTGTTCTCTCAAAGACAGTTTGTGTTAGAGTTCTCTCAGATCCACCTCCTCACAGGGTGTCTGTTGTGGGGAGGGGAAGGAAAAGTACGTTTGTCAAGCCTGCTCTGAGATCGCCTTTGGGCAGTGAAGGGCAGGGTATACATCCAATCATCTTCTCCTCTTCTTCTTCTTCTATGGGGCAGTAGGCCCAGAAAAGCCCTTTTCCACCCCCCCACCATCCCCTGGGCCTGTCTTCCACCCCTCTTCCCTTCCTTTCCCCCTTTCCTTTCTTCCTCTCTCCTTTCTTTCACTCTTCCCCCTTCCTTCCTTCCTCCAACCCTCTCTCCCTTCCACCCTCCCTTCCCTAGGGCCCATTGTCTTCCACCACAATGGGCTTTGCTCCCTAGTTTCAGAATAAAGAAAAGTCACCCGGGCGGCTCAACATTAATCACTGCCATCTCACGGAGGGGGCAGCCCAGAGGCTGTGGAGATGCGGCACCCGCAAAAAGCGCAAAGCCGGGGGCGCCCTGGCCAAACCAGAAACTTCACAACTTTCGTTTGGGCTCATCATACATGACGAGAAGGAAAACAAAAACAGTTCCGCGGGGCCTGCAAAACGGACTCGTTCCACCAGGCTGACACCCTGTGAGTAGTGTTCCCTCTAAGCTAAGTTAGTGTGAGCTAGCTCACAGTTTTTTAGCCTCTGGTTCACACATTTCTGTTTCAGCTCAGAAAGGATGGCTCCGGAGCAAACTAATTCACGCAGCAGCCAAATCGCTTGCTCACAGCTTTAATGCCAGTAGCTCACAAAGTAGAATTTTTGCTCACAAGACTCCACAGCTTAGAGGGAGCATTGGCTGTGAGGTAGGCGGGGCTGAGAGAGCTCTGACAGAAACTGCTCTTTTTCAAGGAACAGCTGTGCCAGAGCTTGTGACTGACCCAAGGTCACACCAGCAGGTGCAAGTGGAGGAGTGGGGGAATCAAACCCGGTTCTCCCAGATTAGAGTCCGCGCACTTAACCACTGCACCAAACTGGTTAGAGCAAGGTTCCCCCCCGTCTTTTTTTCATCCTGGGGGCACTTTTTGGGTTTTCAAAGAAGGGACAGGGGAGGCCACCGCCCCCCCCCAATAAAAAGGAATAAGGCTTGACACAGGGTCAAGCGGCTGATCACAAAACGTTCAGTGGTTCTCAGCCAAGCGGCCTCCTATTGACAGGCAGCCGTTCCAAATGGATGCGCCCAGGAGGTCAAGACAAGCCAGGACTGGCTCTCTGCTTGGAGGGAGGAAGGGCCGGACACCAGGAAACACATGAGCAGGTGCCGCAGCCTCTCACGGGCCCCGCACTGTCAGACTAGGGCCGGGCAGCCTCGGGTTCGAATCCCCACTCAACCACACTGGGTGATCTTCGGCCAGGCTATGCCCCCCCACCCCCCGCCCAATCACAGACTTGTTCTGAGGATAAGATGGGGGAAAGAAGATACCATGTATGGCACCTAAACAACACAGGGCAATATGTTTTTTAAAGTCCCTATGGAGCAATAGTACCAAAGGAAAGGGGGGGGGGGAGCTACATACCCTTTCACCAATGGTAATAAAAGTCCTGGAATCCAGGTTCCTTGGAGGCCTGCAAAGCGAAACACAGCATTATTTATTTTTGGTTTATTGCCTTCATTTATACTCCCACCTTTCTCCCCAAAGCGGCTTACGACTTCTCCCCTTCACCATTTTATTCGCACAACCACCCTGTGAGGTAGGTGAGGCTGAGAACAGGCGACTGGCCCCGTGCCCCCCCAGCCGGCTTCCAGGGCAGAGGGGGGATTCGAACCCAGGCCTCCCCGATCCTAGCTTGACACTCAAACCACAAAGACCTGTCTTGCATTACAACAGCAGGGGCGCACTGGAGGCAGACTTTGCTCTGGTGCGGCCCACCCAGTAGTAGAGGCAACTCCTCCCCCAGTGACGATTGCAGTTTTGGAACACATGACTGACGCAGGGTATCAGGAGGAACCAGGTTTCTCCTTTGGAGGAAAGCATTACGCTTTCGCAGAGCTAGCCCTCCTGTCCAATCTAAGTTTTCTTTCTCCGCTAGAAGATTCAGGTGGATTGCTGTGCTGGTCTGAAGCAACGGGGCCCAAAGTTCGAATCCAGCGGCGCCTTTAAGGCCAAGAAAGTTTAATTCTGGGTATAAACTTTTCTGTGCGTGCACGAGATATCTGAGGAAGTTGTGCCGGCACGCAAAAGCTTATACCTAGATTTAAACTTTGCTGGTCCTTTTTTTTTTAAAAAAAACATTTTATTTATAACTTTTAACTTTAAAACAGGCAAACAATGAAATACTTTTCTCGAGTAAAACATGTACAGTAAACTTAATGTGAAATATATATTGCATCGTAACATAGAATACCATTCAAACGAACCATCAACTAAAGGAAGTTATGATATTATCGGTATTTGTTTCTATGGATAAACGCTGACCCTGGTGTGTTTTGTACTCTTGTACATGACCTCTGATTCGATAAGCCGGATCAAAATGTTGTTATTACCTCTTTATATCTTTGAGGAATTGTGTGGGATGGAACGATGGAGCCCGAAAATGATGCTTCAACAAATGGAAGCCATTTTACGTAAAACAGTGATTGTGCTTTGTATGTGGGAGGAGGATAGATTTGTGTCGCGATCTTCTCCATTGTATAATAGTCCCAAATTTTCATATACCAGTGATGAAGGGACGACGGTGGGGGGCTCTTACAGTCGCAAACGTCTTCGGACAGCGCTGGCTCTTCGGGCTTTGGAACGGAGATGAGCACCGCAACCCTAGAGTTGGATTCGACTGGCTTTCGAGCAAGGGAACCTTTACCTTTACCGGAACTTTGTTGGTCTTAAAGGTGCCACTGGACTCAAACTTTGTTCTGTTTCTCCGCTGGTGAGAAGGAACCCACCACCCCATCCAGTTACCTTCTAGCCTCAGGGTTTGAGGGCAGGCTCATAGCTACAGTGGGGCATTTTGGGGCCTGGCCCCCTGACTTCCTGCCAAGGCCCCCCCCCCACTTCCATCCAGCCTCCTGGTTCTCTGGGCTGCCCGGAGGACTCCTGACTCTCTGGGCCACTTGCCACCACCGTCCCATCCCCAACTTAGGCAGGCAGAGTGCAGACGCTGCAAAAATTACATCAGTGCCCCCTGACTTATTTAAAGGCCCCCCCCGAATTACAAAATCCTGGCGACGGGCCTGGTTTGGGGGCAGAATTTTGCCCAGAGAGCCCTCCTTTCCCCAACAGGCCTTTCCACATTTCCTCTCAGTGCTCCAATACGACATAGCCTCTTTATTCCCTGTTTTCGCTACACATATATTCCCCCCCGCCCCAGAACTTACGTTGGGGGAACCGAAGGCTGTTTGTTGGCCTGCGGGATCGTCAAGTTCGGAGGCCTCGGCTTCTTCCCTGGAAGAAAGGACACAAATGCACACGCGTAGCCAAAAAACCCACAACGCCACTTTCGCTGTTCCAGCAAACGATGCTCAGAATGCGGCGGAGGTCCCTGAGCCTCAACGCCGAGGGCTGATTTAGCTCTGGAGAGGCTGGGTCCGTGTGAGGGGACCGGCCAGGCCCATCTAACCGGTGGCCGGAAGTCGCCAGTCCCCTTCCCCGATTCCTCGGCTCCCTTTACCCCTTAGTGGCACACCAGCCCCATGTGCTTGGCCCTAAGAAGGAGTCTCCAGAAGCCGGAGAGACTGCGGCATTGAGGAGCTGCCACCAATATCTGGACCAGAAGATATGGAATAAACACATCGCTGGGACAGTGTTCGTGGAAAGGCTGCCCCCAAAGAAGGGCAACTAGAATGATAAAAGGGTTGGAACACCTTCCCTATGAAGAAAGGTTAAAACGCTTGGGGCTCTTCAGCTTGGAGAAATGATGGCTGAGGGGTGACATGATCGAGGTTTATAAGATTATGAATGGGATTGAGCAGGTTGAGAAAGAAGTCCTTTTCTCCCTTTCTCACAATACAAGAACTCGTGGGCACTCCATGAAATTGCTGAGCAGTCGGGTTAGAACAGATAAAAGGAAGTCCTTCTTCACCCAAAGAGTGATTAACACGTGGAATTCACTGCCACAGGAGGTGGTGGCAGCTACAAGCATGGACAGTTTCAAGAGGGAATTAGATAAACATATGCAGCAGAAGTCCATCAGTGGCTATTAGCCACAAGGTATAGATGGGAATTCTCAGTCTGGGGCAGGTGATGCACTCTATCCTTGGTGCTGGAGGGGGCAACAGTGGGAGGGCTTCTAGTGTCCTGGCCCCACTGCTGGACCTCCTGAGGGCACCTGGTATATTTTGGCCGCTGTGTGACAGAGTGTTGGACTGGATGGGCCATTGGCCTGATGCAACATTGGCTTCTCTTATGTAAAGAGTTCTTCTATTCCAGGGGTCCCCAACCTTTTTAAAGCCTGCAGGCACATTCTGGAACACCGTGGTGGGCACAGCCGCCAAACGGCTGCCGCAGCGTGCTGTCAGTCAAACAGCCAAGATCCTCGTGCTGTGGTAACAGCCGCTGCCAAAAGCAATATTATAAGAAAGCTGCACGGCCAATCAGAAGCCCTGCTGGGCAAAAGCCCTGCCTGGCCCTGCCCACTTTCTAAAACTCTTGGCGGGCACCAAGAATGGTGTTGCGGGCACCACGATGGGGAACCCTATTGTTGAATTCCATTCAGAGAACCTTTCGGAACAGCCTTGCGGCAGCTTCCAAAACCTCAAGATGAGAAAGACAGAAAGTATTTCCACAGAAGCCCAGCGTGCCTAAGCTTTGTCGGGCAAAGACTACATCTAATTCCCCGTTCCCACACACAAATAGCCACATGCCAAACTTACATTTTTTAACAGGTCTCTTGGGATCTACAAGACAAAAGGGGGGGAAAACAGATTAGATGCTGGTATACGGGTAATGCAGATTTAAAAGAGCGCTGAATTCCAGCCACGCTTCTCTCCAGTTCCTAAACGTTGTGACTAACTAGGGAACATTTTATTTATTTATTTGGATTCGTATTCCGCCCTCCCACAAGCGGACTCGGAGCAGATCGCATCATAAATAGATTAAAAACATACACTAATAAATATGACGATATTTTAAAACTACTACGTAATACAGTTTAAAACGTAGAATCATAGAGTTGGAAGGGACCCCCCAGGGTCATCTAGTCCAACCCCCCTGCACAGTGCAGGAAATACACAAATACCTCCCCTTCCACAACCCCAGGGACCCCTGTTCCACACCCAGAAGGTGACAGCAGTCCAGTGATCTTCTTAATCTGGGCCAAATAATGATGACAGACTTCAGGAAGGGAGGCCCACTTCATTGGACGCCCTCTGCCTCAACCAAAGGCCTGGCTGAACACCTCCATCTTAGAGGCCCTATGGAATGATAATAAGTCCCGCAGGACCCTGATTTCAAGCAGGAACATGTTCCACCAGACCGGGGCCAGGGCAGAAAAAGCCCTGCCCCTCATCGTGGCTAGATGGACATCCCTCCAGACAGAGACTACCAACAGATGCATATAAAGGATTTCGCAATTGAAAGACCGGGGGGGGCGGAGGGGATCTTGTGTATAATCCAGTCCAACTATCTGCGCCGGACATTCAAAACGTGAGGAGCGCAGGTTTTAAAGTAAGACAGCACACCGCATTCACAGCCCACGACTCTTTCGAGGGTCCATTTCTAGCTCGAACACAGCTGATTTTCTACACAATCGATATGCTCCAAGTTGCACAATGATAACACCGGGGCTTTTTTTTGTAGAAAAAGCCCAGCAGGAACTCATTAGCATAATAGGCCACACCCAACAGCAGAAACTCATTAGCATATTAGGCCACACCCAGACAGTCCAGCTTATTAGCATATTAGGCCACATCCCCATGCTACCAGAAGTGTGGTCATCCAGCCACACCCACCTTTCACTTCTTATTCTGTTTACCTTGTTTGTTGTCAAAACCCAGGGCTGTTTTTTTGGAGCAGGAACTCCTTTGCATGTTAGGCCACACACCCCTAATGCAGCCAATCCTAATGAGTTTCTGCTGTTGGGTGTGGCCTGTTATGCTAATAAGTTCCTGGTGGGCGAGAGCTAGCCGGAGCTCCGTTCCTGTGCGTTCCTGCCCCAAAATAGCCCTGGATAACACACGAATGAATTGCATCTGTATGTTTCCATATCCAAATCTGCTGCAATCGTGCCTCGACGAAAACTCTTCTGCTCAAGTAATATACTTCTCCCATGTCCCAGAGCTGCAACAGGATACTGAAATATGGAATTCACCAATCTCAGTGTCCCCATCATGTAAATTCCTAGCCCTTGAAAGAAGGTTCAGCATTTAAAATTTCCAGTATTAGAATTCCCTGGATGACCCAGGAGAGCCCAATCTCATCAGATCTTGGAAGCTAAATAGGCTTGACGCTAGTCAGTATTTGGATGGGAGACCTCCAAGGAAGTCCAGGGTTGCCGGACAGAGGCCGGCAATGGCAAACCACCTCTGACCGTCTCGTGCCTTGGAAACATTATATATAACCCCCATATAACCATTTTCTATTACATTAAATGCCGTTTTATAACAATTCTCTCTCCCTCTTGAAAGCTAGCAAACTTTTAAACAGATTCCGGTGGGTAGCCACGTTGGTTTGAAGCCGCCGAACAAAGTTTGAGCTCGGTGGCACCTTTGAGACCAACAAAGTTTAATTCTGGGTTTAAGCTTTTGTGTGTGTGCACCCTTCGAATTCTGGGTATAAACTTCCGTGTGCATGCACGCCCTTAAGCCAGAGATGCCAGGAATCAAACCAGGAACTGTCTCCATGTTAACAAGTGCGTGCGCACGTGAAAGTTTATACCAAGAATTACACTTTATTGGTCTTAAAGGTGCCACTGGACTCAAACTTTGTTCTAAACCTTCAAACACTTTGTTTGGCAGACTACTGGCCTCTGGTGGAAAGATATAATCCCTCCCCCCCCCCGTGTAAGTTAAAGAAATCCACAGAATCGAAGAGTACATATTAGAAAACCTTTTGAGACCCCCTATCCATTTCCCAAAGTCAGAAAGTATTATACATTTCCTCTTCTGAGCCATCAGAAAATTCCCGACATCCAAAACAATTGCCATTCTATTATCACCTGGCACAGAATCACCTTCGCGGGAAACTGAGGCATTATCCCACATAAGATCTTTGATAAAAGCGCTAGCCCCGATGCGGATTCCCGGGCAACAAAAGCCACCCCACACTTGGTTCGGCCCAAACTCGGGAGCTGGCTTTTGCACTCGAGCACGAACCCGCCCCGCGGCTTTGAACCCTGCAGGGCGGGCCGGAGTCACAACCTCTGAAGCTGCCGTGAGTTGTTCCTCTTTTGACCACTAGAGGTCACTACCCCTCCAAAGTTGCAAAGCACCGCCGAGCAAAGGGGAAAAGCACTGCCTCTCTTTTTGGCCCGTGGGCACAAGCCGAGGCAGGAGACATTTGCAGGGGAGGGGAGGGGAGGGGAGGGAGGGGTGGGGGTTATGCTCGTTCAGGTCACCAAGTCCCTGAGCCGGGCTCCAGCGGGACTGTTGCTACCAGCTGCATAATTCCAGACAGGAATGATCCACTCCTAACCAGAGGAGAACTTTGGCCTCAGGCGTTCCCCGGGGCCGCCCCACTGTCCGAAGAGAGAGGATTCTGTGGTTCCACAAGAGGGGAAAGAAAGGAGTGCATAAGACACGCACTATTGGCCTCAGAGTGCACCAGTGGAGACTCTAACCTGCAAATTTCAAGCTCGATAGAGCGTGAGAAACACCCAATGAATGATCCCCAAAACCAGAGAGGGGGGGCTCAGTGAAGATTCCCAGCATGCAGGGCAACAATGCCCCCCCCCCAAACTCCTTTCACAACCAGCGTTCCCTCTAAGCTGAGTTAGTGTGAGCTACCTCACCGTTTTTTAGCCTCCGGCTCACTAATTTTTTTTTCTTAGCTCAGGAACAATGGCTCCAGAGCAAATGCAGCAGCCAAATGGCTCCCTCTCAACTTTAATGCCCGTAGCCCACAAAGTAGGATTTTTGCTCACAATGTTCCCTCTAAGCTGCGGAGTCTTGTGAGCAAAAATTCTACTTGGTGAGCTCCTGGCATTAAAGTCGAGAGGGAGCCATTTGGCTGCTGCATCAATTAGTTTGCTCTGGAGCCAGCCCTTCCTGAGCGAAGGCGAAAACGTGTGAGCCGGAGGCTAGAAAACTGTGAGCTAGCTCACACTAACTCAGCTTAGAGGGAACACTGGTCACAACTCCCTCCCTGGGTGGGGGGGGGAGAGGGGAGAGCAAAAATGTGCACATCAACAACATGCTTCGCAAGTTACAAAAATAAGCTCTCTTTTCCTCCTGCTGTAGTATTTCAACTTTTGCTTGCGACTAGGTCAGATGACAATCTGGGAGATCTAGGCTCAAATCCCCTCCCCGTTGCAGAAACTCCCAGGTGAGAGTGACTCAGAGCCAGTCATGCCCGCTCAGCATAACCTACCTCACAGGGTTGGTTTGCAGTTGAAAAGGGGAGGAGCCGAGAATGATATAAAACTGCTTTGGGGAGGGAAACAAATACAGATTAATTTATGTTGCTCTGACTCTTGCCTGATTTCATCGAATCTCAGAAGATAAGCCGGGTCGGCCCTGGTTAGTGCTTGGACGGGAGACCACCAAGGAAGCCCAGGGCTGCTACAGAGAGGCAAACCACCTGCGGATGCCGCTTACCTTGAAAACGCTGCAGGGTCGTCATAAATCGGCTGCGACTTGACGGCTCTTTCCCCACACACGCACACAAATTTACGCTACTTCCCTCCCGGCCTGACTCGAAGGACAAGAAATACTACGAAAATCTCATCGTAATTATGTAAGAACGGCACGCAGAAACAACCGCTCTTGAAACATTTGCATTGAAGTGACAGCCAGCACCAAAAATGTCTCCCAAAAGAAGGAAAAACCTGCAGAGTTCAACGGGCCTCTCCTCGACCCCAGCAGCAGATGTCATAAGAACACCAGAAGAGCCCTGCTGGAACAGGACGGTGGTCTACCTGATCCAGCCTCCTGTCTCACGCGGTGGCCCAACCAGTTCCTCTGGAGGGCCAGCAACAGGGCACAGAGGCCGAGGCCTTCCTCTGATGTCGCCTCCTGGCTCTGAGATTCAGAGGCTTTAGTGCCTCTGAATGTGGAGGTTCCCCTCAGTCACCACAGGGAGCAGCCTTTCACAGACCTCTTCTCCATGAGTCTATCTAATCCTCTTTTAAAGCTGTTTATTCCTGTGGCTACTACTAGGTCCTCTGGCAGCGAATTCCACATTTTAATCACTCTCTGTCTAAAGATGCATTTCTTTTTGTCCGTCCTGAACCTACTGCCCGTCAGCTTCATTGGATGCCCTCCAGTAATCATCTGGGTCGCCTTCCTCTGTACTTTCCCCAGCTCTGCAACGTCCTCTTGAGGATATAAGGTGACCAGAGTTGTACAGAGTCTTCCAAATGAGGCTGCACCACAGATCTCTACAGGGGCACTATAATATTGGCAGTCCTCTTCGTAAAACGCAAGAAGGTTACACTCAGGCCAGCACCAGAAACCCTGCCAAACGCTCTGCCAAAAACCAGAAAAGAAACCCGATGTGGCTGGGAGCCAGCAGGGACGTGGACTGAACTGGTCCTGTGAGCCGCCCCTGAGTCACCAGGCGTGATGAACGGGCACGGCTGGTCTGTCTGGTGCCCAGCCCGGAGAATCCTCTCCTCGCCAAGGGTGTGCAGTCTGTTCTGGGCTCTGACGACTCGGGAGAAGCAGCGATAACCCTGAACCTACCCTCTGGCTTTGCGCCAACGAAAGAAATGCACAGCTAACAGCTTCTCATTCGTTTCTCGGATCTTAAAAAGGTCTGGAACTTGGGCAGAATTCAGAAGGCTGCACAGGGGAGGATCGATTACCGAACCGTTCCTGACACCAGAGTGACACGCAACGTTGGGGTGGGGTGGGGGGGACGAGGGAGAGAGAGCAGAAACAGAAGGGTGCCTCGGAGAAGCAAGAGAGCATGCAATTCACAGCAGCGATGCACATTCACACCAGGAAAGAATTAAAATTCTGCACTGGGGTAATCCACATCACACCCTGCCCCCGGAAAATCTAAACTCTGCACACTGCACACGTTATGCAAACGGCCTGTAATTTATTCTGCAACTGTCTCCATTTTTTTTTGCATTTATTTATTTATTTTGCATGGAAGCATTGCCGGTCAGGGTGTGCATGCACATGCGCGCGCATGCATGCTATGCTGGCCCCAATGGCACTCTTCTTCAGGCAACTGCGTCCCAAGAGCTGCCAATGAATGCTCAAAAACATGCACCCAGGACCACCTTTACTGCAACCTGCTGGCCCACAAAAGCGAAATGCACGCACAACTGTTCCAACCAAATGTAGGGAAAACACAGTCGGTCCAGTCCCCCTCTCTGTCAGAAGCCATTCCTGATAGATTCAGGATCGACTACTATTCTGGTTTCGGAATCTCTGGCTGCACATTTTAAACCCTGGCGCAAAAATCACGAGGGCTGATGCTCTGCTCCGAGGCAGGCCTGCTTTTCTCCAGGGTCCCGCAGTCCGGGGGCTGGAATGCCACAGAATGCAGGGAAAGGGCTCGGCCGCGTGCCACGCAGCTCCCCTCCGTGCAACCGTGAAACTCAGCTTAATCCATGCAACTGGCACGGTAGTCGCATTTTGGGTTTTTTTCCTGGGCCGGTTGCAACACTCCAAAGATAAGAGGTACGCAGCTGGAAACGGGCGCTGGATTGCGATCTCCACCCTCCTGACCGAGAAGTCTCTCTTGACACCTGGCGTGGGGCGCATGCATGGAGACGTGCACGTCGGATGACCTGACTCTAACCCAGCAGGCTCGGCTGGAAATTCCGCCTTCTGCTTCCAAGCCTGCAGACGAACACTGCAATAAGGGAGCATGGTTTTACAGACCTGCCGCTTCCCCCCTTTTTCTGTATCTCCCCCCGCCCCAAACCCGGAGTCCGGCTGGGTGAAGGAAAGCTATAATTAGCACAAGGAGATTTACTCTCAGCTGACGTTTCTCTGAATACTTGCTGGCGCAAGCCGGGCATGACACAGAGACCAAAACAAAACAAAACAACCAGGGTCTAAAAATCCTGCCCGCCCCACACCGATCAATAGGGTTGCTAGGGGAATCACGGTTTAGCCGACCAGAAGGCACAGAGCATTTGGGGGCCTCGTGGCCTTTCATCCTAACGGGCTTCTAAATGTCACCGGTCACCAAAACAAAAAGGCCTTTTGATGCCCTGGGCTTTAACAAAACCCACTTTATGGTGCAGCAGAAAACGGATCCCTGCAACTATGTTTGCACGAGTTAAAGGTAAAGGTTCCCTTGGTTGCATTGCTCATCTCCGTTTCAAAGCCGAAGAGCCAGCGCTGTCCAAAGACGTTTCCGTGGTCGTGTGGCTGGCATGGCGCACGGAACGCTGTTACCTTCCCACCGAAGTGGTACCTATTTATCTACTTGCAGTTTCTTGCTTTCGAACTGCTAGGTTGGCAGGAGCTGGAACCAGAGACGGGAGCTCACTCCGTCATGCAGCAGTCTCGGGTCTCGAACTGCTGAACTACTACCCATCCACAGCCTGCAGTTCAGCGTCTTAACCGCTTGAGCCACCGCAGCTCCCCTTGCACAAGTTACCAGTCCACAGAAAAGTTCCCTTGTCTGCCGGCCCAAGAATACCTACGATCAGTCATTCATGAGGAAGAGCCCGTTTTTAAAAAAAGTTCTTAACCAAGAACAATCACCACCTGCATTTTTGGATTCACCTTCCTCACTGCGTGCTACATCCTCCATACCGGAAAGCATTCAAGAGGTGCATATTGAAAAAGTTACCAATCCTTGTTGGGTGGGACAATGCAGGGCACAAAAAAATAAATAAAAATAAGCGGCATCAAGGAACCCTGAAAGAGGGCAGGGAGATCACATTTTGGGGTTACACTGGAACCGACAAGCAAACAAGCTGATCGTGCCACCGGGACCTCAAGGCTAGATTACTGCAATGTTCTTGACGTGGGGCTGCCCTTGGACACAACCGGGAAAGGCCAACCGGGGCAGAAAAACTGTAGCACGTTCATTCACTGATGTCCCTTGACACAACTCACCAGTGGCGGGACAGTTATATGGCTTGCCAACTGGTTTGATGGGCTGCCAAGCGCAAGGCTCTCCGGGGCACATATGGGGAAGGGGCAATTCTTAGGCAGTCTGAGGCCGCAAGGGGCTTCGAAGGTCAGTGCCAACACCTCGAAATGGATCCAATACTCAATGGGTGTGTTCAGACGGGCTGTTTAGTCCGCTTTTGGCACGCTTCAGCAACGGATTTTATATCCACGTTCACACACCTAACATCTGCGCACCGTCCCCAGCCGTCGCTTTCCAGCTCAACCCCCCTCTAAAACAGAGTATTTTGTTACCAGGTCCTCAAGTGGTGTTTTCCTGATTCTCCGGTTCTAGCCACACTTCTCTGACATCTGATCGCTCCTGCGGTGTCCTGACTTCCGCTCGGAAGCCCAAGACTTCCGCTCTTCACCCGCTATTTTATTTTAGTGTCGGCAGTATGCACACAGGCAGAGCTCCGCTCCCGCGGTATTAAGAACAATGTTTAAACAGTGCCTAGTTTTGTGGGTTAGACGAGTTCGTGATCTCACGGAGGCCAGTTCCGGGGTAAACGTTTAAAGGGAAGTGTTCCTTTAAAGTTTAAAGGGAAATGTTACAGCAGTTGGGTTGAAGTGGAAATCACTGTCCTGCACACACGCGAAAATTTTAATTGTACAGGTGGGCCACCTGCGCGCATGCCCAAACTCAAGAGACGGCAGGGAGCGATGTGGCCGCGCAGCAATCCGGAACAAGGAGGGGAGTGTGATCGCAATTCTCCAGGTTAAAAAAAAAAAACGCATCAGAACCGGAGCAATTTCAACCACTCCCAGCACGCCGTCTGACTGCACCCAATCGCTAGCCAGTGCAATTGGTGCAGCATCGGCTGAGCGCACGACTGGACAGACGACACAATCAGCTGGCGCACTACCACATATTGCACCAGCTGGAATTTCCGGATCAGCTTCAGGGGTAAGCCCACATAAAGCAAGTTACGGTAATCAAGCCTGGAAGTGATCACTGCATGGGTCACTGTAGCCATGTCCGGCGGGGACAGATAGACAACCAGAACCTAAAGAGGTAAGTCAAACAGAACAGAAGGCCCAACAATAAAAACTTAGTGTATGTAATATAAAAAGATACATGCATTTATTAGCAAAGAACTAAAAAAAATACATAAGGGCCCAATCACACCTCATGTAAAAATACCAAAATCTTACACACAAGGGCCAATGGACTTGACCCGACGCGTTTCGGCCTGCACAGGCCTTCTTCAGAGGTCAAACACAACGAGGCACAAATTGGCTTCTATCATAATACCCTACAATCATACAGTAACGCAACACGGACACAAGATGGACCGGAAAAGAATTGTTCCCAAGCGAAACCGCCAGGCACAGAATAAAAGTATAAACGAGGCCTCCAAAGATGCAGTCACATGCCGGTTCTTTGCTAATATTTCCACTGATGATGATTTCTGGTCCAGAAAGTGCCTTCCAATGATGGTTTAGCCCAAGCGTTCTCAGTAAAATTGTCCAGTAAAAGAGGGAACCAGGCTACCTGGTCTGCCGAAGATGAGAAAAGGCTGACCGGGCAACGGTAGAAAGTGAAACATCCGGAGTCACCCCTGGGCTCCTCACCTTCTGGGCCGGCACCAACGGTGTCCCGTCCAGGGCCGAACGCCTGATTCCCAAATCCACCTGGCTTAGGTACATCTTCGTTGGATTTAATTTCAGCCAACTCTGCTGTAGCCACCCAGGCCCGACCTCCAACACCCTGTGTCCAAGATCTATGGGGTGGAGTCAGAGGGCCGTCCCAACAGCCCCACACGTTGCCCTGACCCAGATAGCCCAGGCCAGCTGGATCATGGCAGATCTCAGAAGCTAAGCAGGGTTGGCCTTGACTCGCATTTGGAAGGTCGACCTCCAAGGAACACTAGGGTCGTGACGCAGAGGCAGGCAATGGCAAACCACCTGTGAAACGTCTCTTACCTCAAAAATAAGTCTAGCTCGTCACCTAGTGGTGCATAACGCTGAAAGAGCTAGAACTTTTGGCTGCCAGACAACCTTAGGATCTCCTGGCTATTCTACACACAATGCCACATGATAATTAATTAATTATGTTCTGATTTGTTAGCTGCCTTGGTGGCCATTGTAAAGGCAGAAAGGTGGGGTGTTAAATAAGCTTTTGGAATGAGGTGAGGAGTTCTTTGTTTTCAACTTTGTTCTGCTGCTATTGGCCATTTTGGGTTTTGACAAATTTTCTCCAGCTTTAGGGACCAGCCCCAAAATTTAGGAGCTTGACTCATTTCCCCTAGCCTTCAGGGGTTTGTGTTTTAATGACCGCAAAACCTAATCCTGAAAGCTTCACAGTTTCTCATAATTTTATCAAAGCAACGGTAAAATTGTTGTTGCAAATAAATAAATACAAGGTTACCGTGTTTATCCCTACCACAGCAAAAAGATAAGATCTAACTAACCCTAACCTAACCTTCTCCCCAATTTCTCATAACTTCGGAGTCAGTCTAGAAAGCAACTGGTTAAGAAATTAATTTATCTATCATCACTGAATGGCGTAAGGTTAACATCAGCAAGGCACAAGAAGTTCACAAACATATGGTTCTAGGTCACACAGCAAAACATAATCTGATGTGAAATAAATTTGTACTTCTTCTGGAGACCACAAAGAGAAACTGCAATGAAATCATTGCTTAAAACACTGTAATGAAATTTCTAGGCACCATGGCGACCCGGCACCTGGGATTCATCAAGTCCTGCGTTACTTGATCATTTTTTAAAACCTGTACAGCATTTCTTTATTGTCACTGCTTTAGCCAACTCAGATGCTTAGGCAGAAAGGAAAGACAGAAATATTTCCAAACGGAATGATCGGTGTGTTTGATTTCTGTTGTGCGCTTGAAACGGCCAACGAAAAGCTAAATACCTACTTTCTCAAACACTAAGTCAAAGCCTCTCTCAAACTTAGCCCGGTTTTACCAAACATGGGCCCCAAAGGGATCAGCGCGGTACTAACTCCAAATTTATCTCCCAAACAACTTTTACAGAGCAGAAACACAATTGCATATCACCTGGGCCCTGCCACAGAAGTCAAAATAACTGTTTATAGCACCAGAATTGGGGAGGGACTTTGGTGCAGAGGCCGCGGAATGCGTGCCAGGCGCATACCTGCGCATGGAATTCTAACACTCTTGAATTAGCACTACTCTTGACGCTCAAGACACAGCAGAGGATACATTTCTCTCCCCCCCCCAGCTCCCTATCAGTGCAGTCATGAATAATATCAGTGTACCTTCCACCCTCCAACTGTGAGTTGATGTGATGGTTAAGCACATGTGCTCCAAGCAGGCATGAGCCCTTGAGGCAGGTTTTATGCCTACAGTGAACTCACTCAGAAACATTCTAGTCTCGTTCAACCAGCCTCCCCCCCCGCAACAATGCTGTAAAAGAGCTGGCCTACCTCACAATGGCGTCGCTAGAATGCACACAAAGCATTCCGAATACCCTGGAGACACAATGCTTTGCAAAGACTAAAATTATCCATGCACCGTTTCCAGGCAAGGCTGTAGGGAAGAGCTGGAGACCTAATGTATATCCCGGCAAAAACTTTCTGCACGCAAGACTTATATATATATATATATAATCTATGGGGGCGGAGAGAATACCAACCCTTTCCCATTGCAGTTCGCTACTTATGCAGTCTCCAACAATCCCATCATTCTGGGAACCTTCTTACACGCACATACCAGAGATGTTTGCCTTTGGCACCGATCCGGCAGGACCTCCAGCACCCTCAACCCACAGAGACAATGCAGCCTTTTCTTGCAGCCATTCTGCTAAGCCAGACTGTCCCCCCCACCCCCCAATTTTGTAACTCACTCAGGAACCACAGCCCACGTATTTCGGCACACTCAATTTTGGCACCAGCAATGTCACCAGAGCAAGAGGTCTGCGAGGCATGCACAAAGTGCACTTTTGACATGCTCTGGAACCCTCAGTCGTGGGACTACATAACAAGCCACAAAGGGGGCTGTTCTGCCCCTGCAGAAGGACTCCCTTCGTGGCGGGTCATGGCAACCGGGCCACATACTGAAGGCAGCAGCACACGGGCCAAACTGGGAAGGGGGAGATCCGATTTCCTGCAAAACCGGAGGGGTGGCGGGTCTCGTTTCGAAGGCGGGGGGAAAGGAAAAAAAACAACAGTTCGCCTGGAGCTGTCGTTTGTTGCAACTGCGGACTCTGCAAAACTGCAGTGCACCCTAAAAGTTTCCATCCACCCCGCCTGATCCTCAAAGCCCTGCAGGCCAACTGTTTGCAGAGGTAGTGTGTGGGGGGGAGAGTCCGGGGTTGTAGAAGCAGAAAAACGAAAGGCAGGTCGCTCGGAGCGCCCCCACTCCCGTCCAAGTCGCCGGGGCCTGTCCAAAAAAACAGCAGCTGCAGAGTCCCTCCCCCCACCACCACCCCGAGGCGACCTGTCACTGCCCAGCGACAATCCGGACTTCTAAGGCGCCCCCCCCCACCCCCGCCGCCGTCCTTTGCAGCCTGGAGGGGAGGGAGAATCGGCGCTTTGTTGGGACAGACACGACGCGCCTTGAATTCTAATCCGCCGGGAGCAAAAAAAAAAAGTGCTTGAGCGACGGGAAATCCTCGCACGCCGCCCACAACCCCCCCCCCCACGCCGCAAAACTTTTTCTTTCCTTTCTGCATGCTCCCCGGTGCGCCGCCGGGGTAGCATTTCAGCCCCCCCCTCCTCCTCCCCGAAACTCCGCTCCTGCAAGTTTCTTCCCTTTTAAAAATAGCTCAAAACGGATCCGGTTTGCATGCATTGGAAGGGGGGGGAGAGAAGAGGAGAAAGGACGTGCAATGCAAAATATGTTTGATAAAAACACCTTTCGGGGACGTGCATCCGAATTGCAAGCCCAGCTCTTTCTCCCCAGCATGCAGTTGGAAAGATTTACAAAAAAAAAAAAACCAGAGAAAGAAATTGCAACACAGCTACCTTGTTTTCTGTCCATGGTGATTTCCCAGAAGCGAGAGAACAGCGGGCGGCACGCCTGGCAAGGCTGCTTCTCTTCTTTGCACGCCTCCCCCCCTTTGCAAGCGAAGGCGTCCCCGGCAGGGGGGGAGAGGAAAAAAAAAAAAACTCGCTGCAAAAGCAGGCGCCTTTCAGACGGCCCCGGACGTAGCGCGCACGGATCGCTGCGGACTAGAAGCTTGAGGAAGGCGCCTCTCCCTGCAGCCTCGTCCTTGCGTAGCCGAAAAAAGACAGACTGGAAAGAGAAATGAGAGACTCCCGGGTTTCCCCCACGCGGGATGAAGCAAGCGAGCGAGGGAGGGAGGAAGGAAGGAAGGAAAAGGGGTGAAGGGGGAGAGGCTTGGAAAGCAGCCCTTCTTGCGGGGCAGGCAAAGCGCGGCGCCTTTCCCTGCCAGGCGGCAGCTGAGGTTGCCCCGGCCTCGGCCCGCTCCGATTACACATGAAACGCTGCACAAGTTGTAAGAAGGGGGGGGGGGGAGACCCTGGAAAAAAAAAACTGCAGGCGGTGACGTCAAACAGGAAACTGGACCCGGGCCAAAAAGGGAGGCCCGGGCAGTTTGCAAGGGAGGGAGGAATAGGAAAGGGGAGCCCCGCCCACCGCGGGGCGGAGTCAAGCCTGGGACGGCCGAAAAAAGGGGCCGCCCCTGAGAGACTGGCTCCAGGCGGCGGAGCACGTTTCAGATTAAAGAATCTCTCGCCGCCGCCGCCGCCGCCGCCGCCTGGTCGTCTACGGCGCCGGCGTGCAAAACGGGCAACCGTTGTAGATATTTTGAGAGCTCCCGGGGAAGCTTTCCGGTAGTAGACGACTGCAAATAAAAAAAATGTAAAATAAAATAGAGCGCTCCCACGTGGATGGCACTTTTGGTGGTGCAAAAGGAAATCCAGGTCATTCGCTACTTTCCCCGTTCCGGTTGCCAGCTCTGGGGTAGGGAAAATCCGGAGATTTGGGGGTGGGGGTGGGGAAGGGAGGGACTTCAACAGGATATAATGCCGTACAAGTCCACCTTCCAAAGCAGCCCTTAGCTCCAAGTGGACTGATCTCTGTTGCCTGGACATCAGCCTGGAGGTCTCCAGCCATCACCTGGAGGCTGGCAACCACACTCTCCGCCCCACACACACACACACACCCTCTGATTGCAATTTTGGATTATTTGCAGCAATAGCATAAAAGGGAACCTTTAGAGGCTCAAAACATTTCCTTCTGGAAACCTGAAGGGTTTGCCAGCCTCCAGTTGGGACCTGGTGAGCCGCAACCCAGCTACAATTGCAGCTTTGGCGGGGTGGACTCTCTAGGGCCTCACACCCCAACTCTGAGTCCCTTCCCCTCCTCAAACCCCACCTTCCCCAGGCCCCACGCCCTAGTCTTCAGAAATCCCCTGACCCAGAATTGGCAACCCTCGAAACCTGGGTGGAGATTCTGGCCCCCTTCTGCCAATGCACCTTAAAGAGGGACAAGCTTTTAACTCTGGCAAAAAAAAAAAGCTTCAGCGGATGAAATGCACGCAGCACAAAAGCAACCATGCTGTGAGGATCTGCTGCCTTGCATGCAATGGATGAAATGCATGCAGCACGAAAGTGACAGCTCCATGCACAGCATGGGCCAGGAACATTTCTGCAGGAATCATGGTTTTTTTATAAAAAGGTGCCACCAAACTCCTTTTTTATTTTTCTTGCCAACAGACTGTCTTCTCCAGAAATTATACTGCTAACAATAACTTCAGCTCAGTTGATGGTATTGGCTATCCCGTAAAAGACCTTCATGGCCTCGGCCATTGTGCCCTCTAAGCCAAGTTAGTGTGAGCGAGCTCACAGTTTTTTTAGCCTCCGGCTCAGGCATTTTTGCCTTCGCTCAGGAAGGAGGGCTCCAGAGCAAACTGATTTATGCAGCAGCCAAATTGCTCGGTCACAACTTTGATGCCAGCGGCTCACAAGGTAGAATTTTTGCTCGCGAGACTCCACGGCTTAGAGGGAAGCGTTGGTCTTGGCCCCTCTTATTCACAGGACTGCCTCTCTCTCTATGCTCTGCCACGACAACTCCGCTCATGCCAGCAGGGACTTCTGCAGATGCCAGCCTGTAAAAGGGCAAAATCAACAAGTGCCCATACACGTACTTTCTCTGTTGTGGGTCCCGCTTTGTGGAAACGGCCTGCCCAAGAACATCAGGAAAACCTCCCACTCGCCTGGCCTTCCACAAACCATGCAAGACCGAACTATTCCAGAGGGCTTTTCTGCACAGGTAATAAGGCTGCATGGTACAAAATGGTTTCACAAGCTTACTTGGATAACTGATTGGAGCTTGTGGTTTTCACTGCTGTCTATCGCATATAAGTAGGATCCTGTTACATAATTTCTGTACCACTTAAGGCAGGGATGTCAAACATGAGGCCCAGGAGGGCAGAACCAGCCCATCAATGGCTTTTACCCAGCCCACCAGCAACTGATTTGTACGGAAATGTAAGGTAAGTAAAGGTAAAGGTTCCCTTGCTCGAAAGCCAGTCGAATCCGACTCTAGGGTTGCGGTGCTCATCTCCGTTTCAAAGCCGAAGAGCCAGCGCTGTCCGAAGACGTTTCCGTGGTCATGTGGCCGGCATGACTAAACACCAAGGCGCACGGAATGCTGTTACCTTCCCACCGAAGTGGTACCTATTTATCTACTTGCAATTTCTTCCTTTCGAACTGCTAGGTTGGCAGGAGCTGGAACTAGAGACGGGAACTCACTCCGTCATGTGGCACCCGGGTCTCGAACTGCTGAACTACCGACCTTCCACAGCCTGCAGTTCAGCGTCTTAACCACTCGAGCCACTGCAGCTCCATACACGCTGTAGACCGACACAAAAACCTGGACGTCTGCAGTCTAGCTAATACCCCACCCAAAGAAGATCCGACGTTTTCGAAGCCCGCACCGCTCTTTATCGAGGAGACTGACACCAGGAGTGATTGAGAACGTCTGCCCCCTTCCCAAAAACAAGAACATAGAGATGATGTTTTGTGTTGAAACTGTAGCTATGGAACATCTTGGGGAGGGGGGAGATTTTTCCCCCGGGGCCGCACCGCTCACCTCCACGGCTGACGCCAGCCAGCGAATACAGGCCCGCCCCCCGGGTGCAACCTGCGTCAGGAGTGAAACCGGAGCTCCACTGGAACAGGAGCAAGCCAGCTGCTAGCCGTGGAGCGGAATGGCATGCATGGATTTGGGGAGGGGAGGGGGTTGTTTGAACTTCAGGGGGTGTGGGGAGGGGGAGTACCGAACCCTGCAGGATTTCGGGTGTGAGGAACAGCAGATGTTGGGAGAACGCCAAGTCACCGACACTGTTGCATGATTCGTACAAGGATCTTGGAGAGAGAGCGTGCATGCGAGGGGGTCATGCGAAGTTTGCCCTCAAGGCCGATAACGCGGTCTGGTCTACTGGCTTCCAAACCAACATCACCACAACAAAAACAGAGATATACACACACAGAGAGAGTTGTGGTCCACTCACGACACCCAGAGGACAAAGAGTCGCACCAAAACTATGACCAAAAAATGTGTGCCACGTCTTGGAATCACAGAATCATAGAGTTGGAAGGGACCTCCAGGGTCATCTAGACCCCAGGGAGGAGGAGGAGGAGATTGGATTTATACCCCGCCCTTCACTCGGAGTCTCAGAGCAGCTTACAAACTCCTTTCCTTTCCCCCTCCCCACAACAGATACCCTGTGAGGTAGGTGGGGCTGAGAGAGCTCTGACAGAAGCTGCTCTTGAAAGAACAGCTCCTGAGAGAACAGCTCGGAGAGAACTTGTGACTGACCCAAGGTCACACCAGCAGCTGCATGTGGCTGAGTGGGGAATCAAATCGGGTTCCTCCAGATGCTCTTACTCACTACACCAAACTGGAACCCAGACGAACACCCGAATAATGTCAAATCTGCGTTTCAGTGTGGATGTTCTATTCCCCCAACCCTTCCAAATGAGTCAGTCTAAGTCAAATCGGGCATCCACTATCTTTAAACTTCAACACGGGAGAGCAAAGTATATGTCATTATTGAAATATCTCTCTCCCCCCCCTCAATGTTATGTTAAATGAGACCATATCCAGAGAGGCTTTGAAAAGTTCGAGGCCAAGGTAACCACAAAATTCTTGTGTTCTGAGCCTGCGAGGGCCTACTAATGGTATCCAGATGGGCTGGGGGGAATTGTCACATGTGAAGAGGCTTCAAGGTTTGCGAAGAAATGCTGAGTAGATGTCAAAATCCCACCCACCCCTTCCCTGAAATCTGGCTCCGTCAACATTTCTGCTGGTCAGGTTTTGGGATTGTGGTCTCAGAAACCCATGGACAAATGTTTCCAGCTCGGCAGAAATCTACCGCTCACCCAAAAAACACACACACAGAAAGGAACATATAAGAACATAAGAAGAGCCCTGCTGGATCAGACCGGTGGTCCATCTAATCCATCATCCTGTCTCACACAGCGGCCAACCAGTTTCTCTGGAGGGCCCAACCACAGGGCATAGAGGCTGAGGCCTTCCCCTGATAACCTCAGAAGAGCCCTGCAGGGTCAGACCGGTGGTCCATCTAATCCATCATCCTGTCTCACACAGCAGCCAACCAGTTCCTCTGGAGGGCCAACCACAGGGCAGAGATGCCAGAGGCCTTTCCCTGGCGTTGCCTCCCGGCTCTGGGATTCAGGGGTTGACTGCCTCTGAACATGGAGGTTCCCTTTAGTCACCATGGCTTGTAGCAGCTGATCGACCTCTCCTCCAGGGCTCTGTCTAACGCCCCCTGTAAAGCTGTCTCTGGCTGTGACCCTCTCCACACCCTCTGCCAGCGAACGCCACATTTTAAACGTGGCGCATAGCTTGAAACGGTCAGCAGATCTGTGAGACCGCCAACACTGGCAGAAGAAAAGGGGGAAAGGATCAACGGTTACGCTTTGGGGATGGTGGCGAAGCTTGGGTGTCGGAGAACAGGTTCCAATACGTTCGGCAGAAACCAATGCTACAACCTTTTCTGGGCAAGACCCTTTGGTGTCCTGGTTAAGTGCGTGGACTCTAATCTGGGAGAACCGGGTTTGATTCCCCAGCTCCTCCACTTGCACCTGCTGGATGACCTTGGGCAAGCCACAGTTCTGTCAGAGCAGTTCTTTCAAGGACAGTTATCTCAGAGCTCTCTCAGCCCCGCCTACCTCACAGGGTGTCTGTTGTGGGGAGGGGAAGGGAAAGGAGTTTGTAGGCCGCTCTGAGACTCCAAGTGAAGGGCGGGGTACAAATCCAATCTCTTCTTCTTCTTCTTTCAGATAGGAAGAGGCTGCGAGTCTGGCAGAGTCCAGTATTGGAAAGCTGCGCCTCCCTACCAGAAAAAAAACCCTCCCTGCACATGGGGAAGGGGGGGGGGGAGCATTGCAGGTAGAAAGCTAGTCAGGCCTCCTCTCCCTTGACATGCTAAGTTTTCTCGCCCCTTAATGTGCAACATCCACAGGCTGAACTGGAGCATTCCTGGAACAACCGGACAGCTTGTATGTACTAAACGCGTAAAACTGGCTCTCAAGAGCTTGGAACAAAAACCCCGCATCCAAAGATTAACCTCACCTTTTTCTCCTCCCCCACCCCCCTTTTTTTTAAAAAAAGCAGATATCTAGTCCTCCTGTCCGCAAGTGAGAGCATACCACGATTGCCACTTTGGGGTCAGGAAGCAATTTTCTCAAGGCCAGTTTGGCCAGAGATCCTGGAGAGGTTTTTTGCCATCTCCTGGGCATGGAGCAGGGGGTCACTTGGTGTGTGGGGAGGGCAGGTTGTTGTGAATGCCCTGCAGGGGGTTGGACTAGATGTCCCTGGGGGTCCCTTCCGACGGTTTGATTCTATGATGCTATAGGAACAGGGCCTGAATAGAACCAGAAGCCAAAGAAACCCTCAGCCGGCTTTCGAAAAAGCTGCAAAGGATGACGGTGTTATAGACCAAGCTTCCGATTCCTCCTTTGCAGGAAGCAGATGCAGAATTGTGCCCCAAACGTGCACATTCTGTCCTCCGCGTGCCAGTTTTTGCCGTCTCAGAATTCGGGCTACCTTGGTACCTAATTTAGCTTCTGTACGGAGACAAGCGGTGGGAGGAAGGATGCTTCGGGAAGACAAAGTGCAGGAAAGGAAACCGGTACCTGAGACTGCTGCTTTTTTAAAAAAAAGAATCAGGAGAAAGAAAATTCGGTGTTAACATGCACTTCGGTCCTGACATGCTAACTTTCTACACGTGAGGAACGTCGAACAGGAGGAGGAAGATTCAGAAGGCCCGATGTGGTACAGTTTGGGAAGGAATGAGGCATAAGAAGGGCTTGACTCCCAAGTTCCCTGCCCTCTCTGCGCCGGCTCTGCCAACCGGGTGCCCAGAGCTGCAGCCGGCATGTTGGCTTGTCGGCCTTACGGCTCCGTCGGCACAGTCACTATTTCTGAAAGGGAAGAGAGGCTCTTGGAGCCCTGGGAGTGACTGATAGCAACCGTGACTCAGCCGCAGACACGGGGCCTGGCATCCAGCCAGAGAGACTCATGCTAGAGTTCTAGGACACGAACCACTGAAGGCTCTCTAGGAGGGAGAAGGGGTGTTCTTTGGTAGCAGGCGGCAAATATTTCCTCTAGCCTGCAGCGCCGTGCATGGGACTGGCTCAGTGGCAGAGCCAGAAGGGCCGTGGCTCAGTGGCAGAGCATCTGCTTGGCACACAGAAGGGTCCCAAGTTCGATCCCCAGCATCCCCAGTTAAAAGGGAGTAGGTGATGCGAAAGACCACTGCCTGAAACCCCGGAGGATATGGCAAGAGGCTGTAGCCCCGTGGTAGAGCACCTGCTTGGTATGCAGACGGTCCCAGGTTCAATCCCTGGCATCTCCAGTGAAAGGATCACAAAGAAGGTGCTACGAAAGACCTCCAGCTGAGACCACGGAGAGCCGCTGCCAGTCTGAGTGGACAATACTTGACGGACGAGTGGTCTGATCCAGTATACGGCAGCTTGATGTGTTCAATGAGCGCAAGAGCCGCCCCCGCTGGATCAGACCAGGACGTTTAAGTCCGGCATCCTCTTTCACCGCACTGTTTCCGGGAAGCTCACCAGCAAGCATGAAATATACTGCTTCTGCAAAGGCAGGCTAAGATATACTGCTTCTGCAAAGGGAGGCTCCACTGAACAGCCATAATCGAGCCATCTCTCTTGCTTTGCCATGTTTCAGCCTGGGAGAGCCAGTTTGGTGTAGTGGTTAAGTGCGCGGACTCTAATCTGGGAGAACTGGGTTTGATTCCCCACTTCTCCACTTGCACCTGCTGATGTGACCTTGGGTCATTCACAAGCTCTGGCACAGCTGTTCCTGAAAGAGCAGTTTGTGTTAGGAGTTCTCTCAGCCCCACCGACCTCACAGGGGGTCTGTTGTGGGGAGGGGAAGGGAAAGGAGTTTGTAAGCCGCTCTGAGACGCCAAGTGAAGGGTGGGGTATAAATCCAATCTCTTCTTCTTCTTCTAAAGCCAACTAACACGCATCACCACTCTGCAACAGTGAATTCCATAAAAGCATGCTTTCTATCCCCAGTCTATCGCTGGTCAATTCCATTGGTTGCACAGATTTCTAGTACTATGGAACACCCACATGGCACGAAATTGTAGAACACTGAGTCAGATCCTCGGCCTTAACAAGGTCGGTCTTGCCTCCTCTGACCTCAGCAACGGTCCAGGGCCAGATGTTTCACGACACCTGCTAGCTGACGCCAGGGATTGAACCCGAGACCTGCTGTGCGCAAAGGAGGCACATAAATACATTAAGCTGCCTTATACTGAACCAGATCACGGGTCCAGCAAGGTCAGTGTGGTCTACTCAGACTTGCAAGAGGCTCTCTCTAGGATACGGATCCATCACGTCACCTACTGCCTGGTCCTTTTTAACGCAAGGTCCCAGGGACTGAACCGGGGACCTTCTGCATGCAAAGCGGATGCTCCGCCACTGAGCCACACAGCCCCACTCCTCTTTTTATCCATACCATGCACAATTGCGTAAGTCTTTTCCATAGTCCATGAAATACATGAAATGCACACACTCTGCCACAGGGCAAACACAACCAGGAGAGTTGTGTACAGTTCTGATCGCCACATCTCAAAAAAGGATATTATAGCATTGGAAAAAGTGCAGAGAAGGGCAACTAGAATGATAAAAAGGGTTGGAACACCTTCCCTATGAAGAAAGGTTAAAACGCTTGGGGCTCTTTAGCTCGGAGAAACGACGGCTGAGGGGTGACATGATCGAGGTTTAGAAGATTATGAATGAGACTGAGCAGGTTGAGAAAGAAGTCCTTTTCTCCCTTTCTCACAATACAACAACTTGTGGGCACTCCATGAAATTGCTGAGCAGTCGGGTTAGAACAGATAAAAGGAAGTCCTACTTCACCCAAAGAGTGATTAACATATGGAATTCACTGCCACAGGAGGTGGTGGCAGCTGCAAGCATGGACAGTTTCAAGAGGGAATTAGATAAACATATGGAGCAGAAGTCCATCAGTGGCTATTGGCCACAAGGTATAGATGGGAATTCTCAGTCTGGGGCAGGTGATGCCCTCTATTCTTGGTGCTGGAGGGGGCAGCAGTGGGAGGGCTTCTGGTGCCCTGTCCCGACTGCTGGACCTCCTGGTGGCACCTGGTATATTTTGGCCGCTGTGTGACAGAGTGTTGGACTGGATGGGCCATTGGCCTGATTCAACACTGGCTTCTCTTATGTTCTTATGAGAGCATGAAATGAAAGAACCCCTTTGGAATGGGGGGGAAACGGAGTATTCGTAGGTTAAGGATGTTCAATACAGAACGCTTAATCTAAGGGGTCCCCAACACGGTGCCTTTGCACGCACCGCCACCCACAGACACCTCTCCTGGCAATGATGAAGTGCTTCTAGGAAGTGGGTGGGGCCAGGTGGGACTTTTGCCCAGCAGGGCTTCTGATTGGCTGCGCAGACTGAAAGGCATCCTGTTAAACGTGAGGAGGTACTATTAGGGTTATAACATCTATCCAACCGTGCTCCTTGACATTTTGTAGTTGGCTCCGCCCCCTGCAGCAGCCATTTTATTAGTGACCCCGCCTTCTGCGGCAGCCATTTTGAGAGTTTGCCCACTGCCCCTTTGTCAGAATTCCAAAGGTGGCCACAGGCTCAAAAAGCTTGGGGACACCTGGCTTAATCAACAGGACTGACTTACTGCTTAAATATATAGACTGACTTACTACCAAGAGAGACAGAGACAGAAAGGAGGGCACAACGTAGCCTGAAGTGTAGAGGCTACCCCCCTGGTTTCTGTGCTTCAAGACCACAGGCTTAACCTGCCCCTCCCAGCTATGCAAATGCGTAAAAAAAACCCCATCGTACCTTTCTTTATCAAGATCATCAAGTAAAGGGGTGGGGGAAGAGCACACACCCACCGTTTTTCCTCTTTCTCTTTTAAATTTTATTCCATTGGGGGACTTTCCCAGAGCTCTGCCGAAAAGAAGCTCTGCAGATTGTTCCCCTGACCCCGCCCGCCTGAACTGACGGCTACACACTCTTTCCATTTGATGGAAACAACAAAAAAATCCCCCCTGAACAGACTAGTCCCTATCGATCAAGCTCATTCCACGCGCCTGGCAGGCCGAGGGTGCCAAATCCGCCCCGCTGGCAAATGCGATGCCCGAGAAGACCCAAGCCGCCCTCTGCTAAATTTCGCCTCTAGGTGGCAGCGTGGGACTCCTCCTCTCCTTCCTGGTCTCCCCCCTCCGTCCATAAATTCACGGCCATGTTCGAAATAGCAAACCGCAGTTAGCATTGGGGTTGGGCTTGCCAACCTCCAGGTGGTGGCTGGAGATCGCCTGGAATTATAGCCGTTCTCCAGGCAAAAGAGAGCGGTTCACCTGGTGAGAAATGGCCTCTCTGGAAGGTGGAAGCCCTTCCCCTCCCCAACTCCACTAGGGTTGCCTGCCCCCAGGTCCCAGTGGGGGTTTCCCCATTTTGGGGGCCGCGATCCCCTGCTGGCCAGCTGGCTAAACCCCAACACCATATAGAAGAAGAGGAGATTGGATTTATACCCCACCCTTCACTGCCCAAAGGCATCTCAGAGCGATTTACAATCTCCTTTCCCTTCCCCTCCCCACAACAGACACCCTTGTGAGATAGGTGGGGCTGAGAGAGCTTTGACAGAAACTGCTCTTTTTCAAGAACAGCTGTGCCAGAGCTTGTGACTGACCCACGGTCACATCAGCAGGTGCAAGTGGAGGAGTGGGGAATCAAACCCGGTTCTCCCAGATTAGAGTCCGCGCACTTAACCACGACACCAAACTGGCAACGTCCCTGAGGTGATGCCATCACGTCGGCAACATCGCGCGCAACGCCCCGGTTGTGGGGCAAACTCTGTGGTTTTGAAGCGGAAAAACCCAGAGCTTTTGCCCCCCAAACCAGACCATCGCATGCAACATCACCAACACGATGACGTCACTTCCAGGTGATGTCGTCGCATTGGGAATGCTCCCCAATCCCTCGACTGCAAGGGCAAGGAGACACGGCAATTCTAGGCTCCACCCCTCCAAATCTCCAGGTATTTCCTGACCTAGAGCTGGTAACCCCAATAGGGATTGCCTGGAATTACGGGAAATCTCCATACTACAGAGATCAGTTCCACTGGGGGAAAAAATATTTTAGAGGTGGACTCTATGGCACTGTACTTTGCTGCGGTTCCTCTTCTCCCCAAACCAGGGCTATTTTGGGGCAGGAACGCACAGGAACGGAGTTCCGGCTGGCTCCCGAGTTGGCCACGCCCAGCAGGAACTCATTAGCATAACAGGCCACACCCAACAGCAGAAAGGATTCGGATTGGCTACATTAGGGGAGTGTGGCCTAACATGCAAAGGCGTGCCTGCTACAAAAAAGCCCTGGGTTTTGACAACAGACAAGGTCAACAGAATAAGAAGCAAAAGGTGGGTGTGGCTGGATGAACACACTGCTGGTAACATGGGGGTGTGGCCTAATATGCTAATGAATGGTGCTCAGGGGTGTGTGGCCTAATATGCTAATGAGTTCGTGCTGTTGGGTACGGCCTATTATGCTAATGAGTTCCTGCTGGACTTTTTCTAAAAAAAGCTCTGCCTCAAACCCTGCCCTCCGCAGGCTCCACCCCCACCTTGAGCTCTAGGAATTCCCCAACTCGGCATTGCCAGCCCTAAATCAGCACCCCAGCCATGGTTCGAAAACCCACACGAGGGCTTTTGAACCATGATATCATCCTGCAGTGCACTGCTAAGCCTTCGGACAGAACAAGGTTCGTGATGTACCAGACAAGGGCCAATGTCCCTTTGCTTGTGTTGAAGGAACTGCCTTATATTGAACCAGACCATTAGTCCATTAAGGTCGATATTGTCCACTCAGACTGGCAGCGGCTCTCTGGAGTCCCTCGTCAAGATCTTTCACATCATCTACTGGCAAATCTTTTAACTGGAGATTCCGGGGATTGAACTTGGGACTTTGTGCGTGCAAAGTAGAGGCTTTAACCACTGAGCCATGAAGGAGCTCTCAGCAAGCATAGGGGGCAGGAGGTGTAATTCTCCAGGGAAGGATAAGGGAGTGGAGTAAACAAGATCACTGCAACGGGATGTGCAAAAATTACACAGCCTGGAGGTGAGAAAGGAAGACGCCTCAGCTTCTTTCTGGGCACCTTTTATGGAGCTCAGTTTGACCAGAGAAAGAGAACCCCAACAGGTTGAATGCCAGACTCGTCACCCAAACTTTGTGAGTCCTGAACTAGGAATCCTGGCACAATTTGGCACTTCTAGCAGGTGATATCTCCCAATATGCTCCACTCAGCCTATTAACCTGAACTGCAGGCCGTGGAAGGTCAGTAGTTCAGCAGTTCGAGACCCGAGAGTGCCGCTTGACGGAGTGAGCTCCCGTCTCTGGCCCCAGCTCCTGCCAACCTAGCAGTTCGAAAGCAAGAAATTGCAAGTGGGTAAATAGGTACCACTTCGGTGGGAAGGTAACAGTGTTCCATGCGCCTTGGTGTTTAGTCATGCCGGCCACGTGACCACAGAAACGTCTTCGGACAGCGCTGGCTCTTCGGCTTTGAAACGGAGATGAGCACCGTAACCCTAGAGTCGGATTCAACTGGCTTTCAAGCAAGGGAACCTTTACCTTTACCTAAAACTCCTGCCCGGCCACCAAAAGAGATGTGCTGGCTAGAAACAGCGCCTCTTCAGCAGTGGCCCCTACCTGAGGCCGTCAAGAAGGCTTCATTCTTTCAAAGCAACGTCGAGCTGAATTATATCTGGGGTGTGTTTTGCTGATGAACTACGCAGGAGGTTGAAGGGGTTTATAAGAATTTCTGGCCTAGCATGAGGTTAGTATCTGACTGAGTTACGCTTATTGTATTCTGTTTGCTGCTGGAGTTTTTAAATTGTATTTTTGTAGAGCAAGGTTGCCCTCCTTGTGCCTTTGGTTAGAAAATTGCAGGGTTTTTTTTAAAAAGTCTTAAATGACAGTCTAACCTGGACTTGGGTTCAAAACTCACCAGGCCGGGGGGAGGGGGGTCAAAGCAGACTTATCACGTCTTGTAGGGAAAGGGGAATGCATGTCTCTCCTCGCCTCCATTTTCTCCTCACAACAACCTTGTCAGGTAAGCCAGTTTGGTGTAGTAGTTAAGTGTGGGAGAACCAGGTTTGATTCCCCACTCCTCCACTTGCAGCTGCTGGATGGCCTTGGGCAAGCCATAGTTCTAACAAGAGCTGTCCTTGAAAGGGCAGTTCTGACAAGACCTCTCTCAGCTCCGCCTACCTCCCAGAGTAGGGTAGGGGAAGGGAAAGGAGATTGTAAGCCGCTCTGAGACTCTGAGTGAAGGGCGGGGTATAAATCCAATCTCTTCTTCTTCTAGGTCAGGCTAGGTCATCCAGTGAGCTTCCGAGGCAGAGGGGGGATTCGAACCCAAGTCTCCCAGACCCTAGCTTGTCACTCTGATGACAGCATCACGTTGGCACATACTTTGCCCCCCCACACATGTATACACACTTTATGGTGCCCACCACAGCAGACGGCAGGTTACACGCAGCCATCAAAATGGCTTCAGACAACAGAGAATATGGCGGGTGGCGGCTGAGGCCTAGCCCCAATTGTTCCCCACAGCATCCCACACAGGCCCAGTGAGGTGTAGCAGTCAGAGTGTTGGACTAAAAACTGGACGACCCCGGCATCTCCATGCTGCCATGCAAGCTCGCTGGGTGACCTCGGGCCAGTCACGCTCTTAGCCCAACCCACCTCGCAGGGATGTTGTGAGGAGAAAACGGAGGAGAGGCGATTGATGCTGCAGGCTAGTTTGGGTCCCCACTGGAGAGCAAAGCGGGGTATAAACATATCCAAGTACAATTAAAAATATGGAAGTTCTACATGGGGGGAAAAGGTTGCCGCTCCCCCGCCCTGCACAAAGGGAACAGAAACCTGGAGGCTCAGTTCCGAATGGGCCAGAGAAATCCACGAGACAGGAAATACTGCTTCCTGCGTGTTGCCTCACTCCCTTTCCATTTTTAAACAACTCCTGTTTTAAAAAAAAAAGTGCTTTGCAAACAGTTGTCAATGAACGCGGCACGCCGGCATTCCAGGTGGCGATGTGTCATGCCCAAGGGTGCGAACCTCCAGCCGGGGCCTGGAGATCTCCCGGAATTAGAACTCGTCTCCAGACTACAGAGACCTATTCCTTTGGAGAAAACGGCAGCTTTGGAATCTCCCAACCCAAACTTGGCAAGCCCAATCATGCCACTCGCCCCGTCCAAACAACTGCTAATCTGAAGGCTACAAGAACAGCAGGCCGCAACATTCAGGTAACCGGACACCCTGTTCCTCTTGCAACTAAACTTGGACGGACTTCTTTTTTTTCCTTCCCGGAAGAAGTTTAAGAAAGGGAGTGGTGGCGGGGAAACTCGACTGAATCCTGCCCTCCAGAAACAAAGAAGACGGGAGAGCCTTCCCGTCACCCACGCACAAAACGCTTTTGCCGCACGGCTCGCAGAACAGCTGCTTTATACTGTTGCTTTATTTGGTATCTACGAAACGTCTGGCCGGGCAGCCAATGGGAAAAGGGCCGCTGGCAGGAAGCACTGGCCGAGTTTGAATTAAAGAGGCAACGCTTGGTGGGGGGGGGGGGGAACCAACAGGTTTCTGGAGAGGAGAGAGAGAGTTTTCGGAGAAGCACAGCCCGCCGCCGCATTTCTCGACTTCCGGAGGGTTTTGAAAAGAAAACCCAGAGCCCTCCGACGGCCCTGTTTCCTTGCATCCGGAAAGACCGGCAATGCACATCAGAGGACATGGTGCGCAAACACCCGCCGCTTTCCAGGAATTGAAAGCTTTAGAGGGCGAAGAGTCCGAGATTACATCAGCGTTTCTCGAAACTTTCCGAACTCAGACGGGGACTGCCCGCCTGCCCCGGGCTGAGCGTCCGTTTCGGGATGCCCCGGAGCCAGCCGTCCCGTCTGGCAAGGAAAACGCATGGCAGGCCTCTCGTGGGAGGCAGCCAGGCGCATGAGAACGGATCAAAACGAAGAAGGGCTATTGAAGATTACTTTGAGACGGAGGCACCGCTGAAGGTGTGGCGGAGCGCCTTTTGGGGGCTGTGAGGACACACCCACGGGCCCAGACTAGGAATAACCATAGCAAAGACAAGGAGCTTTGGAAATCTCTGGGGAAGTCCGGGGGAAAGAGAGTTTGCTACAGACTCTGGCAGTAGACATCTCATGGCCCTTCCTCCCCAAACCACGAGAGAGCGCCTCTCATAACATAAGAACATCAGAGAAGCCAATGTTGAATCAGGCCAATGGCCCATCTAGTCCAACACTCTTGTCACACAGCGGCCAAAATATACCAGGTGCCATCAGGAGGTCCAGCAGTGGGGCCAGGACACTAGCAGCCCTCCCACTGCTGCCCCCCCCAGCACCAAGAATAGAGTGCATCACCTGCCCCAGACTGAGAGTTCCCATCTATACCCTGTGGCTAATAGCCACTGATGGACTTCTGCTCCATATGTTTATCCAATTCCCTCTTGAAACTGTCCATGCTTGTAGCTGCCACCACCTCCTGTGGCAGTGAGTTCCATGTGTTAATCACTCTTTGGGTGAAGAAGGACTTCCTTCCAAGAGCTCGCAGCCACCAATGGTGGCAGGGATCCCCGCCCCGCTTCCCACACCGCCCGAGATTTCCTGCTTACACACCAAGACGGGACTTCTGCATCACCAACGAGGAAGCCACCCACGAGGTTCCAGCTCCTTAATCATCAGGGTATTAATAGAATTGTTTGCCAATGGCTCAGTTCTCCAGTGTTACCAAAGGGACCGGCGCAGGACCAACCTGGGGGTGTGGGGGGGGAGTGTTGAAAAGGTTCCAGAACTGGGTCAGGCGCACTGCGCCACCGAGAGACAGGAGAACACGCAACCCCAGAATCTAACAGGGGCAGGTGCCCAATGCTTTGTTCCAGGGGTGTCAAACGTAAGGCCCGGGGGCCGGATCTGGCCCATCCAGGGCCCTTATGCGGCCTGCAAGACGGCTCAGGGGAAGGGGGCGGAGCCACCCCAACTGCGTCTTCAGCATGGCGGAACAACTTTCTCTGCAGCAGCCAAGCAGCGTGGGAGCATCTGCCCAGTGCTGCACCGCTGGTTGCCCAGTCCGCCCATGCGGGTTTTCCTTTGCACCTCCCTCCCGGCGCATGAGGGCTTGCTGTGAGGATACACCCAAACAAGAAACTGAAGAACCCAAATGGAAGAGGTGAGCAGAGATTCGTAAGAACATAAGAGAAGCCACTGTTGGATCAGGCCAATGGCCCATCTAGTCCAACACTCTGTCACACAGCGGCCAGAATATACCAGGTGCCATCAGGAGGTCAAGCAGTGGGGCCAGGACACTAGAAGCCCTCCCACTGCTGCCCCCCAGCACCAAGAATAGAGTGCATCACTTGCCCCAGACTGAGAGTTCCTATTTATACCTTGTGGCTAACAGCCACTGGTGGACTTCTGCTCCATATGTTTATCTAATTCCCTCTTGAAACTGTCTATGCTTGTAGCTGCCACGACCTCCTGTGGCAGTGAATCCCGTGTGTTAAGCACTCTTTGGGTGAAGAAGGACTTCCTTTTATCTGTTCTAACCCGACTGCTCAGCAATTTCATGGAGTGCCCACGAGTTCGTGTATTGTGAGAAAGGGAGAAAAGTATCTCTTTCTCAACCTGCTCAATCCCATGCATAACCTTACAAACCTCGATCATGTCACCCCTCAGCCGTGACATGACTCACAAAAGCTCCTACCCTGCCACGTATCTTCTTAGTCTTGAAGGTGCTCCTGGACTCGTGGTCTTTTCTACTGACCCAAACGATGTTATTTTAACCCATGTAATTCACCAGATCTTCCGTGGCAGATTGGAAGCCCTGCTGTGCAAGAGCCCCACCTGCTTGCTAAAAACACTTGATGGGTGCCAACAAAGGTGTTGGCAGGAACCATGGCACCCACAGAAATGCTGAACTCATGGGCACTCTATGAAATCGCTGAGCAGTCGGGTTAGAACAGATAAAAGGAAGTCCTTCTTCACCCAAAGAGTGGTTAACATATGGAATTCACTGCCGCAGGAGATGGTGGCAGCTGCAAGCATGGCTAGTTTCAAGAGGGAATTAGATAAACGTATGGAGCAGAAGTCCATCAGTGGCTATTAGCCACAGGGTATAGATGGGAACTCTCAGTCTGGGGCAGGTGATGCCCTCTATTCTTGGTGCTGGAGGGGCAGCAGTGGGAGGGCTTCTGGTGTCCTGGCCCCACTGCTGGACCTCCTGATGGCACCTGGTATATTTTGGCCACTGTGTGACAGAGTGTTGGACTGGATGGGCCATTGGCCTGATTCAACACTGGCTTCTCTTATGTTCTTAGCTGTGGGGTCTTGTGAGCAAAAATTCTACTCTGAGTGACTGGCATTAAAGTTGTGAGCAAGCGATTTGTCTGCTGCATAAGTTAGTTTGCTCTGGAGCCAGCCTTCCTGAGCTAAGACGAAAATGTGTGAGCTGGAGGCTAAAAAACAGTGAGCGAGCTCACACTAACTCAGCTTAGAGGGAACACTGCTGGGGACCCCTGAGAAAGGCCCCCCCCACCTCCCACCGATCGCCAGAGCTCTTTCCAGAGCAAATCAAACAGGCCTGACTTCCCCGTGTGGTACAACTGCTTGCTAGGGTTTGCACACTGGGATAAAGAGTTCATCGTCACTTGCACCAGTGAGATTAAAAACCCATAAATGCCGCACCCCGAGTTTTCAGGCCGGCACTCTACCATCGCTGACATCTTCTGGCTTGTTTCTGCACTGCATGCACAAAGCGCGGATGACACCCTTCCCAACTCCAAAGGGCACGGGGCCATGGGTAGTTGAAGGACCACCTTGGAACATCTGAACACCTGACCCTCAGCTGGAGACCTGCTCTGCACAGCCACACTGGCACAGGTGAGGTGGGCTTGCAGTCAGGAGGAGGCTTTTCCGGCCTGGCTGCACCCAGACTCTGCAACGTTCCCCTCCTCCTGCACACACACACACACACACACCGAGATCTGCATTGCTTCTTCACGCTTTGACTTTCTGGAAGCTGTGTACCACCAGTGCAGGATGCCCACCTCGGAAGAAGTGCAGAAAAGGGCAACTAGAATGACAGAAGGGTTGGAACACTTTCCCGATGAAGAAAGGTTGAGGCGCTTGGGGCTCTTTAGCTTGGAGAAACGACGGCTGAGGGGTGACATGATCGAGGTTTACGAGATGATACATGGGATAGAGCAGGTAGAGGAAGAGGTACTTTTCTCCCTTTCTCACAATACAAGAACTCGTGGACACTCCATGAAATTGCTGAGCAGTCGGGTTAGAACGGATAAAAGGAAGTCCTTCTTCACCCAGAGAGTGATCAACACATGGGATTCACTGCCACCAGTGTTCCCTCTAAGCTGAGTTAGTGTGAGCCAGCTCACTGTTTTTTAACCTCTGGCTCACACATCTTTGTCTTCGCTCAGAAAGGATGGCTCCAGAGCAAACTAATTTATGCAGCAGTCAAATCGCCTGCTCACAACTTTAATGCCGGTAGCTCACAAAGAGGACATTTTGCTCACAGGACTCCACAGCTTAGAGGGAACATTGACTGCCACAGGAGGTGGTGGCAGCTACAAGCATGGACAGCTTCGAGAGGAACTTAGATAAGCATAGGGAGCGGAGGTCCATCAGCGGCTATAAGCCACAAGGTATAGATAGGAACTCCCAGTATGGGGCAGGTGATGCACTCTATGCTTGGTGCTGGAGGGGCAGCAGTGGGAGGGCTTCTGGTGCCCTGGCCCCACTGCTGGCCCTCCTGATGGCACCTGGTATATTTTGGCCGCTGTGTGACAGAGTGTTGGACTAGATGGGCCATTGGCCTGATTCCACATTGGCTTCTCTTATGTTCTTAAGAGGCAGCCAGCACAGGAAAGCTGATCCCCAGCATTAAACCACGTTGGTCTTAAAGGTGCCACTGGACTCAAAGCTTTGTTCTAGATTTCAAGGTGCCACTGAACTCGTGCACATCCCTGCTTCCTGCCACAGACTCACGCCTCCGAAATGCCTCCCCACCTGACTGTTCCAGCCCTCGGACAGGATTCCTTGGGCGTGATGTTATTCTGAGGAGATCCCAGGAAGGCTCGGAGGCACGGCTGGCTTCCTCCCGCCTATTGTTTTCGATCCTCGGCACTTTAATCCGGCGAGGGCGTGGGCCGGGCAACCAAGGAGGCGGCGTTCAGCTCTGTTCCACAATCGGGAGCTCTCGGCAAGGGCCACTCCGCTCTCCCCGATTGCAACGTTGCTTCCACCTCTGCACTTTGTTTTGACGGTGGCCCAATTTCTAGTTTCGGAACAGGGAGCTGGCGGGTGAGGGGGACAACCGCGATGGGGTACTGACGCCATTTTGCCTAACCACTTCCCCAGGAGGGGGGACTCCACATAAACTCACAGCAAACCTGCCATGTCCCCTGTCACCGACAGAAATTTGGATAGTGTAATTTGCCGCGCCAAGAACACCTTACTGCATATCAGCACCAGTGTTCCCTCTAAGCTGAGCTAGTGTGAGCTAGCTCACAGTTTTTTAGCCTCCAGTTCACAGATTTTTGTCTTCACTCAGGAAGGGAGGGCTCCAGAGCCGACTAATTTATGCAGCAGCCAAATGGCTCGCTCACAACTTAAATGCCAGTAGTTCACAAATTAGAATTTTGGCTCACAAGACATCACAGCTTAGACTGGGAGCATTGATCAGCACCTACCAGCTGCCAGTGGCAGAAACATCGAAGTGCAATAAGAAGTTGTTTTTAGCCGAGGCTTCTACCTGCACACAGTGCTCCCTCTAAGCTGAGTTAGTGTGAGCTAGCTCACAGTTTTTTAGCCTCCAGTTCACAGACGTCTGTCTTAACTCAGGAAGGAGGGCTCCAGAGTAAACTAACTTATGCAGCAGCCCAATCGCTGGCTCACGACTTTAATGCCGGTAGCTGGCAAAGTAGAATTTTCACTCACAAGACTCCACAGCTTAGAGGGAACATTGCTTGCATATAATTAAAAAAAACTGCCTCTTCGTCCTCATGATAACCCTGCTGCGAGCTATGTCAGGCTGAGAGGGAGTGGACGACTGGCCCCCAGATTCACGGCAACAATCTTCCTCGGCAGTGAGAAGGGGGAGATTCGAACCTGGATCTCCCAGACACTGTAACCACCACACCCCGCTGCCTCACATACCAGGGCTCGCCTTGGCCTTGCTGGCGCCCACCAACCCGAGACGGCACCGTTTCCCTTTTAAGAGGCACACCGGCTTGCCTTGAGGCCCCGGAAGCCGGCCTTGGTGTACTAGCCAGCTTCCCCATTCAGAAACGTGCTGATTCATAACAGGGTCACACACAACCAGCCGGCAGGAAACGCAAGCCCAGAGATTCCCGACGTTAAAAACATACACAGAGAAAGAGGGCTCAGGCCAAATAAGCTCCTGTTTACATGACAGGGGTAAGGCCCGTGCGCGGCCGCCTCGCTTTCTCAACGCCGTGTTGGACAGACGAGTCCCTCAACAGTCAAAGCGAGGTCTGGCAAAAGAGGACGCCGCAGCGGCTTGGTCTGGGGGCGTGCGCACTGCCCCGCCCCACCCACCAAAGACCTTGTCGGATGAGAACAATCGGCTCAGCGCACAGCAAAGTCAAGTGATTCTTCAGGCTTCCTTCCTCGCCGAAACGCACACTTCCGCTTTTCGGGTCTTAATGATTCTTCGCTAGTCACAGGGACAAGCAAGACGGGCGGAGGGGAAAGGCCCGACGGGGCTCAGCGTGTGCACATGGATGTGGTGCATTTCACATGTGCCCACAAGGAGGGCTTGCCAACCTCCAGGTGGCACCTGGAAATCTGCTGGGATCACAACTGATTTCCAGATGACAGAGGTCAATTCCCCGGAGGGAAAATATATGGCCGCTCTGGAGGATTAGACTAGCTGGGGCAATATCCCACGGAGGTCCTTCCTCTCCCCAAACCCTTGAGATCCCTGAACTAGAGAGGACAGGAAATTAATCTGGGACTTTCAACACGCAAAACACTCGACAACGTTGTCCAGAGCAGCCTTCTCAAAGGCAGAGTGGAGGCTCAGTGGGAGGGCATCTGCTCGGTATGCAGAAGGTCCCGGGTCCAATCCTTGGCATCTCCAGTTGAAGGTAAAAGGTAAAGGTTCCCTTGCTCGAAAGCCAGTCGAATCCGACTCTAGGGTTCCGGTGCTCCTCTCCGTTTCAAAGCCGAAGAGCCAGCGCTGTCCGAAGACGTTTCCCTGGTCATGTGGCCGGCATGACTAAACACCAGCCGGATTCAACTGGCTTTCGAGCAAGGGAATATATGTATATGTATGTATGTATTAACAAATTAGCACAGAGCATAATATAGGTGCTCGACAGATGCAAGGAACAGACTGGAATAACATCGTTTATATGGTCACCATTTGTTTGGGCTTAATTCCGGGGGGGGAATATAGCGAAGGAAATATATCCAGTTTGGTGTAGTGCCAGTTTGGTGTAGTGGTTAAGTGCGCGGACTCTGATCTGGGAGAACCGGGCTTGATTCCCCTTTCCTCCACTTGCACCTGCTGGATGACCTTGGGCAAGCCGTAGTTCTGATAAGAGCTGTTTTTGAAAAAGAGCAGTTTCTGTCAGAGCTCTCTCAGCCTCACCTACCTCACAGCAGGGTGTCTGTTGTGGGGAGGGGAAGGGAAAGGAGTCTGTAAGCCGCTCTGAGACTCCTTTGGGTAGTGAAGGGCAGGGTATAAATCCAATCTCTTCCTCTTCTTCTACCTCACAGGGTGTCTGTTGTGGGGAGGGGAAGGGAAAGGAGTTTGTAAGCCGCTCTGAGACACCTTTGGGTGGTGAAGGGCAGGGTGTAAATCCAATCTCCTCTTCTTCTATATCAACATCAGAGACTGATGGGCAGATGTTCCCTTCTTAACTGTGGGACGCTGAGAGGAATTAACCGAGACCCTGTTTTTATGCGTCATCCATCTCCTCGTAAGCGTGGAGGCAACATGTACAGTACAGTCAATCGCCCCACCTCAGAGAAGAGGATGCTGGACTGTTGCCTCCATGCTTGGGAGAAGACAGATGGGCGCACAACAACGGGGTCTCGGAACAAAGCCTGAGTCCGGCAGCACCTTTAAGACCAACCAAGTTTTATTCAAGGTAGGAGCTTTCCTGTATACATGCACTTCCTCAGATATGCACACACAATATGCGCATACAGATACGGGCACACTCCCCTCAGATGTGTACACGTGAAAGCGCATACCTTGAATAAGACTTTGTCGGCCTTAAAGGTGCCGCTGGACCCGGAACTTTGTTTCGTCGCTTCAGACCAACACGGATCCCAGTTAATTACTCTCAGCGTCTGACAATTAAGAAGGCACATCTACTCACCAGTCTCTGATTCTGATATCCTTATTTCCTTTGCTATGCCCGTCCCCCCCAGAATTAAACCCAAACAAAAGGTGACCCCGCAAACTAAAGCTTGTTATTCCAGTTTGGTCTTCGCATCTGTTAAAACACCTTTATTATGCTGCTGCATGCTAATTGGCCGCTCACCCTCTACTTATAATGTATGGGCTGGCAACTTCCATTTCAGTTTATTCTGGGGAAGCGTGTGCGCACACAAAAACTTGTACCTTGAATAAAATTTTGTCGGCCTTAAAAGGTGCCGCTGGACTAAGAAACTTCATTGGGTGGCTTTTTATGAGGAAGGAGACCTCCCCAGGGAACTTAAATACACCACTTCAAGTTCCAGGGAAGAAAAAGGATGGACAGAAATGTAAGTAAATAAATATGTGAAGTAGCATTCTAACCAGGGCTGCCAACCTCCAGGTGGGGACTGAAGATACTCTGGAATTACAACTAATCTCCAGATGACAGAGATCAGTTCCCAGGGGGAAAATGGCCACTTTGGAAGGCGGACTCCATGGCACTATACCCCACTGAGGGGTCCCTGTCCTCTCCAAACCCTGCCCTCCCCAGGTTCCACTGTGAAATCTCCAGGAATTTCCCAACCCAGAGATGGCAGCCATAATTCTCCCTGACCCCTTTTCATATGGGATAGCGGTGACTTTTTCCCTTGCTCACGAGTCTCTCTGGTGTCGTGGTTAAGTGCGCGGACTCTAATCTGGGAGAACCGGGTTTGATTCCCCACTCCTCCACTTGCACCTGCTGGATGACCTTGGGCAAGCCTAGTTCTGATAAGAGCTGTTCTTGAAAAAGAGCAGTTTCTGTCAAGAGCTCTCTCAGCCCCACCTACCTCACAGCAGGGTGTCTGTGGTGGGGAGGGGAAGGGAGTTTGTAAGCCGCTCTGAGACACCTTTGGGTAGTGAAGGGCGGGGTATAAATCCAGTATCATCTCTCTCTCTCTGAGACAGCAAAAGCGGCCCCGGCAGCTGACTGAAAACTCAGGTTCTCGTGAGGACAACCGAGCCGCTCCTTTTTAAAAATGTCCCTCAGGGCAACCACCTCATCGCACACTCACCTGCTAAAGCACCTGACCAACACATGACCCATGCCGTCCACAAGGCATCCAGCGACTCACTCACCCGCTCACCTGCCAGCCCCGTGTGCAAAGGATGCTGGCCCGAAATAGGAAGCCCAGGGGCTTTAATGCGCTCGGGGAGATCGCTCGCAGCAGAGAGGGAGGCCTGGGCCACGAGGCGGGGAGGGGAAGAAAGGAGAGGTCCCGGAGAGCAGGAAAAACGCTGCTGTTAAAAATACTTTTCTCAAAGGCAGTGATCCCCACACGACACCCCAGGGCGCTGAGGTGCCGGATGAGATGTTTCCTGTCAGCCATTTCCTTCTTCCTCAAAACAAAGGGCCAAGCCTTGGCTTTCTTCCACCTCCTGGAGAGATTTCCAGAAGAGACCAGGAGGCATCACCTTTCGGTCTTGCGGGGAGCGACTGTGGAGAAACAGCCGCCTCCCTCACAGGAGGAAACTTGGCCTAGAACCGCCCAACGTACATGACTGTCCCTCTATGGCGGCCATTTTGAGCAGGGCCCATGACCCTTTCCCAAAATTTCAAAAGCCTACACAGGCTTCACTAGGGCAGCCAGGTCTTACCTGGCGGCCAGTGGGGGGGCTCCGGGTCGGGTTCCTGGATCTTTGAGTGCACATCATGATGACGTCACCCAGAAGTGACGCCATCACACCAGGCATGTCGTGCAGGGACGCTCTAGCATTTGGCCCCAAACTCTATGGTCACCATAGAGTTTTTAGCCAAATGCTACAGCGTCCTCTGCGTGACATGTCCGGGGTGATGACCTCATCTCCAGGTGACATTATCACGCCGGGCATGTCAGGTGCAAAGGGGCTCTTCAGGGGTGGGGCTTCCTTGGCTGGCCAGCGGCGGATTGGGACCCCTGAAAGTAGGGGAATCCCTCCCTCCATCAGGGGGATGACAACCCTAGGTTCCATAAAGTTGATGAACCCCAGCCGTGAGGCCTCTCTGGGCCGGTCAAATAGAAGCAGACGGGAGCCATGGGGTGGAACCTGATACTGACTCCACCCAGAGCTTACAAAGCTCCACAGGGCATTCCAAATAGGATGCAGAACAAAAAGACCTCAGGATCCTGGCCTGAAATTAGGGTTTCCAGCTCCAGGTTGGGAAATACCTGGAGATTTGGGGGGTGGAGCCTGAGGAGGGCGGGGTTTGGGAAGGGGAGGGTCTTCAATGGGGCAGAATGCCATAGGGCCTGCCTTCCAAAGCTGCCATTTCCTCCTGGGGAACGGATGTTGATCACCTAGAAGTCACTTATAATAACAGGGGACCTCCAGGCACTAACTGCGGAGGTCAGCAACCATACCTGAAACCTCTCTTTATTCCACCACCCTCCCACCTTAAACAGCCCACCTGATCAAAAGTTTGCATATTTTTCAGGGCCATTTCGGTTGGTTTTAAGAAATACCGTGGCTTTACCAGATGGAAACTTGCCAAGCAGAATAGCTGGACTTTCTATGTGTGCCACCACAAATGGACATTTGCATTCACCCCTATCAGGTGGGCAACCCGCCCCGTCCACGGTTCTACAGTACAACATTAAGCACGTATACTCAGAAAGAAGGGTCATTGAATTCAACGGAATTTAACTCCCTAGCGGACAGCCAGTGTGGTGCAGTGGTTAAGAATGTCAGACGAGTATCTGGGAGACCCAGGTTCGAATCCCCTCTTGTGCCACAGAAACTTGGCCATGGCCAGTCATGCTCTCTCAGCCTAATCTACCACACAGCATTGTTGCGAGGATAAAATGGAGGAGGGGGAATAAAGTGCTTTGGGGTCCCCATTAGGGGAGAAAGGCGGATACAGATAAATAAGTAAGGCTGTTTAGGTCTGCCGCGTTAGACGGCAAAATGTTCCAATCTCTGCCCATTTAAAAAAAAAATCAGAATAAATTTCTCTCTTCTCCTGCCAGTAGCCACCAGTATTCAAACCTTGCATCTTTAAGCAATTTGCAACGCCCTGCCCAGGTTCCCATCCAAGACGGATCCCGGCCGACGTGCCAGAAGGGAAGCGGGCAGCAACCGAGTTCCAAGCCTGGCCTGAAAAAAAGTTATTACGGTGGAAACGCGGCTTTTTTGCTTCTGAGCAGGCCAATATTTCAAATGTTTCCAGCCAAACATTCAGTCAAGCGAAACAAATCGGCGGTTCCGTCAAATCGCATCTGGCTCACTTAATTCCCTTTTTCTGTTGTTGTTAAATCCATTTTCCAGCAAGGAAAGTTAGACGGCTGGAGCAGCCGGTTGAAGGGTCGTTTTCACCCATTCGGCCACAGACACAAAGGCCAGTGAAATAAGGTTTAACACCTTTCAGGAGAGAGGGATCCCACTGGGGCCAAAGAGGACCTCACTGCCAATTTTCTACCTGCTGGAAGACTCCACCAACATGGCATTAACTTCAATGGACCTAAAAGGGTGTAACTCTGCTTTGCCCTGAGCTGGATGCCCCAGGCGAGCCCGATCTCATCAGATCTTGGAAGCTAAACGAGGCCGGCAACCCCTATTTGGATGGGAGACCACCAAGGAAGTCTGGGGTTGGTACACAGAGGCAGGCAACCTCTGAATGTCTCCTACATTGAAAACCCTATGGGATTGCGACTTGACAGCAAAACAGCCCCCAACTCTGCTTTGCGCAGCCCTGTGCGCTATTGCAGACAGACAGTACCCAATGCATTTTTAAATGCACAGTAACTCATTGCAAAAATTCCCACCTCGTGCATTATTTCCTTTTCATCATGCACCTTTTCAAACAGGAACCACAGGGCCATGTGTGCAGGATTCCCAAGCGTTCTCCCAGCCAAATACTGGGTTCCACCCTCAGATGTGGCGCTGCCCACACAACAGCAGCTGTTCACGCATGGGAACTGGCCAAGGGCAGAGTCCTACCTTGTGAGTCCAACACAGAATTCCCAAGCCATTATTCACCCAGTGATTTATACCCCGCTTTTGTCCCCAACTGTTAACACTTAAATTGTTAACGCTTAAAGCATTCAAAAATGCTTAGGGCATAATTTCCAATATTTAAGCCTTAGCATGTTACAGACTCTTGGGAAGGCCTGTACCTTTAAATGCATTTTGGTGGAACCCGAACTTTTTTGGACAGTGTATGTACACCCCGTTTTGAAGAGCCCTGGCAAACGCCATTTGAAGAAGCCAGGGTGTTCTTTTGATTTTTTTTATATCTATAAACAAAAAGAAGCAGAAATACTTATAGCCATCAGTCAGTGCGGGCCGGAAACCAGACTTGCAAATAAGTCAATAAAAGTTACTAGTCCATAAAAATATTTTACATGCCTGTCTGCCCACTATATATATGTTTTTAAAAACGGCTGCCTGCCTATGCATACCAGGGCTGAGGCACAAGGAAGGACTGGAAGGACTTGGGGAAAAAACCCAACCAACCCAAGAACAGATTCTCCTCCAATTTGCAAGCAGTTCTCCAGCCTAGTCACCTAGGGAGGTCCTGACACATATATAGGCGATCAGGTAAGGGGTCTTTTGCAAGCCTTTGGCAAGGCCACACCTACCAGAGGGACAAAAATCATGCCATGAGCAATCGCTCAGTATCTGAACACCCCATCTTCTTTCCAGTTACATAAGTAGCAATTACTCTATTATGTTTAACCATGCCAGCAATGCACAGCCCATACTTTAGCTATGATTACCCAAGTAGTAAACTTGAAAGGGTTTCCCAGTCTTTGATGTGGGGAATAAAATAATCAAGAAACAGTCTTACTTTAGCCTTAATCCCAAAGAAGGGACATGCCCTAAAAAATAAGATAAAAACATAAAACATAAATAAGATAAAAACAGTTGCTGCCAAGTCAGCAATTTTAAAAAGAAAAATTCTGCATTTGAATGTCTTCATAGAAAGACCTTTTGCTTCCAAGGTAGTTGGGAATTGCAAACATTCCCTTTATAACTAATCACAGTACTACCTTGCCTCTTAAAACCCACAAAGCCTCCCAGCTTGATTAATCCAGGAAACTGTAGTCAGAATTGACAGGGGTAAATTCTCTAACAAAGGAATTACTAGCAGAACTACAGTTCCCATGATTCTTTGCATGTGTGGAGGGGGAAAAAGAGAGAGCAAGCAGTTAAAATCCATTTCAGACCAGTTGCAATTTGTCATGTGAGAGTACCTTAACATGCAACACAATTGTTTCCAACACATTGGCACTGTTTGCGAAACCCACAAGACACAAAGGGCCACAAACATTTTTAAAGCTGATTAAAAAAAAAAAAGTGTGGAACTGACCCCGCCCACTTAAAAACACAATATCACTCCCATAACCCATATCTGAATACTAGTCACATTTTTAAGGATTTTTTTTTCATGCAATGATGATGATCCAGTATCCATACCAGATCATCTGAACAAAACTGGACGGGAAATTCTTATTAATTTAGGGGGGGGACATTCAGTCAGAGTCCTATGAAACCTGGAAGCTTGCTTAACTGCCATGCAAATATTAGTAGAAGTCACATGCAATCCTTTAGTGATTGGGTCAGCAAAAGAATACTGTCTGCAGCGCAACACCTGGATGATTTATATAGCACTTGGAATATTCCAAGGGCTTTCCCATCCCTTGAGTGTTTACTCCCCCAACCACCTGGAAGGTTACATGCTGTTGTTCACTAATAGAAGCCAAGATCAAGTAGAGCAAATCAGAATTCCCTGGCTGGACAGGAATTTGAACCCATGCCTTCCAAAACCTGGCGTCCTATTTCGCATGCCCATGTGCATCCAGAAAAGCTCACGAGTGTTAAAATGTGCTTTGCTGGATCAGGCCCTAGCTGATCGAAATTCAGCATTCCAGTATGCTGAATTTGCACCACCCAGAGGGTGTGTGTGGAAGGCCTTCCTTGTTCATCTCCCCAGCACCTGACATTCCGTGGTACACTACTCCTACACAGGAAGGTTCCATTTAGCTGTCACGCTCGACAGAACTTTGCAAGAAGCTAACTATAACATTCAGGTTACCAGGAGACACTATTAAAAAAACAAACAAACAAACAAGGCTCCGACTTTTTAAATCAGTGCAAGAGCCTTCCCAAACTCTTTGCTTTACAACCCATTGCTTTTCACAGCCCTCTCACTGCTGGCTAAACGCTCTCTTCCCCAGCACCAGTAGAGACAGTCCTAGATTTCTACATGCACGTACACACCCCTCCCCAGTTCCCAAGCTGGTCAGAGACTCATTTCATGCATCCTTCAGGATGCAGAAACATAGAGCTGGAAGGGACCCTACGGGTCATCTAGACCAACCCCCTGCACGATGCAGGAAGTTCACTGATCGCTTCCCCCGCCCCATTCCTCCAGTGACCCCTGCTCCATGCCTAGAGCAAGGGGAAAAAACTTCAGGATCCCTGGGCCAATATGGCCTGGAGATAAATTCCTCCCGGAGCACCTAAGTGACAAACAGCATTATCCTTATATAAGAAAGGGCATACGAGAAAAGGCCGACAGAGTGGAGCGCTCGCTCATCCCTTCTCGCTCTCCCCCTCACAATCTGCCTAAATTTTTCCCCTTGACTCTTCCACTTTTTCACTGCCGGCTGATGCGGCTAGCGAAGACATGCCCCTGAGGTTCATACCCACAAACATGCTCAAAAGGAGGAGAGGAGGACCACCCCCATAGTTCTACACAAATGGGATTCCTTCACTTAGAAAAACGAGACAAGAATCTAGAGAGGCCAGCAGGCCCCAAGAAATGGGGCTATCATCAACTATCTGTTAGGCAACCCCCATTGGAAGCAGAGGCCTCCCACTATCTGGGATGGAGGAGGGGGGGGGAACGTTGACTCTCTCAAAACACAGGATGTTATTACAGAACGAGACAGTGTGGTGCATTTTGGGTCAGACTTGGGTTCAAGTCCCCCCTCTGCCCTGAAGGTTATCTGGTGACTTGCGCCTACTTCACAAAGTTGTCGTGAGGATGAAATAACACCACAATGAGATCCTTGGGAAAGACTAGCATTAAAAAAAGAAGTGATCAAATGAACGGCACCAGAGCCCAGGATACTCCAGATCAGTGTCCCCTCTAAGCTGAGTTAGTGTGAGCTAGCTCACAGTTTTTTTAGCCTCCAGCTCACACATTTTTGTCTTAGCTCAGGAAGGGATGGCTCCAGAGCAAACCAATTTATGCAGCAGCCAAATCATTTGCTCACAACTTTAATGCCGGTAGCTCACAAAGTAGAATTTTTGCTCACAAGATTCCACCGCTTAGAGGGAACATCGTTCCAGATCACTCCTCGGGCTGTTTCCAAATTCCTTATACCTCAGCAACAGCCAGATCCGACTGGATGACCCCTGGTGGCCCCCCTTCCAACTCTGAGATGAAATACACAAACTGGTGCTCAGGTGAGAAACGGAAATGTCACATTCCTCCCGGATTCTCGCCTATGCCTTTGGGAGGAGAATTTCAGCCGGCGTTGGTAATAGATGGCGATTTTCCCTGATCTCTTGACCTGGAGGATTTTTTTTTTTTAAAGAGGTTTGGACGATCCCTTTTGCCCCGGCCCCCCAAAAAGAAACATGTTTTCACGCCAGCGAGCCACTCGCCCTCCCGAGTGGAACTCCGCCCTGCAAAGCACCTGAGCATTGCCAGTAGGGAAACGGGGCGCTTGCAAAAAAAAAAACCAAACTTGCAGCGCCAAGAGGAAGCGAAACGGAAGGACGGGCGCTGCTGGCCTCCCTCCCCCGAACTTCTGCAGACTTTCTGATGGGGGGAAAATTAATCATCGCATTTTTCCCGAATATTTTAAATATATATATATATAAATAATAATGCACCGATTAAGCAAATCCGCAAAACGGCCCAGCCGCCTCCGAGCGCAACGCCGCTTACCTTTGGGAAGGGACATGGCTGGGCTCCGACCCCGCGAGGCTGCCCCAGAGGTCCGTGCCAAGCGCGCTCCGCCTGGGCATGTCCGGACACCGCGGCGCTCCGGCGCAACAGCGCGCAAACAACCCGGGCCGCCCGGCCCTCTCTGGCCTTCCATTGGCTGGCGCTCCCCGAAGAGGCGTGGCGTCCCGGGGCTTGGCTCCTCCCCCGGAGCGCTTCCTTCTCAGGTGGCGGGCAAGGAAATGCCACCTGCGGAGCGCGTGCGGTCCCGGGCCATTAGCCCTCGCGTGACGCAAGCGCCGGGCTCGCCCTCCAGGTGGCACCGGCCGCTTTGTTGTTCGCGGCTGCCAGGGAGACCGTGGGACACGTTTCGGGGGCGGGGGCGTGTCCGTCTCTTTGCCAGCCTCCTGCCTGGCTTGCATTTAACCAGCTCTGCAGAATTCCGGAGGCCTTAGTCAGTGGTTGCAACCGAAACGGCCGAGGAGCTTGCGGCGCCCGAAACGTGTGCAGCTGCCCAAGTGGCTTTCTGGATCGCAGCGGAGAAGCTGAATCGGACCACGGACCCCCCCCCTACACGAGGGGAGGGGTTACAGGAACCTCGTTCTCCTCTTGTGCCCCCCCCCCACAACTGGTATTCCGGTATACTGCTCCTGAATATGGCGGTTCCATTTAGCCATCCACTGTCTGCTAATAGCCTATCCGGGACTGATTTGTTTAATAATCTCCCTGGTAAAGCCACAGGAGGGATTTATTTATTTGCAAAACAAAGCTTTGAGTCCAGTGGCACCTTTGAGACCAACTGAAGCAAAGCTTAAGTGTTAACGTGACATTCAGTGACACAACATGACATCATAGGATCTGGCTCTGGGTTGGGAAATTCCAGAAGATTTGTGGGTGGAGCTGGGGAGGGGAGGGACCCCAGCTGTGTGTACTACCACAGAGCTGCCCTTCAAAATAAACACCTTCTCCAGGAGAACCGATCTCTGTCATCTGGTGATCTCCAGGGCCTGCCTGGAGGATGGCAACCACAGGGCCATTGCTGCATCCTGTGCACTTATTTATTTATCATATGGCAAAGTTACGCATAGGAAGCATATAATAATATAAAATACCTAACCAAGTTGACACTACAGGTATACAGACAGATTGAGCAATCCCCCTAAATACTAATATCTAGATTTTCAATCCACTCAATTGCTGCTGGGGAGAGTTCAGAAAGCTCCATCACATCTCCCTGGAAAGCACGATGCTCACATTACTGTTGACAGATGGAAAATAGTTTGGTGGGCTGCGCCACAATCGCATTCAGGCCTTGGCATTTCACCCCATTTAAACAACAGGTCTGCACAATTGTCAAAGCCTGTTCATATTCTATTAGCCATCTTCCATACTTTATATGACAATTCAAATCCTACAGGCCTCTCACTGGCGTTTATCAGGTTACGGATATTGGGTGGAACTGATAGCATCCATGTTTGCAACTCCCTAGATTGAAATTTTGTGATTGCAGGGATTTCTGCAGATCGTATTGCTGGGTGTCAGGACCTTCATCTGGACAGGCCCACATCAGCCATGTCTTTGTGGATAGACAACTCTCTGTTTTTAGCAATCTTTCTATATTCACGAAGAAGAGTTTTTTGTCTTTGGAGGTGGCGGGGGAGCAATGCAGCACAACTTGGGTAGCCAATAGGTCGGAGTGGGTTGAATACATCCACTGATGGTTCTTACTGCTGTATTGATATGGGCATCAAGTTTGTGGACGGGGGGCTGTTGAGCCACACTGAAGCATCATATTCCCCAGTGCTGAGCATCTAAGTGTTATTGCAGATGCACCCCCAGTTGTACCACCTAATTTTTAGAGAATGTTATTTCGTGTGTGTATTTTTTCTGCTACATTGGTAAGGTGGAGTTTATAGCTCAAGGTCCTTTCCAGGGTAATGCCAAGGTACTTAGGTATATGATCGTGTGTCAGTCAGGTACCAGTATTGTTACTGAGATGGAAACAGGACCATTCTGTTTTTCCTGGGCTTGGAATAAGCCACCATTTATGATAGTAGTATGCCAAAATTTCAAGGCCCCTAGTAATGCTCCCTCTAAGCTGTGGAGTTTTGTGAGCAAAAATTCTACTTTCTGAGCTACTTGTATTAAGGTTGTGCGCGAGCAATTTGGCTGCTCCATGAATTAGTTTGCTCTGGAGCCATCCTTCCTGAGCTAAGGCAAAAACGTGTGAGCCAGAGGCGAAAAATCTGTGAGCTAGCTCACACTAACTCAGCTTAGAGGGAACACTGGTCCTAGTCAGTATTTCCTCAGTCCTTTCAATTGATGTGTGCCTTATCGCAATTGCCATGTCATGGGCATAAGCAAACTTCCTGGATATCATCTAGGGAACGTCAAAAATGTATAGATTGAAAAGACCTGGAGTGAGGACCAAGCCTTGGGATCAGCTGTTATTCAGTTTCTTCTGCTTGCTGATTGATTGACCAGTAATTACTTGGGAAATTTGATCACTCAGCATGTTATTTAGGAGTCGAAATAATGTTCTGCAGGGGAAAATTTGTAAAAACTTCTACAGCAGACCATCCCTCCAAACTGTGTCATAAGCAACAATCAGATCAACGACAACTGCTGAGGTCTTAAGACACTTCTGATATCCTGCCTCTGTGAAAATTGTTAAACTGAGAACCTGGTCTTCACAACTACGCCAGGGTCTAAATCCTGCTTGCTCTATAGGGACATGTTCGTTGATTCTGTCACTGATTCTGTTCAGGATTAGCCTCTCAAGGAGTTTATAACAGGAGCTCAAATAGCGAAATAGGTCTGTAACTTTCCGTCAGATGTTTTGGTCTTCCAGGTTTCAGAATGGCAACGATTTTTGCCTTCTTGAATTCCCCCGGGAGTCTTCCTGTTCTCATGGTGTCAGTGAGCAATGTTGCGAGCCGATTCTTAGTGAACGTGCCGCTGTTGATCAGGAACTCATTACGGATGCAGTCAAAGCCTGGCGCCTTCCACTCTTGATACCCTTCAGTGCCTTGGAAATCTGACCGGCAATGAAATCCCCTGACAGCTGGCAGTCTTCAGGGCAGGCGCGTTTCAAAATCTGGAGTTCTTTTTTTATTGTGGTGGTAAAATCCTGATCCTTCAGAGCTCCTGTCCACTGCAGAGCTCTCTTCTTTATCCTGAGTACTACTGCCTGTCCGCTACGCCGGGTGCTCCCAAATTCTAATATTTTGAAAAAATAAGAAAAAAGTTCTCTGTGGCTGTTTTCTCCGCCCAATATATAATTGTATTAACCTCTATCATGCTCCCCCCCCCAGCTTCTGTCACATTAATCTTTAAGGCACCACCAGATTCTTTGTTGCTAGTCTTTGGGATCTGGCCCTTAAACATTAACACATTTATAAGTACTAATGAGCAGGATTTCACTTAACTGAGACCGAGTTGCCCTGAACTTAGTGGGGTTTATTTATGAGCAAAGAGGGCATAGGTTTGGGAAGCTAACTATTACCAGCTGCTCCTAGCGTTAAGGACCGGGGCAGCCAAAAAGGCCAAAAGAAAGGATAGCATCCTTTCTGGGTTTTATTTTTCATTTCGGACCGAATGCAAAGAAAAATGGCTGCAAAGAATAAAAATAAAAACCCAGCCAGTCATATACACATCTGTAGCTGGGTGGGATTGCTAATTCTGAAGAAGACAGAATCAGGATTCAAAATGATCTAGATAGGCTGGAACTGTGGGCTGAGACAAATAAAATGAATTTCGATAGGGATAAGTGCAAAGTCCTACACTTAGGTACAAAAAAATCAAAGGCACAGATATAGAATGGGAGGGACTTGACTTGACAGCAGCACATGTGAAAGGGATCTGGGTGTTCTGGTTGATCACAAGCTCAACATGAGCCTGCAGTGTGATGTGACTGCGAAGAAAGCGAATGCAATCTTAGGATGCATTAACAGAAGCATTGTGTCCAGATCACGGGAAGTGGTAGTTCCACTCTGTTCTGCTATGGTCAGGCCTCACCTGGAGTACTGTGTCCAGTTTTGGGCACCACATTTTAGGAAGGATGTCGACAAGCTCGAGCGTGTCCAGAAGAGGGTGACCAGGATGGTGAGAGGGTTGCAATCCAAGTCTTATGAGGAAAGGCAGAAAGAGTTGGGTATGTTTAGCCTGGGAAAGAGAAGGCTTAGAGGGGACGTGATTTCAGTCTTCAAGTATTTGAAGGACCATCATGTAGAAGATGGAGCAGATCTATTCTCTCTTGCTCCGGATTGCAAGACTAGCTCTAATCGGTCGTTACAAGGGAGTCGTTACCGGCTAAATATCAGGAGAAACTTCCTAACTGTAAGAGTGGTTGAGCAGTGGAACAGTCTGCCTCGGGAGGTGGTGAATGCTCCTTCGCTGGACGTTTTCAAGCAGAGACTGGACGGCCATCTTTCAGTTATGTTGTAGGTATGTAGAGCTATCTTTCGGCTGTGCTCCTGCAGAGTGCAGGGGGTTGGACTAGATGACCTGCAAGGTCCCTTCCAACTCTAACATTCTATGATTATATGAAGAAACAGGTTCACGCATCTTTACACTAGAAGAAACACGGATTAGTCTTTAAAGTGCCACACGACTTCTGGTTACTTGCTTTGTGACCAAGTAGCGCAGCTATTTCAGTACATTCTCCAAGCGCTCTTACCTGGAAATAAATATGCATAGGCTTGCACTGTTCAATCGGTTTTTGGCTTTGACAGATTTTTGCTGGTTGCAGTGCCTTAAATGTAAAGTTGCTACCACAGTCTGGCCATTTTCAGGTTGCCCTGTCTGAGATGCAGCTCTCCCAGTAGGACCTGGGAGACTCAAGTTCGAATCCTCGCACTGCCACAAAAGCTTGCTGGGCGAACTTGGGTCCAGTCCCACATTCTCAGCCTAGCCTACCTCACAGGGTGGTTGTGAGGATAAAACGAAGAAGAGGAGAATGATTTTGGGTCTCCAGTGGAGGGAAAGGCGGGGTATGATAAAGGAAAGAAATAAAAGCTAAGAATATGTCACCCCTCATGCTTCCAGGGCAGAACGGGGACTTGAGCCTGGGTCTTCCTGATCCTAGTCGGATGCCGATGTGGGCTGTGCAAAAACGTGCCAGTGATTGCCTGTCCCAGATGCAACGTAACGTGGCAGCAGCATTACCAGGATGACAACGACGACAAAAAGCAAAGTGTTGCAAAACAATTCCACCGGGCTGCCCTGCATTGTGTCACCCGCCGCTGAGTTTTGTCCAGATGATCTCACGCTGTCTCAGAACGACGTCATGTCACATCCCGTCGGAGCTGCTGCTCAGGGAAATGGAGACCGGCTCCAACGACATCCCCCAATCCGCTCTCGGTCCTCTTTCCTCATCCGACTGCCAAGCTGTGCTCTGGGCTTTCCATCAAGCTGAGCAATGATGCGTTTGGGAGAAACCCCAGCTGAAGCTCGGTCTACTCTTGCACGGTTGTAAGCTCTGCTGTGCCCTGATCCGGAAGGCCCCACCTAGCCCAATCCTGTCAGATTCTGGAAGCTAAGCAGGGCCAGCCATGGTTAGCACTTGGATGGGAGACCACCAGTGAAGTCCAGGGTCGCTACTCAGAGGCAGGCCATGGGAAACCAGCTCTGAGTGTCTCTTGCCCTGAAAACTCTCTGGGGTCGGCCAACGCCGTAAGTCGCCTGCCACTCGACGGCACTATCCACCACCAGGTTCCACTGAACACAACAGGACTTGTTTCCAAGTACCCTGTTGTTGGCCCTCCAGAGGGACTGGTTGGCCAACTGTGTCAAGACAGGATACTGGACTAGATGGACCACTTGGGCAAGCCCTAGTTCTGTCAAAGCTGTTCTTGAATAAGCAGTTTCATGAAAGAGCTCTCTCAGCCCCGCCTACCTCACAGGCAATGTTCCCTCTAAGCTGTGGGGCCTTGTGAGCAAAAAGTCTACTTTGTGAGCTACTGGCATCAAAGTTGTGAACAAGCAATTTGGCTACTGCATAGATTAGTTTGCTCTGGAGCCCTCCTTCCTGAGCGAAGACAAAAAATGTGTGCGCCAGAGGCTAAAAAACAGTGAGCTTGCTCACACTAACTCAGCTTAGAGGGAACACTGCTCGTAGGGTGTCTGTTGTGGGGAGGGGAAGGGAAAGGAGATCATAAGCTGCTCTGAAACTCTGAGTGAAGGTGGGGTATAAACCCAATCTCCTCCTCCTCCTCCTCCTCTTCCTCCTCCTCTTCCTCCTCCTCCTCCCTCTTGTGTCTGAAAATCTTTTTTGGTCTCTAAGTTGCTCCTGCTGGACTCGAAGCTACCTGGAAAACCGGTGCCTGTGTGAGGGCTTCTCTCGCCTTTTTGTGTCTCTGTGGATGGAGTTAGGTTAAAAGAGTGAAGGAAGTGTGAATGGTGGGGAAGAGGAAGCGCTGGGGGAGATTGTGTGGGCGCCTGGTTATTCATCATTATTCACTGGGGTAGGAAACAGAGGAGGGAAGGTTATGAAATTGTTTTGTCCGAGATGGAATGAGTCGAAACAGCCACCGGGGAGCCTGAGAGCTGCTCTGAGCCATCGGGGACAGAGTGGATTCTAGATTCAGAGGGCTGCATAAAATATACAGAACCAGGGCTATTTTGGGGCAGGAACGCACAGGAACGGAGTTCCGGCTGGCTCCCGAGTTGGCCACGCCCAGCAGGAACTCATTAGCATAATAGGTCACACCCAACAGCAGAAACTCCTTAGGATTGGCTACATGAGGGGTGTGTGGCCTAACATGCAAAGGAGTTCCTGCTCCAAAAAAAGCCCTGGGTTTTGACAACAAGCAAGGTAAACAGAATAAGAAACAAAAGGTGGGTGTAGCTGGATGACCACACTTCTGGTAACATGGGGGTGTGGCCTAATAGGCTAATGAGCTGTGCTGTCGGGGGTGTGGCCTAATAGGCTAATGTGTTTCTGCTGGTGGGTGTGGCCTGTTATGCTAATGAGTCCATGCTGGGCTTTTGCTACCAGAGAAAGAAAGTTCTTCAGAGTGAATTTGTGACCTCTCCCTCATGTTCACCCTGTCACCTAGCGCTAAACAATTAGCCAAGGCAACCTGCCAAACAGGTGTCCTTTGTGAATGTCTGGCAAAGCAACATAAGGATTCCAGTGGCTAAGCTGCTCGTCCAAAACCACGAGGATCCTTCTATGGATATTCACAAAATAACCCACTGGAGACAGGAACAGGTCTGCACGGATACTTAAATGCAACCCCAAACCAATCATAAAGTATCTCAGATGACACTGACCAAAACAATGAAGATACAGATTCAGGTTTGGCTTATGTATATTACTGTTTTAAATGCGCACGTGTCAGGATAATTTGTGTAGTACAGAATCTGAGTATACTCTTGCTTGGGAGTAAGGCCCAGCCCGTAGCTACAGTGGGGTTTGGGGGGCTCTGTCCCCTTTCTTAAAAGCACAGCCCCACAAGAATTTCTCCTGTAAATGCTTTTTTAAATGACTTTTAAACATCTTTAAAAGGTGTGCGCTCCTTTAAGCAGAGTGGGGGGGCTGTAATTCCTGCACTGAGTAAGGGGATTGGAGTAGGTGACCTCTAGGGTCCCTTATAACCCTGTGTCAAGAAACTGGTCTCCTTTAAGAGAGTTTTTCTGTCTGAGTGTTAGCTTTCTTGGCTGTAGAGGCTAGCTGAAATTTCACTTTGGGCACAAATGCACTTGGAGTCTTAGAAAAATAATTCCCTCTGAGCCACGTTTGCCGAAAAAAGAAGAAAAAAGGTTAATATTATTCCTCTACTATACTGAGCTGAAATCATAAATGTGTGAAATCATAAATGTGTCTGCACAGCTGAAAAAGCAGAGGTTCCCAGCCTTTTCGGTACGGTGACCCACAATTCCAAATGTACTTGGTATAGTGACCCAGCCAGGGTTGACCCCAAAATTGTTGGCAGCCTAGGCAACCTGTGACCTTTGCACCCATCTCGTTCAGTATTCCATTTCGTACAGTGGCTTAACCGGATGCTTTTGAGAAACCAACGTACGTTGCCCAGAGGGCGCAGCTGTCCCCAATACGAACCCTAAGCAAGTGGCATTCCGACATACATAGCCTTTCCATATGGAGGTTATATTCCAACCTCTGGCCACCCTCTCATTCTCCATGACTCTCTCTAATCCCCCTCCCCCAGATTCTCACACACTCTAATGACCCTCGGGATGCATTTTTACTTGATCAACATCAAAAGATATGGACTTTGTATTCTATTGACTCTGGTAACCAATGGTCCCTCTAAGCTGTGGATTCTTCTGAGCAAAAATTCTACTTTGTGAGCTACTGGCGTTAAAGTTGTGAGCGAGTGATTTGGCTACCATTTGCTCTGAAGTTTGCTCTGAAGCCATTCTTCCTGCGCTAAGACAAAAATGTGTGAACCAGAGGCTAAAAAACTGTGAGCTAGCTCACACTGACTCAGCTTAGAGGGAACACTGGTGGTAACGGATATTAATGTATTTTAACTTTGGCGTTGGTGTACTTATCGTGTAGGAGTTGTCTCATGTATTTGTCGTTTGTATTCTTATTGTTAAAAGTTATATAAAATAAAATAAAAAGTACGTTTAGACTTGATCGACATGTTCTATGCACAGAAGGGAAAAAAATACCAGTTACTGCACAGCATGGAAGATAACGGTTTCCAAGGTCAGATCTTGGTTTCTAAAATACAAGAGGCAGCAACGGAAAGGGCAGGGGGAGGGGGCATTAGGGAGGGTTGGCTTTGCAACCCACTTTAGGGAAGCACTGGTCTAAAGCACCCAGCCCTGGTTAGTATTTGGATGGGAGACTGGCAAAGAAGTCCAGGGCTAAGATGGAAAGGCAATCAAAAGCAAAGCAACTCTGAACATCTCTTGTCTTTTTTGATTGTCTTTTGTTTGTATTTTCAGTGTGTGTGTGTGTGTGTGTGTGTGTGCGCATGTGGAAATCATGGCAGCCTCTGGTGACTGACCCCTACTGGTGTCCTGGAGGATATTCAGGGAGGTGGCTGAATAAAGCCTGCCCATGCCTCCTGACTGCTGATATTCCAAGGAGGTTTCCCATCCACGTACTTGCCAGAGTGGATCCTGCTTAGCTTCTGAGATCTGACAAGATTGGACTACATCTCTTGTCTTGATGGCACTTTCAGTCACCACCAAAGATCTAACAGGAAAGTTGATCGTTTCTGGGGGGACCATTAAAGGAGCGCAACAGCGCCACCTACAGACGAGGGAGGGAGTCTCTACATACCCAGGGGACTCCCAAGGTTACGAGGACGAAATGACTTAGTAAATTAACCTGAAGAAGACAAAAACCAGCCCAGTGAGGATTGAGTATACTCCGGGATGCATAAATGTAAAATTTTAAAACTATGGGACATCACAGTAATGGATAAGTTCGCATCTCAACTGCTAAACAGAGAAAAACTTTCCCCCCAAAAAAATCTGTTTTGTGGAAAAATGGGTTCAATTTTTCACTTACGTTGCAACGGTTGAAAATGATGTCGGCGCCTTACCTACTAGATATGCAGATTTTGTGCTTTATTAATTTGTTTGTGAAATGTTATGATTCTGTTTGTTGTTATGTACACGGTTGTATTCTGGTTGACGTCTGTACATGATCTTCCCAGTTTGGTTGTTTTGCATGTTTGTTGTAATTTTGTAAGTTTACAATAAAAATATGAAGGTTTTTTTTTAAAAGGTGAGGGAAGGAGAAATCGGTCTGTGTACAGAATCCTGGGTGTCCCAGTTTTGTTCTTTCCCATGATCCCTCACACCCCAATCCCGGTTTGTTAACATTATTGTCCCAGTTTTGTTCTTTCCCATGATCCCTCACACCCCAATCCCGGTTTGTTAACATTATTGTCCCAGTTTTGTTCTTTCCCATGATCCCTCACACCTCCAATCCCGGTTTGTTAACATTATTTTAAAGGGGTGTTTTGAGGATCGCTCAAAAGCATAGCAGTGTTCTTAACACAAGCCAAACTGGCATTTGTTATGTCTTTTCACACAGGGGATTTGTGACTTTGATATGCAAACCCAGTTCACAAACACTTCCGTGGTTGATAAGGATAGGGACTCATGGTTGGGAACTCCACATCAAATTTCACAGTCCTCGTAGCAGAGGGGTTTTGTTGGCCTTTTACCAAATGCAGTTGTCCAGATTTTAATTCCATGGTGTATGAGGGGGGGAGGCACAGGGGAAGAGAGAGAAACTTCCCATCCCTGTGAAAATGGAGAGCCAACCTTGCAAATGGACAAAATCAACAACTGCCTGTACCCAGGCTTTCTCCTTAGTGGCTCTTGCCTCATGGAATGCCCTGCCTGAGGAGGTCGGGCAACAGGGTCACACAGAACAAAACTATCGTACAGACTTGATTGGACAAATGATTAAGGACTGTGATCTATACTTCTGCGTTTAGAAGAAGAAGAAGAAGAGATTGGATTTATACCCCGCCCTTCACTCAAAGTCTCAGAGCATCTTACAAATCCCCGAGTGCTGCATGACGGAGTGAGCTCCCATGTCTGCATGACGGAGTGAGCTTTCCGTGCGCCTCAGTGTTTAGTCATGTTGGCCACATGACCTTGGAAACATCTTTGGACAGTGCTGGCTCTTCAGCTTGGAAAAGGAGATGAGCACTGCTCCCTAGAGTCGGATTCGACTAGCTTTCGAGCAAGGGAAACTTTTACCTTTTACCTTATGTGGATATTTTTTCCTGTTTCTCTGGGATGGTTTCTGCTCCTACCGTTTCATGAACACCACGAAGGCATTAGAAGCCGGCTGAGTTGTGGAGGCCCATTGAGTTGGGTGACACGGTGAACTAATTGCACCAGGTTTTTTGCCACAAGGGGCTAACCTGCCCCGCAGGGCTGTTGTGAGGATAAAATAGGGGACAGGAGAAAGAGGTAAGCCTCTTCAGGCCCCCACTGGCAGGGTATAAAGGAGGTCAATAAATAACCGATCCTATGAAGAATCTGCTTAAACCCCCACCTCACCAACACCCCCATGTGGTATGCAAATTTGTTTCCCTTGTACAGTTACAGAGAGCCTTAAGAGGCAATCATCTCTCCACCAAAAAAATAATCCAATACTTAACTTCAAAGAGACATTGCCAGTAAGAAACTTAATTAAAAACTAAACTTGGAGAGTTGGGGGGGGTATATAAAAGCAGGATTTTCCTGCCCTTCACAATTAGCCACTTACTAACTCAGTTGCTGTCATCATGACTCATGTATCTAGGATTCCATTTAATCCTAGGAAGAAACCCACACAGGGGTCAAATGCAGAATTTTCCTGATGTGCTAATAGCGCCCTGAGTGTTGAAGACTGTGCTTTCGGTGGACTACCTGCTTCAAACGTCGGCATTCACACATCGTTTAGCTGGGCCCTCTCCCTTCTGTCAAAATTATAGTTTCTGGTGGGCACGGCCCTGTTGGTCTGAAGCAATAGAACAAAGTTTGAGTCCAGTGGCACCTTTAAGACAAAATTCAATTCTGGGTATAAGCGCATGCACACTAAAGCTTATAGCCAGAATTACATTTTGTTGGTCTTAAAGGTGCCACTGGACTCAAACCGTATTCCGTCAAAATGGATATTGTAAGCTCCTCTGGGCAGAAGCCTTCGTTGGATCTCTTTTCTTGTTGTCATTTTTCTTTCTCCTTTTTGTTGTTCAGTTGCATGTCGAGTCCGACTCTTCACAACCCCAAGGACCCGATCACGCCAGGCCCTCCTGTCTTCCGCTGTCCTCTGAAGTTTGCTCCATTTCATGTTCGTTGCATCGATGACACTGTCTGACCATCTCATCCTTTGCCGTCCCCTTCTTCTTTGACCTTCAGTCTTTCCCAGCATCACGGTCTTCTCCAGTGAGGGCTCCCTTCTCATTTGGTGGCCAAAGTATTTGAGCTTCAGCTTCAGGATCTGGCCTTCCAGGGAACAGTCAGGGTTGATTTCTTTTAGGATTGAATGATCTGATCTCCTTGCAGTCCAAGGGACTTTCTTCTACCGCCCTGTAAAAAGTCAGGCACATTGATGACAATACACAAATAGGAAATAATGAGAAAGTCACTGCTCAGACATCTTTACTAATTCATGTTATATTCTTTGCCATTTACTTCAGATGTGTTCAAACTTACACAAGGGGCTTCAAACCATCAGGCTAACCCAAGATCTCAGAGCGGGTGTATGGGTGGACCCGTATCTTTCAGGGCGAGATGATGATGGTGGGGGGACAGTCCACGCACTCAAATTATTGGAGGTGGGACAACTACTGTTTTAGGTCGACTCATGAAAACATTAGATGTGAGCAAATGGTGGGGTGTTAGCAAGCTCATCTGTCCCACACAGACAGTCATGACTGTATTATTTCATAAACTGACTTGGGTATCCACCAGGGAGCTAGGATGCAGCCATAGTGGAATCTGGATTTACTATGGCTTCCTGTTAAGCTTTCAGGTTGCCAGATCTGGGCTGGGAAATACCTGGAGACTAGGGGGATGGAGCTGGGGGAGGGGAAAGAAGGAGAAGAAGAAGAAGAGGAAGAAGAGGAGGAGGAGGGGATTGGATTTTTTCCCTGCCCTTCACTCGGAGTTCCAGAGCGGTTTACAATCTCCTTTCCCTTCCCCTCCCCGCAACAGACACCCTGTGACTTCCTGAGAGAGCTCTTTTGGGAACTGCTCTTGAGAGAACAGCTCTGAGAGAACTTGTGATTGACCCAAGGTCACACCAGCAGCTGCATGTGGAGGAGGAGTGGGGAATCAAGCCCGGTTCTCCCAGATTAGAGCCCATGCTCTTAACCACAACATCAAACTGCCATAGAGTCCACCCTCCAAAGCAGCCATTTTCTCCAGGGAAACTGATACCTGTTGTCTGGAGACCAGTTGTAATTCTGGGAGATCTCCAGCCAGCTTGGCAACCTGGTCCTTTTAGGCAGCTGCTCCCCCAGCACAAAGACCTTCACTGTGTGACTGAAGGTGAGCTGTGGCAGCCATTTTGTGGCTGACTCCACCTCCTGTGGCAGCCATTTTGTCGCTTTGCCCGCCACGCTCTGTCAGAATTCCAAAGGTGCCTGCAGGCTCAAAAAGGTTGGGGACTCCTTACTTAAGAGGTGTTTTGTTTATTCACTCACACAGTTTCCCAGTTCTGTCATCCTAGGCTTTCTTCATTGTTCATTAGAGGCCCTTGCTGTCTGACTTTTCGTAGTTCATAATCCATCTTCAGTCCCAGTGAAGTAAGGTCCAATCTAAGTTGATCATAATAATAGATGGACCACTGATCTGACTCAGCAAGGCACCTGTGTCTGTTCTTATGGTATGAGGCCTGAGAGGCAAAAATAACCAGGGCTATTTTGGCGTCGGACGCACAGGAACGGAGTTCCGGCTGGCTCCTGAGTTGGCCACGCCTAGCAGGAACTCATTAGCATAACAGGCCACACCCAACAGCAGAAACTCATTAGGATTGGCTACATCAGGGTGTGTGGCCTAACATGCAAAGAGTTCCTGCTACCAAAAAGCCCTGGGTTTTGACAACAAACAAGGTAAACAGAATAAGAAGCAAAAGGTGGGTGTGGCTGGATGACTACACTTCTGGTAACACGGGGTGTAGTGCCTAATATGCTAATGAGCTGCACAGTCAGGGTGTGACCTAATAAGCTAATAAGTTTCTAGCGCTAGGTGTGGCCTATTATGCTAATGAGTTCCTGCTGGTCTTTTTCTACAGAAAAGCCCTGAACAATAACTATTTTCTCTTTTAGAAGAAAGGATCCGGTTGCTTATTTATTTATTTATTTAAGTATTTGTTCCTCAATTCCTCCTTAAAGGGGAATTCCTTCATAGAAGCAATGGCTGTATTATTTTTGTAAGCGGCTTACAAAATAATACAATTTAAATAAGTGGACAGGAAGAACAAGCTGCCCAGTAAACGGTCTGGCGGCCTAGTCCGGGATCAGCTGGCCTCACTCATTACGAGCCACGTGTGGCAAGCCCGGGAGCTGAGAACCAAAATGGAAGAATTTTTCCACTGTTGCCAAATGGGTTCATACGTCTGGCGGCACGTGAGCTTAAATACCTGCAACACAGGGATTTGTTCCGGTTGTGCTACAAAAGTAAATAAAGCATGTTTAATGGTTAAAGGTAAAGGTTCCCTTGCTCGAAAGCCAGTCGAATCCGACTCTAGGGTTGCGGTGCTCATCTCCGTTTCAAAGCCGAAGAGCCAGCGCTGTCCGAAGACGTTTCCGTGGTCATGTGGCCGGCATGACTAAACACCAAGGCGCACGGAACGCTGTTACCTTCCCACCGAAGTGGTACCTATTTATCTACTTGCAATTTCTTGCTTTCGAACTGCTAGGTTGGCAGGAGCTGGGACTAGAGACGGGAGCTCACTCCGTCATGCAGCACTCTCTGCTGAACTACTGACCTTCCACAGCCTGCAGTTCAGCGTCTTAACCACTTGAGCCACCCCAGCTCCTACATTTTATGGCTAGGCCCAGTTTATTGACCCACTCCCATCCCATGCCAACTCTGGGTTGTGAAATTCCTGGAGATTTGAGGGGTGGAGCCTGGGGAAGATGGCATTTGGGGAAGGGAGGGACGCCAGCTGGGTATTATGCCATACAGTTTGCCCTCCAAAGCAGCTATTTTTTCTCCAGAGAAACTGATCTCTGTAGTCTGGAGATCAGCTGTAATTCCGGGAGAGCTCCAGGCCATACCTGGAAGCTGGCAACCCTAATCCATGGGGAGGCAGCCATTTATTAATCTATTCATTCATTTATACCCCATCTTTCTCCCCAACAGGTATCCAAGGCGGCTTATGTCAATCGCCCAAACTACGTTTTATCCTGACGACCACCCTGCAAGGTAGGCTTTGTGTGTGTGTGTGTGAACTGTCATCAGGTGGCTTCTGACTTATGGTGCCCCTGTGAATTACTGTCCTCCAAAATGTCCTATCATTAACAGCCTCGCTCAGGTCTTTCAAACTGTGAGGCGGTAGAGTTGCCAGCCTCCCGATAGTTAGATAATTATGTATAAATCAGTACAGTGTAGTTAAAGATGTGAAGCCGTGGTGGCTGAAGTGGTTAAGATGCTGAACTGCAGGCTGGAAGGTCGGTAGTTCAGCAGTTCGTGACCCGAGTGCCGCATGACGGAGTGAGCTCCCGTCTCTGGCCCCAGCTCCTGCCAACCTCGCAGTTCGAAAGCAAGACATTGCAAGTAGATAAATAGGTACCGCTTCGGCGGGAAGGTAACAGCGTTCTGTGCGCCTCAGCGTTCAGTCATGCTGGCCACATGACCATGGAGAAGTCTTCGGACAGCGTTGGCTCTTCGGCTTGGAAATGGAGATGAGCACCGCCCCCTAGAGTCGGACTCGACCGGCTTTCGAGCAAGGGAATCCATTACCTTTACTAGTTAAAGATATAGTCTTAACATAAGACAAAGTCCTTGGTATTCATCCAAGTCAGCCATTTCTAAAGCCGTTCCAACTTGAGTTGTGGCTCATACCAAAGTGCCCTGAAGATCCTCTGATGGGATCTAATTCCTCCGTCCAATATTTAATAATTCAATAATCCGAGGTACAGTCCCGGCTACGAGTGATTGACTTGGCGGGCCCATTTCACCGTAAGGTTTCCTCACCATCGTGAGAATCCAATAGCTAAATTTCCATCTCAAGGCACAAAGCTTCTCTCAGACATCGGCACTGCTCACATTCTTGTCGATTAGAGATAACAGAGATAAGGACTGCATTAGTAAATCGGTTGTGATTGTTTTTCTTGGGTTGTCTATCTTCTTTTCAGAACTTTCTCTCCTGTTGACTAGCTTCCAGATAGTGGCCCGCTATTACAACTCATCTCCAGGAGACAGAGATAAGAAGAAGAAGAAGAAGAAGAAGAAGAAGAAGAAGAAGAAGAAGAAGAAGAAGAAGAAGAAGAAGAAGAAGAAGAAGAGGAGGAGGAGGAGGAGGAGGAGGAGGAGGAGGAGGAGGAGGAGGAGGAGGAGGAGATTGGATTTATACCCCGCCCTTCACTGGGAGTCTCAGAGCGGCTTACAAACTCCTTTCCCTTCCCCTCCCCACAACAGACACCCTGTGAGGTAGGTGGGGCTGAGAGAACTCTGACAGAAACTGCTCTTTCAGGAACAGCTGTGCCAGAGCTTGTGACTGACCCAAGGTCACGGACTGCACAATAGGAAAGGGGGGCAAAAGAATGAACTCAACCCAGGACAATGCTAGAAACCAAGAGGGTTGAGCTAATGTAATATTAAACAGTTCAAAATTTAATAAGGTGTACACAAGTTAAAATACGTTTAAAATCCACATGTAAACAGGACTTTCACACATTTATACACATGACGGGACAATACATATGATACCAAAGACCAGACACGTTCCGGCCATAAAAGGCCTTCTTCAGTGGTCACAAATACAATCTTGTCTAGACACACATTCATTCACTAATATACAGATTCTTAAAAACCCTTTGGATAAAAACCAGATGTGATGCCTTTTATAGATGTAATTTAGTTACAGGTATGTAAAATGGGCCATACCAATGCCAATATGTATTCTGGTAGTCAGGGTATCTAAGGTATGAATGTGTGTCTCTCCATCCATGCAAGAATACTGAGAGCTGAGAGAACTTCTGACAGAAACTGCTCTTTCAGGAACAGCTGTGCCAGAGCTTGTGACTGACCCAAGGTCACACCAGCAGGTGAAAGTGGAGGAGTGGGGAATCAAACCCGGTTCTCCCAGATTAGAGTCCGCGCACTTAACCACTACACCAAACCAGGAGAAAATGGCTGCTTTGGAAGGTGAGCTCTGTGGCATTATATCCCCCCCCAAACCCTCCTCAATCTCTGTCCCCCAGATCTCAAGGTATTTCCTAACCCCAAGCTGCCAACCCTATAATGTGAGAGTTTGTGACTGGCCCCTGGTCACCCAACCAGCTTCTTTGTCAGAGTTGGTGATTCGAACCTGGCTCTCCCAGATTCTAGTCTGGCAGTCTAGCCACTAACACTGAGTCAGTAGAAAAGAGCATGAGTCCAGCAGCTTAAAGACTAACAAAATTCATGGCAGGGGATGAGCTTTCGTGAGACATTGCTCACTTATTCAGAAGTGAGCAGTGACTTGTTTTAACTGAATATATTACCCGTCTCTAGTTCCAGCTCCTGCCAACCTAGCAGTTCGAAAGCAAGGAATTGCAAGTAGATAAATAGGTACCACTTCGGTTGGAAGGTAAAAGCGTTCTGTGCGCCTTGGTGTTTAGTCATGCCGGCCACATGACCACGGAAACGTCTTTGGACAGCGCTGGCTCTTTGGCTTTGAAATGGAGATGAGCACCGCAACCCTAGAGTCGGGTTTGACTGGCTTTCGAGCAAGGGAACCTTTACCTTCACCTTTATTACCAGAGAACTGTAAAAAGTGAGGTGCCTATCTTATTATAAATGTGGTGACAACTGCAAGAATATCGTACACTAAGTATTGGAGAAGAAAGGAGGTACCTTCAAGAGAAGAAATCATAAAACAAAATGCTTGAAACTGCAGAAATGGATAAACTGACTTTATTGTTGAGAGGACAAACTGCAGGAAACTTTGAAAATACCTGGTTAGGATTTTACAAATTGGTTGAAGCAGGGGTCATTTGGAGCAGGAGCGCACAGGAGCAGAGCTCCGGCAGTTAGAAGCACAGGCAGGCAAGCCTCGCCACCAGCTCCCAGCAGGAGTGTGAAGCAGCACCTGTAGTATTCCCCCTAGGCCCAGACAGGCTACTCTGGGACTGGAATGACAGCCCCCAGAGTGGAAAGACAGTCCCTAGGGGTGGAGCCTGAGTGGTGGGTGTTGCCTTCTCACACACTTCCGGTGATGTCAGGGGGTGTGGCATATGCAAATAAGTTATGCTAATGAGTTGTGCTAATGAGCTCCTGCACCTCTCTTTCTACAAAATGACCCCTGGGTTGAAGAATATGATGAATGAAATATACAGGCATGCAACCAACCTAGAAGGAAACAAGAACTTTTGTTTTTAATCACATGCAGAAGACCTTTACAAAAATACACCGGCAGAATATAGAAAAGAAATAACTGAACATTGCATGAGATACTTAAACAGACAATGTAACGATGCAATGGAAATCCCCCAATTTATGCATGTATGTGTGTTTGTGTTGCGTTTGTTTCTATAAAATATTTTTTTTAAAAAAAAAGAAGAAGTGACTCAGAAAGCTCATCCCCTGCCACAAATTTTATTAGATTCCAGTGGCTGGCCCTGTTGGCCTGAAGCAACAGAACAGAATTTTGAGTCCAGTGTCACCTTTAAGCAGGGCTTTTTTTGTAGACAATGCCCAGCAGAAACTCATTAGCATAATAGGCCACACCCAACAGCAGAAACTCATTAGCATATTAGGCCACACCCCTGACAGCACAGTATATTAGCATATTAGGCCACACCCCCATGTTACCAGAAGTGTGGTCATCCAGCCACACCCACCTTTTGCTTCTTATTCTGTTTACCTTGTTTGTTGTCAAAACCCCAGGGCTTTTTTTGGAGCAGGAACTCCTTTGCATGTTAGGCCACACACCCCTCATGTAGCCAATCCTAATGAGTTTCTGCTGTTGGGTGTGGCCTATTAGGCTAATGAGTTCCTGCTGGGCGTGGCCAACTCAGGAGCCAGGGAACTCCGTTCCTGTGTGTTCCTGCCCAAAAATAGCCCTGCTTAAAACCAACCAAGTTTAATTCTGGGGATAAGTAGGGTTTGTTTGTTTTTGTGCATGCACCCGAAAGCTTCTACCCCCAACTAAACCTGGCTGGCCTCCAAGGCGCCAACAGGAGGACTCAAACTTTGCAAGACTCTCCCGCTCGCCGGCCCCGACGAAAGAGGACGGCTGGGCTGAACAGAAATCAATAAGCGGTGTGGGGGGGGTGAAGGGGCAGAGCGAGGCCGAGGAGGCCTGCCCCTTTAAGAGTCGAATGGAATGTATCAAAACAGAGCAAGGGAGCCGGGCCATTGGCTGGCCGGCCGGCACGTGAGCTCACAGCTGATTTCCCAGCTCCTTTTTGTGTGTTTGTGTATGTGTTGTGTGTGTCAGTTTCCAGCGGGGAGATTGGGATGCCTCTCCGCCGCCCTCGCCCCGCCGGGTTGCCTTGCTGAAGTTCCCCAGGGGCAGGAGGAGAAGGGGAAGGCTCAAGAGCCCAGCCGGTCCACCAGCCGAGCCAATTCCAGCCGAGCCGGGCCGGATCGGACCCCCCTGCCTCTGGCTCCCTTCTTCCAGCGCAGCGGGCACCCCACGCTCACAAAAGGCAGCGCCAAGCCCACGGACACGCCAAACAGAGAGGGAGGGACAGGAGGCGCCCGCGGGAGCCGCCTTCCTCACCTGGAGCCATGGCGCAAGCGGCGGCGGCGGCGGCGCCTCTCAACATCCTGGAGGCGACCTGTCCCATCCAGGTGGAGCACGACCGCAAGAGGAGGCAGTTCACCGTCCGGCTGAACGGTAAAGAGAGAGCGAGATGGGGGGGGCATAACAGCCACCGGGGTGGGTGGGGGGGGCGGGGGGCAAAGGGGACCGTGCCCCCCCCCCGGTGCCCGCCTCTCCTCTTCCTCTCCTCTGCCAGCTTTCGTACCGGATTCGGGCCTCTCTCTCTCTCTCTCTCTCTCCCCCCCCCCGCCCGGCCAATCTTTTGTTTGCAAGTAAAAAGCAGGGCGACGGGGGAGCCTGGCCAGAACCCACCCGGGTTGGCATTCTTTTTCCCCGGGAACGGCTGAGCGAGGGAACGCTCTCTCCCCCGTGGGTGGGTGGGGGGGAGAGGACTTGCTTGATCCTCCCTCTTTTAATGATTATTCTTCTGACCCTTCGCCCACCCCCACTCCACCCTACGGTTCCTGCGGCAGTGGAGGTTGGTTATGCAACAGATTAGCAGCGGTGTCCAGACCCTTAGCAACTGGAGACAGGGAGACTGGGGGGGGGTGGAAGGGAGGAAGGGAAGGGGTAAGAGGCTGCACGCCCCGCTTTTAACGCCTTGAGCCCCCCCCCCTTCTGCCTCCTACGTGGGCTCCCTTTACTTCCCCCAGTTCTCCTGCTGTGTTGCTTACCCTCTGGTTGACACGGGACCACCTGTCCTCGCCGGGATCTATTTATAAACGAGGCTGACATTGGAACCCCCCCCCTTTTCAACCTCCCCCCCCCCAGTGCAAATGCACTTAATTCAAACATTCCTCCTTGCCTTGCTTCCGAACTGTGGCTCTGGGTCACTCTGTAAAGAGCCGGTGGTTTTAAATCTGGGTTTCTGGGACTTATATTATTATGTCGCTAAGGGAGAAGGGACGTCAATTAAAGTCGGGGCTCAGCCGGGCATGGAACCTGAACCTCGTGCGTGAACCGAATAACTGAGTCCGGGAAGGGCTGCTTTGGAGGAAGGTTTCACGGCGCGAGGCTGAGATCCTGTTTTTGGCGACAGGACTGCGTGCTGTTCCTTGTATTAAAGCAGGATGTGTTCATTGTGTTGAAGCAGGAAGAGTGCTCACGAACGTGTGCAGAGTGCCTCTTTTCGTCACTAAGGAGTTGCAAGGAGACGTTGTGATGGTGGAAAGTGCCGTCAAGTTGTAGCTGACCCGTAGGGGTTTCAAGGCCAGAGGCGAACGGGTGGTTTCCCGTTGCCTGCCTCTGCGTAGCAACCCTGGACTTCTTTGGCGGTCTCCCATCCAACGACTGACCAGGGTCAACCCCGCTAAGCTTATCTGGGCCATCCAGGCACCCCGTAAAGGGAGATGAGTACCCTTGGGCATGTACAGAGAGCCTCATTTCATCACAGAGTAACTGAAGACGCTCCTATATACCTCTGGGACCATCAGGGGAGGTTTTCTGGGCAAACCTGCGCTCTCTTAATTGTGAGAATTGATCTGCCAAAGGAATAAAAGTACATCGGATCTCCATCTTGGAGTCAACAGGATTTAAATGTTTCTCCCCCCCCCACTCCCATTACGGCAGAAGGTATATCATAATCTTGCGGTGGGCCGCTGGTCCAATTTCTGGTGCTGGATCCTTGCTGGGTTCTTGCGAGGAATACTAATTGTCTGGGAACCCACCCACCCACCCCCAATCGAGGCACTTTTGACACGGTTAAGGAAGAGTATGGCTTTGCCGTGAGATTCTCCGCATGCATTTTAACAGATGGTTATATAGCTTTGCAAATCAGTGCAAATCATATTGGATCATGGGCAGTGTGTCCCTCTAAGCTGAGTTTCGTGGGAGCCAGCTCACAGTGTTTTAGCCTCCGGCTCGCACGTTGTTGACTTAGCTCAAGAAGGACGGGCTCCAGAGGAAACTAATTCATGCAGCAGCCCAATCCCTCGTGCACAACTTTAATGCCGGAAGCTCACAAAGTAGATTTTTTTGCTCACAGGACCCCACAGCTTAGAGGGAGCATTGGTCATGGGTATTCCACCCCCAAAAAAGATAGAGCATAAGATTCGGGTCTGCCCCCCACACCCAGATTACCAGGTTCCTTCACCCACTGGCTGGTCCTACGTACGGAAAACCTGAATGAAGGGCCTGGTGTTTGTGAGGAGGAGGATTTGTTCTAACTTCCCGCTGCGTGTCACGCTTGAAGCTGACCTCTGCTTGGGTGGAGTTTTGTGTGTGTGTGTATGTAATGGTTGTGGCCCGGAGCGTGCCTTTTGGGGACTGGCTCAGTTGGTTGATGGGCTTGTTCCTGCTTCCTGCAAAAAGGAAGAAAGGTTCTCGGTGCAAGGTGAGGAAGACCAGGCCTTGTGGTTGGTGGCGCACTCATAGGACCCAGTGGCCCTGGCAGGGACAGAAGGGACTAGAGTTGCCGGGTCTGGCTTGGAAAGTACCTGGAGACTTTGGGGGCGGGTCCAGGAGAGGGCGGGGTTTGGGGAGGGGAGGGGCCTCAGCAGGGTGCAATGCCGTAGAGTCCACCCTTCAAAGCAGCCATTTTCTCCAGGGGAGAGGATGTCTTGTCAGCTGGGGATCAGTTGTAAAAGCAGGGGGATCCCCGGGCCCCACCTGGAGGCTGGCAGCCCTAGAAGGGACCAAGCTATGTCCCTCACTGTTGCCAGTTTCCTGGAATGGCAGGAGACATTATAGCCTGCAGAGCGGGAAGGGCTTCCAACTGGCTCTGCTTCTGCAGAAACCGGCACGGACTGTACCCCGAGGAGAACTTAGGGGAGAGGGGGCCTGGTGCGTGGGTCCGTCTGTGGGAGCCCTCTGGAAAGCTCTGGGTGGGGAAATTCCTGGAGGTTTAGGGGTGGAGCCTGGGGAGGTTGGGAGGAGGGGCTTCAGCAGGGTATAAATGCCACAGAGTCCACCTTCCAAGGCAGCCATTTTCCCCAGGGGAACTGATCTCTGTCGGCTGGAGAACGGCTGTACTTCCAGGCAGTCTCCAGCCGCCCCCTGGAGGTTGGCCACCCTACCTCTGGAAGGTTGTGGAGGGTGACCTTGGGCCTAGACTACTTTGCAGGGTGGTTGTTGCAAGGGTAAAATGGAGGAAAGGAGGACAGTGGCGTAAGCCACTTTGCGTCTGCACTGGAAAGGCAGGAGATAAATGACTAAGCAAGTCCTTCTTGGTGGGCCCTTGATGGCCATTAAGTAGGGCTGCCAATCTCCAGGTGGCAGCTGGAGATCTGGGGTTACAACTGATCCCTATGTGACCGAGGTCAGTTCACCTGGAGAAAAGGGCTGCTTTGGAAAGCGGCCTCTATGGCGTTCTGCCCCATTGTAGTCTTTCTCCTCCTCCCTCAAGCTCCACCCCCCCCCAAATCGCCAGGAATTTCCCAACCCGGAACTGGGAGCCCTACCTTTAAAGGGAACTCTGACAAGTTTGCCTGCCTGGAGGCAATTCTCACTTTGCTCTAAGGAAGCAAGGAAATGTCTCTTTAAAAACCCTCAGCTAAAATATAATTTCTGTTTTTGGTACAAAATTTTTAAAGGGTCTCTCCTCTGGCCTTACACAAATTGCAGGGTGTATGGAAGTGGATAAACGATTCAAAAATTACATACCCGGGAGGAGACTTTGTTCATAAACTGCTAAGAATAGAAAAAGTACAGATTTTATTCCCCGCCGTCTCCCCCTCCCCTTAAAACCACTAAGTGTCACATACTGTTCTTCCGGCTTAACAATGGGCGAAAGTAAACAGCGAATGAATCTTGCTGGATGGCTGAAAGGCGAAGAACACTCACGCTGAACAGTCTCTCTTTAAATAGCGCAAGGTTAAAATAGTTTCGCAGTGATGGGTTCCCGCAGGAAATCTGCTGAGCTGTAAATCAGCTGGATGGTTGTTGGGTTTTTTTTTTTAAAAAAAGTATACAAGCTCAAAGGTATTGTAACAGGACGCTTAATTTCTCTAGCTCAGAGACGGCTGAAAGGGTGTGGGAGGCAATGCTGTATGTTTACATAAGAGAATGAACAGATGTTAACCAGGTTCCGGAACCTAAAACTAGACGCAGCAGGAACACGGTGGAATCAAATGTGCCTCTGGTTTTAGCAGTGCTTTGCCGCGAGCAGTTGAGTTGACTGTGGAACTCAGTGCCACCGGAGAACCAAGGAGGGCAGCTAGATTCCAAAAGGGACCGACACAGCGTAACAGCTGCCTTGGGAGGAGCCGAGACTCCTTGGTGCTGGTTGCTTTTCAACAGAAATTGGGAATACCCAGGGCTTTTTTGGTAGAAAAAGCCCAGCAGGAAACTCATTAGCATAATAGGCCACACCCAACAGTGGAAACTCATTAGCATATTAGGCCACACCCCTGACAGCACCGCACATTAGCATATTAGGCCACACCCCCATGTTACCAGAAGTGTGGTCATCCAGCCACACCCACCTTTTGTTTCTTATTGTTTACCTTGTTTGTTGTCAAAACCCAGGGCTTTTTTTTTGTAGCAGGAACTCCTTTGCATGTTAGGCCACACACCCCTGATGTAGCCAACCCTAATGAGTTTCTGCTGTTGGGTGTGGCCTATTATGCTAATGAGTTCCTGCTGGGCATGGCCAACTCGGGAGCCAGCTGGAACTCCGTTCCTGTGCGCTCCTGCCCAAAAATAGCCCTGGGCTAGCCTCAATAACCGAGCTTCTCCCCAGAGCTGAGTCCAGCGGCACGTTAGGTATCAACAAGATTTTTTCGGGGAATGGGCTTTTGAGAGTCAAAGCCCCATTTAGCAATCCCTAAGTCTTTAAATCCCAGTCTCAAGGTGGAAGGTGTATTGCAACTAAAGGATGCCGAGGTACAATGGCTAGATTCTAGTCCCGTAGGACCTTAGGGACCCACAAGATTTTCGGGATATAAGCTTTTGAGAGTCAAAGCTGTCCTTTAGGAGAGTGCCAGATCGTTGCTGGGCTTAACCAAATGCCTAGTGGAACATCTCTGCCTTGCAAGCCCTACGGAAAGGTAGTAAATCCCGTAGGGAACAGATATTCTCTGGCGGAGAGTTCCACCAAGCGGGGCCAGGGTTGAAAAGGCCCTGGCCTTAGTTGAGGACAGCTGGATACTATAATAGTTTAATTGCTGAATACTAAGCACCACAGTGAAATTTGTAGGTACTATGGCAACCTGGCATCTGGAATTTCTCCAACCCGGAAAAAGCCTATTGACTTCAAAGTGTGTAACTCTGCTTAGCTGTTGGTTTCGGGGGGTAAAACCCTGCAGCTGTAATACAGACCAGGACATAGAGAGAGGCGGTCAGGACAGCCTGGCTGAAGGGCAGTTTGCAAGTTTGTTTTTAGTGTTACCAACCTCCAGGTGGGACCCGGAGATCTCCTGGAATTACAACTGGTTTCCAGGCTAGAGAAGTCAGTTCCCCTGGAGGAAATGGCACCTTTGGAAAGCGGACTCTATAACATCACATCCCTGCTGAGGCATTTTCCTTCCCAAAACTCCACCCTTCCCTGATTCCATCCCCAAATCTCCAGGAATGTCCACGTCAGAGTTGGCACCCTTAGTTCATTTAGGACATTTATATAGCCTCTCCAGAGACTGGCTTGAATGGTTAACAAAAATTATATACACACACAGACAGTTACTATTAATCATAGAATCACAGAGTTGGAAGGGAACTCCAGGGTCATCTTGTCCAACTCCCTGCACAATGTAGGAAATCCACAACTACTTCCCTCCCCTGTTCTGTGCCCAGAAGATGGCAAAAAAAACCTCTAGGACCCTGGTCAAACCTGGCCTGTAGAGAATTGCTTCCTGACCCTGAAGTGGCGACCGGCATTTCCCTGGGCGTTTAAGGAAGGGCCACAAGGACTAAGCACTTAGGCCACCCTTCCTGCCCTCCTTCTCATGATCCGCCTAAGTTCACAGAATCAGCGTTGCTGTCAGATGGCCATCGAGCCTCTGTTGGAAAACCTCCAAAGGAGAGCCCACCACCTCCCAAGAAAGCCTGTTCCACTGTGGAACCGCTCTGTCAGGACCCCAAAGTGACAATCAGCATGTCCTTGTGCATATGCATGTAGTTCTGGCACAGCTGTTCTTGAAAAAGAGCAGTTTCTGTCAGAGCTCTCTCAGCCCCACCTACTTCACAGGGTGTCTGTTGTGGAGAAGGGAGGGGACACCTTTGGGTAGTGAAGCGCGGGGTATAAATCCAATCTCTTCTCTCTTCTCTTCTCAATGCTGAAAGGTTTTCCCAAGGCTTGGAAAACTGCAAAGTGTTCCCTGGGCCATCAAGGACTGTTTGTGCCCATAAAAACATGCATTTTCCAGTTTTCGCTTACCATTAAAGTCCTCCACGCGAGGCGTTCTGAAAAATCAGTGGCAGAGGTGACCATATGTAGCTGCGGCTTAGATTCTAGGTTTTGTATTTAAATGATGTAATATTTGATAGTGTAAAATGTAATTGGTTGCTCTATTAAATGAGAGCCAGTGGTTAAGAGTGCCAGGCTAGTGTCTGGGAGACCCAGGGTCAAATCCCTACTGGTGACCTTGCTGGGTGACCTTGGGCCAGTCACGCACTCTCAGTCTAGCCTACCTCACAGGGTTGTTGTGAGTTTAACAGTGGAGCAGAGGAGAATGATGTAAGCCACTTCGGGTGGGGTATAAATGAATTAAATATATAAATGAATAGATGAAATTTATATCCCTAGGTAAGGGAAAAAAAACAGTATAGTATAAAATGTAATTTTTTTAAAAAAAAAAAACAATAAAAGTTGTTGCTGAAAGCCCCGCAAAAATAAAATATCTTATGCAGCAGATTAGTGGCAACAGGTTGTTTCGGAAATGATTTAAAAGTTAGAGTTCTCAGCCCACCCTCACAGGGTGTCTGTTGGGGGGGAAGGAAAGGAGTTGTGCGCTCTGAGACGCCTTTGGGCGTGGGGCGATAATCCAACTCTTCTTCTTCTTTCATGGGTGTTTTCTACATGGGGATCAGATACAGTACAGTCATGGCAACAGGGCTTCCCCGTGGCAGGTTTCTCTGCATTGTCCCTGACCAGCCTTGAGCTGTTGCTGTATTCCCCACCCCAGAGGCTTTTAATATTTGTTTTGCTGTGTTTTAAATCCATAATTGAGATATAATCTTGTAATGTCTCTCTCAGGTTCTCTGAATTCCCAGTTTTCCATTTTTTAAAAATAGTCTCTCGTTCCTTTTTTTCTGGAGTCATGCCTTGCCCCTTATATCTTCATAAGGAAACAGGCAACTTAACTTTACTGGTCCCTGGAGTGAGTGACTGTTCATTTACACTGGGAATAAAGTAAGCAAGTGTTCAATAACTTGGGGATCTCACTGGACCTGAGTGTGGGTAGATTTGCTTCCCATCCCCGCTGACTCCTGAGAAGAAAATTGAATCTGTGCCTCCAGCAGTTCCCCTTGCCTTTTTTTCTTGGTCATGTCCAGTGTGGGCTGAAGGGCTGGGGAGCTGGCTTTTGAAATGCACAGGTGGACAGAACGTTGTTTCTTTTCCCTTGTGTGCAAGTGGCTGGTGCGTATTCAGCCTGATCCTAGAACTGCAAACGAGTCTTGCCTTGGCTAGCGGTCCCATATCCTGTCTCCGTGCCGATCTGCACGTGGCCCACGGTGGGTGCCGTTTCAACTGAGCCTTGCACGCCGGTTGTCGGCACAAGGAGGAGTGGCACAATCTCTCGGGGTGGCTGGCTGATTCCGCATGCCTGACCATCGCGAAGAAACCAACAGCCCCCAGGCTGAAGGGGTGTATCGGTGTCCTACAAAAATCCCTTCTCCCGAGGGAACTCTGGGGACTGTAGTTCTGTGAACGGGCGGGGTAGAGAGCTCTCTAGCCTAAGCTACCCTTTGGTTTTTATGTCTAGAGGATCTCTTCTGGTGAGGGCCATTCCGTCTTGGGTGAAGTGGTACTACTCCGGAGATTTACAACCTTATCTGTAAGAAATACCCTGAGTTGGGTAGCCCAGGGTAGCCCAAACTCGTCAGATTTTGAAAGCTAAGCGGGGTCGGCCGTGGTTAGTGTTTGGAGGGGAGACCACCAAGGAAGTCTAGGGTTGTGACGTGGTGACAGGCAGGGCTTTTTTTGTAGAAAAAGTCCAGCAGGAACTCATTAGCATATTAGGCCACACCCCTGACAGCTCAGCTCATTAGCATATTAGGCCACAACCCCCATGTTACCAGAAGTGTGGTCATCCAGTCACGCTTCTTATCCTGTTTGCCTTGTTTGTTGTCAAAACCCCAGGGCTTTTTTTGTAGAAGGAACTCTTTGCATGCTAGGCTACACACCCCTAATGTAGCCAATCCTAATGAGTTTCTGCTGTTGGGCGTGGCCTGTTATGCTAATGAGTTCCTACTGGGCGTGGCTAACTCAGGAGCCAGCTGGAACTCCGTTCCTGTGCGTTCCTGCCCCAAAATAGCCCCGGTGACAGGCAATGACAAGCCACCTCTGAACGTCTCTTTGCCTTGAAAAACCATGAGGGGTCATCATAAGTTTGTTGCGACTCCTTAGTGGTTTCTGCAAAGCAGAAACTCACTGGATCGGGTCCAGCTGACCCAGTATTTCACAGTGGCCAGTCAGACGCCTTCGGAACGCCCATAAAGGAGGGCATGGAGGCAACTATAATTGGGAAGTCAGAGGTACACTGCCTCCAAACATGGAGGCTCCATTGAGCCACCCCGACTAACACCTTTGTCGGGCCCATCCTCTAACCATCTTCAAAAGTCCATCTTCCTGGCTGTGTCTTCCCAAAGATCTGCGCGCTTTAATTTGGGGAGGGTGTGCTTCTGAAGTCAAAAACGTTTTGACCTTCGCTTCGTTTCTAGTGACCGGCAGGAGTTCTAATTGCAATCGACACAGTCCAGTTGCTTGCGTGGATCCCTGAACTGTAAGGTGGATTCTAAAGAGTGTAAAACGTGAGAGGGTCAGTCTGTCGAACGGTTTCTTTAGCGCTTGCGGGTGCCGGCTTAAAGCTCTCTGCCTTTGTGGTCTGGGGGGGGGGGGCGGCACGCTCTCCCCCTCCCTCCTTCCTGTCGTAATGTGTGCCCTGTTGCTCGGGATCATTAGAGAGAGCAAAAACAGCCCTCTAAGCAGGGCTTGTCCTAGATCAAACGAGACCAGCCGCTGCCTCTGGGAACAAAACGTTCCTCTTAATTCGGCTTCTTCGGTGGCCCTTTGCCGAAATGGTATTAGCTGCGCTTCCCTCGGCATGAGGCCTGGCGGGAAGTCTCCCGTTTGTGGAGACAGCAAAGGGCGGCGGGGAGGGGGAGGGAATCAATTTGGTTCGGCGCACAAGGTGGTAGACTCTGATAGTGCAGCCCGAACAGCCCGTAATGGTAAGTTCTTCACCCGTGGCGTGGATCTCACTTTGAAACATTCCTTACGTACAGACTGTCCATCAGCTTGTGGGTTGCCCTTCCAAAGCTCCCTTTTAACCCTCTTCTCATGCATCGGCCCTCTCGAGTCGCAGCTTTGCTGTCTCTGCTCCTGTCCTTGATGTCTGAACACAACTTCTGGATCAGCCCAGAAATGCGAGCGAGTAAAAGCCCAGGTCTGCAACCTAAGATCATAGAATCACAGAGTTGGAAAGGATCTCCAGGGTCATCTAGTCCAACCCCCCCTGCATAATGCACGGATTTCACAAATACCTCCCCCTCCCACACACCCAGTGACCCTTGTTCCATGCCCAGAAGATGGTAAAAAAACAACAACCCCAAAACCTCCGGGATCTCTGGCCAAACTGGCCTGGGGAAAAATTGCTTCCTGACCCCAAAGTGGCAATTGGCATTTCCCCGGGCATTTCTTGAGTCACTTAGGAACCGGAGCATGTGTGAGATACGGAATCAGCATAGTTCCGTTTCCGACCTGCATCCCTTCCCGGGTATCGGTGACCCGGCTGCGGTTGCTCTTGCAGAATATTTTTGGGGAGGCTGCAGATAGCGGAAACGAGGGCTTACAAACAGCACCCCTCCCACACACAACAGTAAGCATTTTGTCTCAAACGTTCCAGATAACTTCACCGCCTGTGAACAAAAGTTCCTAGAGAGTGTGTGAAGGGTTAAGAGAGCGCCGCAAACCGTCTTGGGAATGCTTCTCCTGTGTCGGGCCGGTTCTTTTCCCACCACACAAAGGTTTCCACCCAGTGTCTCCGGGCTGAATTATGTGGCTGTCAACGCTTCAAACTTTTGGCTCCCCAAGGAGGCTGAACTGCTCCTGTCCCTCCCCAGTCGGGGGTCGTACCAGTCTCCTCTGTGGTGCAGCTGCATTGACAAGCATCCTAGCTGTGCCCTGGTGCCACGCGGTGCATGCATGAACTGGAGGCTTTTTATTCTGCCCGGGATCATTCATAGCTGTGTGTGTGTGTGATATAAATATGAACAACCCCCTTTCCTCGTCTGCCCCCAACCCCATGCAGAATCAATACAAGCCTTTCTTTTCACTCCGTCCTCAAACGTGTGACTGCAGTGCTCCCCGGGAATGGGTTTGTGGCTTTGGAATTCTAGCCTGTCTCCAGCCTCTGGAATCTCCCTGCAAGAGAGAAGCAGATTTGGCACAAAAGCATTGGGAGGGGGGGAAGGAAAGGGAGGAAACATCAGGCTGTGAACTCTAAGTTTAAAATATTCATAGAATGTTAATAATTGGAAGGGACCTTGCAGGTCATCTAGTCCAACCCCCGGCACTCTGCAGGAGCGTAGCCGAAAGATAGCCCTACAAAATACCCGAAAGATGGTCATCCAGCCTCCGCTTGAAAACGTCCAACGAAGGAGCATCCACCACCTCCCGAGGCAGTCTGTTCCACTGCTCAACCACTCTTACAGTTAGGAAATTTCTCCTGATATTTAGCTGGTAACGACTCCCTTGCAATTTCCACCCATTAGATCTAGTCTTGCAATCCGGAGCAAGAGAGAATAGATCTGCTCCATCTTCTACATGACAGCCCTTCAGATATTTGAAGACTGCAGTCATGTCCCCTCTAAGCCTTCTCTTTCCCAGGCTAAACATACCCAACTCTTTCTGCCTTTCCTCGTAAGACTTGGATTCCAGCCCTCTCGCCATCCTGGTCGCCCTCTTCTGGACACGCTCGAGCTTGTCAACATCCTTCCTAAAATGTGGTGCCCAAAACTGGACACAGGACTCCAGGTGAGGCCTGACCATAGCAGGATAGAGCGGAACCACCACCTCCCGTGATCTGGACACAATCAATGTTCCCTCTAAGCTGAGGAATCTTGTGAGCAAAAATTCTACCTTGTGAGCTACTGGCATTAAAGTTGTGAGCGAGTGATATGGCTGCTGCATAAATTAATTTGCTCTGGAGCCATCCTTCCTGAGCTAAGACAAAAATCTGTGAGCTGGAGGCTAAAAAACTGTGAGCTAGCTCACACTAACTCAGCTTAGAGGGAACACTGGACACAATGCTTCTGTTCAGGGCTATTTCTGGGCAGGAACGCACAGGAACGGAGTTCCGGCTGGCTCCTGAGTTGGCCACGCCCAGCAGGAACTCATTAGCATAATAGGCCACACCCAACAGCAGAAACCCATTAGGATTGGCCACATGAGGGGTGTGTGGCCTAGCATGCAAAGGAGTTCCTGCTCCAAAAAAAGCCCTGGGTTTTGACAACAAAGAAGTTAAACAGAATAAGAAGCAAAGGGTAGATATGGCTGGATGACCACACTTCTGGTAACATGGGGGTGTGTCCTAATATGCTAATGAATTTCTGATGTTGGGTGTGGCCTAATATGCTAATGAGTTCCTGCTGGGTTTTTTCTACAAAAAAAGCCCTGCTTCTGTTAATGCATCCTAAGACTGCATTAGCTTTCGATTCAATAGAATGGAAGGGTGCATCCAGCATCCTCAAAGTGGTTACTGCCCTGATCCAGATGGCCAGTCTTGTCAGATCTCAGAAGCCAAGTAGGGTCATCCCTGGTTGGTACTCGGGTGCGTGGCAACCAAGGAAGCCCAGGGTTAATAGGCAGTGGCAGGCAATGGTTTTAACTGTTCTACAGGACCGAAGGCAATCCAGTGTTGCTTACTGCCCTGGCCTGGGTGGCTCGGGCTCGCCCAATCTTGTCAGCTCTCGGAAGCTAAGCAGGGTCAGCCCTGGTTAGTACTTGGATGGGAGACCACCAAGGAATTCCAGGGTTGCTATGCAGAGGCAGGTGATGGCAAACCACCTCTGTTTGTCTCTTGCCCTGACCTGGGTGGCCCAGGCAAGGCTGATTTCATCAGATCTCAGAAGCTAAGCAGGCTTGGCCCCGGTTAGTACCAAGATGCTAGACCACCAAGGAATACCAGTGTCACTAGGCAGAGGCAGGCAACGGCAAGTCACCTCTGAATGCCTGGTTGCCGTAAGTCAGCTGTGACTGGACAGCAAAAACAAAAAAAGTAGTTCTCAAAGTACTTACAGGCCTCCTGGGTTCTTATCTCATGATGGGCAGTGACTTTCCAAGTTCCTGAGGCTGAAGTCTTTCACATCGCTTACTAACTGGTCCTTCTAACTGGAGATGCCGGGGATTGAAACTGGGGCCTTCTGCATGCCTAGAAATTCCTCTACTGTTCAGCCATAGCTCCCTTGAACACCTAAGAACATAAGAGAAGTCAAATGTTGGAACAGGCCAATGGCCCATCTAGTCCAACACTCTGCCACACAGTGGCCAAAAATACCAGGTGCCCTCAGGAGGTCCAGCAGCAGGGCCAGGACACTAGAAGCCCTCCCACTGCTGCCCCCCACCCAAGCACCAAGAATACAGAGCATCACCTGCCCCAGACTGAGAGTTCCCATCTATACCCTGTGGCTAATAGCCACTGATGGACTTCTGCTCCAGATGTTCATCTAATTCCCTCTTGAAACTGTCCATGCTTGTAGCTGCCACCACCTCCTGTGGCAGTGAATTCCATGTGTTAACCTGAAGCTGCCTTATACTGAATCAGACCATTGGTTCATCGAGGTCGGTACGGCCTACTCTGACCGGCAGCGGCAAGCCAGAGTCTCAGATCAAAGTCTTTTTCATCAACCTAGCACCTGATCATTTTTGCTAGAGGTGCCGGGGATTGAACCTGGGGCTTTCTGTGTGCCAAGCAGATGCTCTGCCGCTGAGCCACACCCCTCCCTCTGCTGTCCACTTGTGTGGGGAAAACAAAGGGTTAGAATTCTTTCTCCTGAGAACTAGACTGTTTTCTGCAAAACCAAAAATGACTTGCACGTCCGCGTGAACTACGACTCTTCAGATGCCAAAGACAGAGATTCCTTGGAGCCTCAAAACACAGCGCTTTTTGATGGCGTCTGTTCGCGTGGTTTTGCGGTGACATTTGGCCAGTGTTCCATCACACATCCTTAAAAGATTCTAGCCAACAATGTCATCTTATACAGTTACTTCGGTCTGTCTGAGACCATTTATGGAGGCACCTAGGACCAGGAGCTGCGGTGGCCCAAGTGGTTAAGACGCTGAACTGCAGCCTGTGGAAGGTCAGTAGTTCAGCCGTTTGAGACCCGAGAGTGCCGCATGACGGCGTGAGCTCCCGTCTCTAGTTCCAGCTCCTGCCAACCTAGCAGTTCGAAAGCAAGAAATTGCAAGTAGATAAATAGGCACCACTTCGGTGGGAAGGTAACAGCGTTCCGTGCGCCTTGGTGTTTAGTCATGCCGGCCACATGACCACGGAAATGTCTTCGGACAGCGCTGGCTCCTCGGCTTTGAAACGGAGATGAGCACCGCAACCCTAGAGTCGGATTCGACTGGCTTTCGAGCAAGGGAACCTTTACCTTTACCTTTTAGGACCAGGGGTCTCAGCTGATGATCTTGACAAACATTGAGGTGGAGAAAGTAAACTTTTGGGGAAAAAAATAAGTGTATTATACGATACTGGCCTTGAGACCATGGAAAGGACAGGTTATAAGAGAATTAAAATTTCCTGTGGGGGCGGGATGGAGTTGGAGCGCGCATAATTTTTCTGACCTTGGTACAGACTTGTGACACCCACCCGCCACAGTTCTTGCGTCCATCCTGAATATAGAGTCTCACAAGTCAGTCGACAAAAACAATTACGATATTGATGAGTCGGCAGGTAGGCCGCCCTAGTGAGTTGTCCCCGTTCTTCCCCTCTCTGTTGGCTCTTTGGTCCGTGAGAACCTTCACTGCTTCTCTGGTGTCCCGCAGGTTGCCATGATAAAGCTGTCTTGCTGTACGAATACGTGGGGAAGAGGATAGTGGACCTGCAGCATACAGAAGTCCCCGATGCCTACCGAGGGAGAGGAATAGCCAAACATCTGGCAAAGGTATGGCTTTCCAGAGGTATTTCTTGGCGGTGTTGGTGGTGGTGGGGTGCTTGCAGGCTTATATTCAGAAGAAGAGTTGGTTTGGATAGCTCACTTTTCTCTACCCTGGGGAGTCTCAAAGTGGCTCGCAATCACCTTCCCTTCCTCTCCCCACAACAGATCCCTTGGGAGATAGGTGGGGCCGAGAGAGTTCTGAGAGAACTGTGACTGGCCCTAGGTCAGCCAGCAGGCTTCCTGTGGAGGAGGAGTGGGGAATCAAACCCGGTTCCCCAGATTAGAATCTGCCGCTCTTAACCACTAAACCACACTGGCTCTCAGTAGCAGTAGTAGTTGTTGTTGCGTGGTTCTCCTTTCCTTCAGTGTGAGGTGGATGTGAGGGAGAGAGCGTGAGGTGGACGTGAGGTGGGCGTGAAGGAAAGAGCTTGAGGTGGCTGTGAGGGAGAGTGGGTGTTACAGGTCCTGGCTGCTCAAAAAGATTCATGGATGTACAGGGATTTATTTATTTTTTTCAGTTTAGAAGACAAAGTTCCCCAGGCCAGATCTGGTGGCCTATCAGGAAAACTCCTGGAAGGGTCAGTTGCCACAGCATACTATCCAACATCTCACTGATGAAAATAGGGGCCTGGCTGTTACACCCCTGTTCTTGTGCCAAAGATCATGGCCCAAACTCCCTCTCCCTGGTAAACATTGTAGAAGGCTCTGCTCGCGTCTTTGTGGGCTCCTTAAACACCCTCTTTTCATTGCTTTCAAAACTAAGATGATGTTTGTTCGGTGTAAGGGTACACAGAAAGAGAAACAATAATTGTTTGAAAGAGAAACAATAATAGTTTGAGAGTATGCTATCACGGAGATTCTTAAGTGTAAGGATATGCCACTGGCAACAAAGATCAAGATAATTCGTACCATAGTGTCCCCCATTACTATGGATGGGTGTGAAAGTTGGACCATGAAGAAAGATGATTCCTTTGAAATGTGGTGTTGGAGGAGAGCTTTAGATACTGTGGACCTCTAAAAAGGCAAATGAGTGGGTCCTAGATCAAATCAACCCTGAACTCTCCTAAGAAACTAAAAGGACTAAACCGAAGCTATCATTAGGGATGGGCATGAACCTTGTCACGAACTAATTTCGTGATGAACAGCACCGGTTTGTGGCTCACGAACTCAGAGGTTTGTGCCCATCCCTATCCACAATTCTCCATGTGATTTCGGGAGTTCGTGGGGTCCATGATGGGAAGAAGAAGAGGAGATTGGATTTATACCTTGCCCTTCACTACCCGAAGGAATCTCAGAGCGGCTTACAATCTCCTTTCCCTTCCTCTGCCCTCAGCAGACCCCCTGTGAGGTAGGTGGGGCTGAGAGAGCTCTCTCGAGAACTGCTCGTGAGAGAACAGCTCTGAAATAAGTTGTGACTGACCCAAGGTCACACCAGCAGCTGCACATGGAGGTGTGGGGAATCGAACTCTGTTCTCCCAGATTAGAACCCATGCTCCTAACCACTGCACCAAACTGGAAGGGGGGGGTGAGAGGGATTGCTGCAATGGGTTGTATCCATTTCAGCCTCTTACGCTGAAACAGGTGGCAAGCCATTTAAACAGAACATTCCCTTTAAATGGCTTTTGCAAGCAGGTGCTGCATGCAAGTGAAGTCCAAGCAGTGAGTTCACCACTTCCGGGGAGCCACCCCCAGCAGAAAGGAGGGAGGTTTCCCTGAACCTCGCTAACTGAATTGGTTAGTGAAACAGGGAGGATCGTGGTTTGAGTGACCTCACAAACTGGGACGAGTCTCCATTTTCCCAGTTTGTGCCCATCCCTATCTATCATACTCTGGTCACATTATGAGAAGGCAAGAGGTCACTAGAAAAGACAATAATACCAGGAAAAGTTGAAGGCAGCAGGAAAAGAGGGAGACCCACCATGAGATGCCACAGCCCTCTGTTTGCAAGACCTGAGCAAAGCTGTTAATGATAGGACATTTTGGTGGACATTAATTAATAAGGTCAGTGTGAGTTAACATAAGAACATAAGAGAAGCCAATGTTGGATCAGGCCAACGGCCCACCCAGTCCAACACTCTGTCACACGGCGGCCAAAATATACCAGGTGCCATCAGGAGGTCCACCAGTGGGGCCAGGACACTAGAAGCCCTCCCACTGTTGCCTCCCCCCCCAAGTTGGAAGCAACTTAACAGCACTTGACTCCAAAAGGGGCCAGCTGTACATTGCACAGTGCCTTAGCATTCATGCGTGTGCACTTACAGCTAGAGGTGAAAGGTTTCCATTCTCTGGTCAGAAATGTCCTGCATGATTGGGGAGGGGAACAGAGGAGGGTACAGTGAAGTCAAACCGGTGTCTGCCGCACCACCAGAAGTAGGTTGCTGAAAAGAGGAAATGATGTCATCATCACAGAGGAAAAACCATGAGGGTGTCACCGTGCCAGAGAATTCACCACCAGGAGTTGACTCCTTGGCGCCCCCATGTGAATCGACATGGCAGGGACCCTTGACCGAAAGCTCTTGGAAATCTTGAATGCTCAACAGTAACATTGCTCTCTGGAGGCAGTCCTGACGGTGGGCTACTGTCCCTAGTAGGAGGAGCTTGGGTACCCAGCAGGCAATTGCAAAGAGTCTGGGGCAATGTTCCCCCTAAGCTGTGGAGTCTTGTGAGCAAAAATACTACTTTGTGAGCTACTGGTATTAAAGTTGTGAGCAAGCGATCTGGCTACTGCATAAACTAGTTTGCTCTGGAGCCCTCCTTCCTGAACTAAGGCAAAACTGTGTGAGCCGGAGGCTCAAAAACGGTGAACTAGCTCACACTAACTCAGCTTAGAGGGAGCACTGGTCTGGGGGTGTCTGAGCCATCGGAGTGGGCCAAGACCCTCATAGATACTCTGTGGCCCCTTTCAAATTAGGCTCCTAGATATACTATATCCATTATGTTGTTTATTTGTGGGCATTGTGCTTTTTTCTGATTTTTGTTGTAAAAAAAAATCCAGGTTTATTGCGTTGCTAGTTGTACGCGTTAAGCCCGGAGTCCCTGAACTTTTCAAACCTGCGGGCGCCTTTGGAATTCTGACACAGAGTGGTGGGAACCAGTGTTCCCTCCAAGCTGAGTTAGTGTGAGCTAGTTCACAATTTTTTAGCCTCCAGTTCACACGTTTTTGCCTTCGCTCAAGAAGGGGTGCTCCAGAGCGTACTGATTTATGCAGCAACCAAATCGCTCGCTCACAACTTTTAATGCCGGTATCTCACAAAGTAGAATTTTTGCTCACAAGACTCCATTGTTTAGAGCAGGGGTTCTCAACCTTCCTAATGCCGCGACCCTTTAATAAAGTCCCTCATGTTGTGGTGACCCCCAACCATAAAATTATTTTCGTCGCTACTTCATAACTGTAATTTTGCTACTGTTATGAGTCGTAATGTAAATATCTGATATGCAGGATGTATTTTCATGGTGACAAATTGCACATAATTAAAGCATAGTGATTAATCACAAAAAACAATATGCAATTTTCTGATGGTCTTAGGCGACCCCTGTGAAAGGGTTGTTCGACCCCCAAAGGGGTCGTGACCCACAGGTTGAGAACCGCTGGCTTAGAGGGAGCATTGGTGGGAACATACTACAAAATGGCGGCCGCGGAAGGCAGAGCCAACGCGAAATGTCAGGGAGTGAGGTGATGCATGACTCTAATATTAGCTCTTAACATTTCAGGTGGAAGTTCTGTATAACAGGATGCCTTGTTAAATGAACATGTTGTTCCAAAGTCTTTTCTGGCTTACGCACAGCTTAGCTTCAGTCATGCAGGAAAGGTCCTGGTGCCGTGGTGGCAGTTGCTGCTGAGGCAGCTTATGGAGGGGCGGGAATCCTACACCGCCAATCAGATCTCCAGTGGCCAATGAGAAGCCTTTACGCTGGCCTTCCCTTGAGACTGACCCGGAAACTCCAGGTGATCCAGAATGTGGCAGCGCGAGTCCTAATGGGAACGCCACGGACAGTACCTATACGCAACCTGTGCTGCGCCGGCTACACCGGCTTCCTGTGGAATACTGAGTCAGATTCAAGGTGTTGGTACTGACTTTTAAGGCTTTGAGCGGTGTGGGACCAGTTTATCTTCGGGACTGTCGCCTCTGGTCTGTCCCCGGGAGAGCATTACGTTCTGCTGAGAGCAGTCTGTTGGGATGCGGTCACACGGTCCTTTCGATCGGGGTTCGCCGCTGTTCCCTCGCGCATGTAAATTTCACGTTCACATGTGCTAATCCGCCTCCCGTGCCGAAGCAGGCTTACTCTCGCAATTGTTCCGGTTTTTCCTGCCCCCTGGAAGATCTAGTATTTTCCTGGCACTTGTGCTTTGCTGGATGACCTTGGGCAAGCCATAGTTCTGGCACAGCTGTTCTTGAAAAAGAGCAGTTTCTGTCAGAGCTCTCTCAGCCCCACCTCCCTCACAGGGGGTCTGTTGTGGGAAGGGGAAGGGAAAGGAGTTTGTAAGCCGCTCTGAGACTCCTTTAGGGACAGCCATCTTTCGCAATGATTGCGATTGGGGCCGTCTGACCGCTCTTTGTGCGTTTTTTTTTTTTAAGGTTCTGGTTTGAGCGCTTGATTAAACATGCGCTTAATAAATCCATTATTAAACGTTATTTTATGTCCATTTCTCTGTTTAAAGAGTCCAACCTTCAGAACATCCATTTTCTCCCCGGGGAACTGATCTCTTTAGTCTTAGAAAGGAGGCGGGAATGAGAGGTGGGGCTGAGCCTTTTTCTGTGGGGCAATGGCAGCAATGGTGGCAGCAGCAGCAATGGCACCATCCCCCACAGTGGTGGCAGAAGCAGCAGCCGCTCAACCCTGCCTCGTGGCCGGCAGGATCGCCTGGAGGGACTCGGCGCGGCGGCAGGCGAGCGGGTGGTGAAGAGAGGGGCCGGCTGCACCTAGTCAGCCCAACTCGAAGAAAAATGTTCCCAATTTAATTAAAGCGGGAAAAAAGCACGATTACCTTGCCAGTGTGACCACAACCTTGGTGATCTCTGGCCCTAAAGATATCCAGCTGTCCTTGACCAGAGCCAGGGCTTTCTTGGCCCTGGCGCCGACCCGGCGGAACTCTCTGCCAGCTTCCATCAGGGCCCTGCGGGATTGGATGCAATTCCACAGGGCCTGTAAGGCAGAGATGTTCCGCCAGGCTTTCGGTTGAGGACAGCATCGGCTTCCCATCATAGCTCGTACCCTCTTTTCTTCCATTCTGCCCACTTCGGCCTCCTCCTTCCCCTGCCTACACGATAGAACGGCCCAGAGTAGGTTTTGGATTAAATTATGGACGCCATCTGGAGATTATTAAATCAGGATTAACTGATCAGGATTTTATATTGTTTTTAACCTGTTGTAAATCGCCCAGAGCCATGTGTACTCAGGGACTCGGCGATCCAGAAATTTAATAATAATTAAAAAAAAAACCAGCCCACTTTCTAAAAACACTCGGTGGGCACCAGGGAAACTGTTGGGGGCACTGTGGTGCCCTGGGGCACCGTGTTGGGAACTCCTGCATTAAACTGTTCTAATGAGTTGGTTTTTAAAGTTTTGTAATCTGCCTGGGGCCTTGGTGAGAAAGGTGGACTATAAATGAAGGAAACAAATAAATGCCAAAGACTGAGCTGAACCGTGAACAATGACATTGTGTGCTTATATTTCAAGCAAGGCATCACCAGGGGGAGGGGGGAATGCAAAAATAGGAACAGGGATTTACCTGGAAACAGAGCATAGGGACCGCCTCCGGCAAACAGGGCACGTAGTGGATGCAGTAACAAGGGAAGCTGAAGAAAGCCAGAAGTGTAGCGTGGGCTAGGGAAGGCCGGCGAGGAAAGGCCATATGTCCAATTAAACCCTGCTCTAATAATTCCGGCGGAGGGCCCGTGTTCCGTTCCTGCTTTGCCGCTGCAGCCGTTTCTTCCCTATGTTCTCCTGTCCTGAAAGCTCTGCTTGGTCTTCGGAAGCAGCCAGCAATGCTGTCAGAGTGGAGTTACAGCCTTCTAAGCCCCTTGGACTCAAGAGGGAGCCACTCTGTCCAGGACAGCTCTGTAAGCTGATTTCGGGGCTTGGGGCGGGGTCAGTGGAGGAATGCAGCACTGGGGTTAGGGCTGCCGGGTCCGATTCGGGAAATATCTGGGGACTTTGGGGGTGGAGCCAGGAGCAAGGATGTGGCGGCCCTTTTGTGATGTCACATCCTGTGATTTCACTTCCAGGTCCACCCCCCACACCCAGAAGGTCCCTGTGATTCCATGGTAGGAGCTTGGGCTTCTAACACAGTGGTTGCTCTCAACACATTCCACAAGGGCTGCCAGGTCCACGGGGGGTGGGGTGGGGGATTGCCAGCTCTAGGGTCCCCTAACCTGCCAGCCTGGATCCAGTCCCTGGGGGGAACTCTGCCACCAAAGTCCCTGAATTGGACCGACGTGCCTGGTGTGATGACATCACCCAGAGGTGACGTCATCGCACCGGGCACGTCATTGGGGGACACTCTCGCGTTTGACCTTAAAACTCTATGGTACCATAGAGTTTTAAGACCAAATGCTAGAGCATCCCTTGACGACATGCCAGGCATGATGATGCCACTTCTTGGTGACGTCATTGCAGCATGCACATTCGAGGCTCCCAGACATGGAGCCTCTCCCACCTGCTGGATGCCTATTCTCTACCCAAGCCACACACCCCGGGAGCATTTAGGATTGCCAGGTGAGGCTGACAGGCCAGTGGGGGAATTTCCAGGAGCCTCAGGGAGAGGAAAGGGAAGAAGCACGATCAAACTCCAAAGGGAGTTCTGGCCATCACATTTAAAGGGACTGTGTTCCTTTTAAATGCCTTCCCTCCATTTGGAAACAATGGAGGATGGGGGTGCCTTCTTTGGGGGCTCATAGAATTGGACCCCCTGGTCCAGTCTTTTTTGAAATTTGGGGGGTTTTAAGGAAAGGCACCAGATGCTATGCTGAAAATTTGGTGCCTCTACTTCAAAAAACATCCCCCCCTAGAGCCCCAGATACCCACAGATTGATTCTCCATTATACTCTATGGGGACTGGTCTCCATAGGGTATAATGGAATGCCCAGCAGATATTCCTCCCCCTCCCTGCTTTCTGATAACCCTGAAGCGGGGGAGGGCCTCCAAACCAGGGGATCCCCTGCCCCCCAACTGGGGATTGGCAACCCTAACTGGGGCACAGTGCAATTGCATGTCTGACTACATAGAACTGGAAAGAATCTCCAGGGTCATCTAGTCCAATTCACTGTACAATGTAGGAGATTCACAACTACTTCCCTCCCACACTCCCAGTGGCCCCTGTTCTATGCCCAGAAGAGGGGAAAAAACCCTCCAGGATCCCTGGCCAAACTGCCCTGGAGAAAAATTGCTTCTTGAATCCAAAGTGGTGATCAGCGTTTCCCTGGGCGTATAAGAAAGAGCCACGAGAACTAAGCGCTGGCTCATCCCTTCCTGCCCTCCCTCACATGATCTGCCTAAGTTCACAGGCTCAGCATTGCTGTCAGAGGGCCATCTAGCCCTCTGCCTAAAAACCTCCAAAGAAGGAGAGCCCACCACCTCCAGAGGAAGCCATTGGGATCCTTTGCAAAAATAAGTTTGGCCCCCACTCCCCCCGGAAAGGGTGACTGCAGATAACTTGAGTAACTGCAAATTTAAGCATGGGAGTAAAGGAGAGCCTTCCTTGGGTTTGGGGGTGATGGGGTTACCAACTTTTTAATTTTTTCACCTGATTCTGCTCCAGTGTCTGTCTGGCCTGCGGAAAAGAAGCTGGGAACATTTTTCCCAGCCTGGACCAAGTGGAGGTATGAAAGGACTCTGCCGGCTACATTTGTGTTGGGCTGCCCTTAGGGACACAGGAACAAAACTAATTTAAGGAGGGGGGAAGTTGGCAATTGTATGATCATCTGATAGCAGATCTCATTGCATATATTTTGCCCTTTTCAAGCTTGGCAATTAAACACATTTCCTAATTAAAACATGTCCGATTCCTGTTTACAGGAAACAGATTATCATTAGGATGGGTTTATACAGGGCTTTTTTTGTAGAAAAAGCCCAGCAGGAACTCATTAGCATAATAGGCCACGTGCAACAGCAAGAACTTATTAGCATATTAGGCCACACCCCCATGTTACCAGAAGTGTGGTCATCCAGCCACACCCACCTTTTGCTTCTTATTCTGTTGACCTTGTTTGTTGTCAAAACCCAGGACTCTTTTTTGTAGCAGGAACTCCTTTGCATGTTAGGCCACACACCCCTCATGTAGCCAATCCTCATGAGTTTCTGCTGTTGGGTGTGGCCTATTATGCTAATGAGTTCCTGCTGGGCGTGGCCAACTCGGGAGCCGGCCGGAACGCCGTTCCTGTGCGTTCCTGCCCCCAAATAGCCCTGGGTTTATATTGTTATGTGGTTATTTTCCTGTTCTGGGTGAGGAAAGATTTTTGTACTGGTATGAGAATCAGAGATCAGATACCCTGGAGGAAATGGCTTCTTTGGAGGATAGACTCTATGGCATTGCATCTCACTGAGATCCCTTTCCATCCCAAAATCCCATCTCTCCAGGCTCCACTCCCCCCCCCATCTCTAGGAAATTCCCAACCTGGTGTTGGCTACCATGATGGTTGTGTAAGAGGAAATACCATGGGGTGAATGTTTAACTATGAAACAGTGCGTTTAATAAACGTCTACAACATCCAGGCAAAACTTTCGAAGTGACAATAAAAAAAATAATCCATCTAGATTGATTTGGGAGCCCGGCTGACTCCTGAGCACGGGAGACTAACTTTGCAAAACTGGCTGAAACTGAGGGCAGTCTGTCCCTGCTGACTTGCAATGCTGGGAACAGCCATAAAGCGACCGTGGAAGATGCAGTTAAGAGACAGCAAGGATGACCCGACAAATACCTCTGGCTTTGCTGACAGGCTTTAAGCTGAGCTGGAAAATACGGAACCCTCAGTATAAGTTTATGCCTTCGGATTTCGAGCTTCGTCTTCCAGTTTTGAAGGGGAGACGGGTAATTTCGGGCCGCTGATTTGCTTGTACCCAATTCACAACTGCTAACCCTAAGTCCTAACCTCCCCTTGGGCGTGATAGGGTTGGGAAATGCCTGTTGGGGGTGGAGCTTGGGGAGGGTGCGGCTTGGGAAGGGGAGTGACCTCCTCAAGGTATAATGCCACAGAGTCCGCCATTTTCTCCAGGGGAACTGGTGGGTTGTGGTCTGCAGATCATTCGTGATTCTGGGAGATCTCCAGGCCCCCTGGAGGCTGGCAACCGCAGACATGCATCTGAATTTCCCCCTCAGTGCCTGTGTATTAAATTAGCTACAGGTCATGCTCCTATGGACAAACATAGAAGAAGTACAAAGGCAGAAAAACCTGCCCTTTTATTAATCAGCGGCATCTATTGGCTATGTTATTCGGGGCAGCTCGAACTGTCAGAGAGCCAGTGTGGTGTAGTGGTTAAGAGCGCGGACTCTAATCTGGGAGCACCGGGTTTGACTTCCCCACTCCTCCACATGCAGCTGCTGGTGTGACCTCGGGTCAGTCCAAAGTTCTTTCGGAGCTGTTCTCTCAAGGGCAGTCCTCAAAAGAGCTCTCTCAGGCCCACCTACTTCACAGGGTGTCTGTGGTGGGGAGGGGAAGGAAAAGGAGATTGTAAGCTGCTCTGAGACACCTTCAGGTAGTGAAGGGCGGGGTATAAATCCCATCTCTTCTCTTCGTCTCCCTATTTTGGGGGGTTTTTTTGGTGCCCACTGAACTGAATTTGGGGTTGGGGAAGGGAGAGAAGCCCTTTCTCTCAGTCTGGTATTAATCCTGCCGTCTGCAACAGACAGAGCGGAGAGGAGGACAGTTTTCAGTGTCCTTTGTTTGTGTGAGGCCGTGTTCAGGAGGCACAGCGAGGGCGGGGTGTGTATGTCTTCCACATGTTAAAGAGGTCGGGGCTTTGGCTAAGGAAGGGGGCGTTCACTCCTCATTCTTGGGAATGCCACCTTCAGTATCTGCATCACAATATCTGCGTCACACTCTGAGCGGAAGCAGCTTTAATCAGTCTTTCCCCCCCTGTTCCCGGATACACTTATTCCAGCTGTTGAGAGGGGGAAACAGGTGTGTCTGGAAGTTGCGTATTAATCTTGTTTTTCTAGCAATGCACAACCACTTCCTTGAGGTCTGTTACCTTAGCGAGCACATTTTTGAAACATGGATTTCAAAATACTTCCCTACACACTGGGAATCTATCAGAAACAAATGATCGCCACTTTACCCGCCCGAACACGTACTTTGTTTTAGAATTCCAAATACACTGGCAACATTTTTTAAAAAAAGCTACTGATTGTGCTCCCTCTAAGCTCTGGAGTCTTGTGAATAAAAATTCTACTTTGTGAGCCATTGGCATTAAAGTTGTGAGCGAGCAATTTGGCTGCTGCATAAATTAGTTTGCTCTGGAGCCCTCCTTCCTGAGCGGAGACAAAAATGTCTGAGCTGGAGGCTAAAAGACTGTGAGCTAGCTCACACTAGCTCAGTTTAGAGGGAACACTGGTTGCAATCCATCTTCCCTTCGAGCAAACCTGCATGACTTCCCTGTTTTATTTAATTAAAACATTTATTAGCTGCCTTTCTTCCTAAAGGCGTTCAAGACGGTTTACAAGCCTAGGCAGATTCTCCTTTCCAGGTTTAGGTCTGCGTATTCTTTTTTTTTTTTTTAAGATATTTATTCCCTTGTTTTCTCCCCGAGGGGGACCCAAAGGAGATCAGAACTGCTCCCATTTCATCCTCACAACAACCCTGTGTGATAAATTGGGCTGAGGAAAAATGAATGGCCCAGGTTCACCCAGCCGGTTTCCATGGCAGAGGGAGGGTTTGGACTGGGCTCTCCCAGATTCTAGTCTGAGGTTCTGACCACTACACCGCGCTCTCTAGACAGCGGCGTTGGCAATTTGGAGACCAAAGGCAAAAGCTGTTTTCTTTTACATGGCAAAACACAGATGTGTCGTGTCAGGACGTTGGCTGGGTGGAAAAAGGCTAACACCGCAGGATGCTGACGGCAACGTTTCCTTTGTGTTTTCCAGGCAGCCTTGGACTTTGTGGTGGAAGAGGACTTGAAAGCTCACCTGACGTGCTGGTACATCCAGAAATACGTCAAGGAGAACCCGCTGCCTCAATATCTGGAACGTTTGCAGTCTTAACAGAGGAAACCATCGTAGAGCCCCGATGGCTCGGACACTCGATAGCCCGTTCCCCGACTTTCCAACAACAGCCTCTGTTCTTGCGCTGGCTCCGGGCCCGCAGTTGTGTGGCCCTTGCTCAAAATTCTTAATTTTCGTAAGGACGCAACATGCGACCGACCGCTCAATGCTTCCATCCGCCTCTGGTTCTTCCAGTGCTTCTTGGCTGACCTGGAATTGCACTGTTTACCCTGGCCTCCTCTGTGGAAGAAACCATCAGGTGTGAGAACATGGCTTGAGGCAACAGTGGCGGTGGGAGAGCTTGAACCCCTTCTGTGCAGCCCTGGACGACCAACCGAATTGCTGTCTTTTGCTCTTCCTCCCGAAGGAGTGAAGCATTTAGGAATGCCATCTAAGAAACTTGGCACCGAAGAACTTGTCAACGATGAACTTGTCAACGCCGAACACAGCTGGAAGGGTCTGGATTCCAGACTTGTGAGGGAGCAGGGATGGTCTTTAGATATCTGGGCCGCTCCTAGACCACGTTTTGGTATAGTGAGAGGGAGATCATTCTAACCGGATAGAATAAACCTGGGTAGGACCTGGGGGGGGATGAATTTCAGCGCCATCAGCATGGTGTTTCAGAGGTGGTATCGTCTTGGCCCGTGGCATCATTCTTGTTACCTGCCCTAGTCCCAGTAGCTGCCTCACAGAAGCCAAAAGGGAGGGGGTGGTTTAATGTATTTATCCAGTTGGGTGGAAAATATAAACGCCGCTGTGCATCTGAGAAGGAAAAGAATCTGGTGCGGCGTGTGTTTGGGGGTTTGGCTTTGGTGGGAACCCCATGTTCTTGTCAAGCGGAGGACACGGCTTGTTGTGGGGAGAAGCAATAACAGACCCAAGCATTGGGGTGGGGGCTGAGGAGGGGAAAGAAGGAAGGAAATGGTGAAGGTGAACTTTGAGGGGAAACGAATTCTGAGCACTGAGCGATGGGAAAGCCCTGACGTTCTCGAGAACCGCTGCTTGGGTCTCAAAGGAAAACGGGCCGAGGAGAAAGGGGAGAGGAACCAGAAGGCTAGGAATAATTACACTTTATAAGCTGCCCCCTCCTATAGGGTAACTGGGACTTGTCTGAACTCAGCTCTGTCTTCTGACTCCTCAAGCTAAGCAACGTGTGACGCTATTCTTGTGTGCTCTAACCCAAGTTTCACTCCTGAGGTGTGTGAATGTGTGGCAGGTCTCCTGTGGATGCACACGATCTTAGTCTAGACCAGCCTTTCTGCCCACTGCCTCCCGCGCCCCCCATTTCCTATAATGCAGTCCCCAGAATGGAGGCTGATAAGCAGAAATGAGGAGCCTTCCGGAGAGGCCCCGATTGTCCTGCAAACCACGCTAGGCCCAGGTTGCCGTGGCGATTGCAAACCGGGGCGGGCCCTACAGTGGCTCCGGAAGTGTCGAACCGCTGCTTCCACTCCCCAACCCGGATCCATGCCTTCGGGAGATTTGGTGGAACTCTGGGACTAAGTCCTCGGTCGAGACGCCCGTATCGATTAGATGTTCGGGCTGCTGTGTTTGTACTCCTGTTATTATCAGCAATAAGGCCGTTCCCGTCTCATTAGAACTGGCTCTCAGCTGTTTTGAAGTTTGTCAGGGGTATTCCGTCCCCTCGCACATCCCTCCGGTCTTTCCAGGGCGGGAAAAACCTGCGGTCTTCCAAGCCAGTTTCCAGGATGCCTGTGTGGACTGCTGCCCTGTCCAGCAAGGCACGGAGGGCAAAATCGATCATTGTGCAACTAAGAAAACATGAAGGCCGTGTAGATCTGTGGCTGCCGGTTTTCTTTCCTTCCAGTCTCCCATAAGGGGCTGCTTGTACCTGGAATACCTTCTGTGGGTGCCTTTCAAAAGAAGTGAGAACAAGATCTTCATCCCGGTGCTTTTATAAACACACCTGACCCGTCTGTTGGGTTGCCGGATACAAGGAACCCACAGAAGAGTCACAGTGTGTTTGACGCAGGAGGTCATTGCTTTGGGTGATGGATGAATGTTCCGGGATGGGAGGCGCTGGCCCTTTGTCTAACTTTGGGTGAAGTTTGGCGAGCTCGAGGCGAGACAACCCGGCCTTAAAGACCTGCTCTGCTTTATGTTATTGCTGCAAACCTTTGCGCTGAGGTGCTACAACCGTCTCTGATCCCACGGAGATGTTTTCTGATCATGATTCGACGGCGGCCACAGAGTTTACTGCTGTACCCAACTCCTCCTTGTTCTCTGTGATTCAGTTATGTCGGGGGACGACACTCCCCTCCTTGTCACGGCGAGGGGCTCAATAACCTGCCCCTTACTATGGAAGGAATCCCCTAAGTCAACTGTGATGGAAAGCTCTGACCCCGCCCGCCCTGTGTGTGTGTGTTTTTTAAGTTGCTCATCTCTGGGATAATAAGGGTGGTCTTTGCAGCTCGAGAAGACCCGGACCACTCTGATTTTGCGGCTGGGATTTATCGATCATTTTAAAAAGCCCTCCGACGGATGGATTTTAAGGCATGTTGTCTGTGCCGAAAAGTCAGGTGGGCCGACAGTACAGCTTCCAAGTCCATCAGATGTAAGATTTCTACTAGGCTGTTCTCTCCAGTGTTGGGGTCCCCCCCCACTCAATGTGGATTTATTTTAATTTCTTTCCTCCCTCTTTCCGATTCTGTTGTGGTTAACTAATGTGCCTTTCCTTCTCAGGACTCATTTTAAAAAAAACAACAACTGACTGTTTGGTGTTTTTTTTTTTTTTGGTGTGTTTAACATGATCCTTTCCTGCGAACCGTATTCTTAATTAAACCTGACCTTATTGCATGGAATTCAATAAAAGGTGTGGCGAAATCAGTCTGCCTGGACTCGGCTGCTTGTGTTCGGCAAAGGGGGGGGGGAAAGATCCCCGTTGCTGTGGGGTTGACTTACTTCCAGGAATGTGTTTCCAAATATCTAATCCAAAGCAGAAGTTGGTTTTAATAGTCATTCGCCTTTCCACTTTGGAACGTCTGAACAGGGCAGGGGGTTGTGTACCTTTTTTAAAAAAAATGTTCTTCATGGTTCCGTGGCTGTTGAGCGGGACAATTGCAGAGAGTCCCTGGACATGATGTAATGTTAAAAGTTTTTAGCTGGCTCTAAACCCCACATACAGAGGAGGAGGAGTTGGATTTATATCCTCCCCTTCACTTGGAAAGGGGCTGCGGTGGCACAAGGGGTTAAGACGCTGAACTGCAGACCGGAAGGTCGGTAGTTCAGCAGTTCGAGACCCGAGTGCCGCATGACGGAGTGAGCTCCTGTCTCTGGTCCCAGCTCCTGCCAACCTAGCCGTTCGAAAGCAAGAAATTGCAAGTAGATAAATAGGCACCACTTTGGTGGGAAGGTGACAGTGTTCCATGCACCTTGGCATCTAGTCATGCTGGACATGTGACCACAGAAACATCTTCGGACAGCGCTGGCTCCTCGGCTTGGAAACGGAGATGAGCACCGCATCCCTAGAGTTGGATTCGACTGGCTTTCAAGCAAGGGAACCTTTACCTTTTCTTCACTTGGAGCCTCAGAGCAGCTCACAGTCTCCTTCCCTTCCTCTCCTCACAACAGATAGCCTATGAGGTAAGTAGGGCTGAGAGAGCTCTTTCGAGAACTGCTCTTGAGAGAACAGCTCTGAGAGAACTGTGACTGACCCAAGGTCATACCGGCAGCTGCATGTGGAGGAGGAGTGGGGGATCAAACCCGGTTCTCCAGATGAGAATCTGCCGCTCTTAACCACTACACCAAACTGGCTCAAACAGGGCAAGGAGGTTAATAAAAGTGAAAGAACGGCTCATCTGGAGTGGAAATCAGTCATCATGGCTCCTAATTCCTGGCCTCAGTGACTTCAGCCGACAGATTCCGTGATGCTGCTTCCCTGCGTCATTTTAAAACTGCTTGTCCTGCCGGTGGCTGTAAGGTAGGACACTACTTTGGCGTTTCGCATAGTTTAATGTTAACACTTGTGCTTTGCTCCAGTTCGGTTTCCAGATTTCTGTTTGGTTCCTTATTTCTATAGTCCAAATCCCAGGGCTTTTTTTTGTAGAAAAAGCCCAGCAGGAACTCACTAGCATAATAGGCCACACCTAACAGCAGAAACTCATTAGCCTATTAGGCCACACCCCTGACAGCAGCTCATTAGCCTATTAGGCCACACCCCCATGTTACCAGCAGTGGGGTCATCCAGCCACACCCGCCTTTTGCTTCTTATTCTGTTTACCTTGTTTGTTGTCAAAACCCAGGGCTTTTTTTCAGAGCAGGAACTCCTTTGCATGTTAGGCCACACAGCCCTAATGTAGCCAGTCCTAATGAGTTTCTGCTGTTGGGTGTGGCCTGTTATGCTAATGAGTTCCTGCTGGGCGTGGCCAACTCGGGAGCCAGCCGGAACTCCGTTCCTGTGCGTTCCTGCCCCAAAATAGCCCTGCCAAATCCTGTTGCATTGTTTATTGGATGTCCCATCCTGTCGACTGCATCGACTCAGGATGTGTAATCAGCCCTCAGTCCCACTGAGAAAGGCAGGCTATAAATAATGTTTCGGAGGGTGGCCATGTTTGGTCTGCAGTCAAACAGATTAGAGCCCAGTAGCAACTTAAAAGACCGATAAGAGTTTCAAGGTAGAAGCTTTCATGAGTCAAAACTCCCTTCATGTCTCATGACTCATGTCTGAGGAAAGGAGCTTTGATTCTTGAAAGCTCATACCCTGGTCTCCAAGGTGCTACTGGACTCGAATTTAATGATAAGTAGCAGCATGTAAATAAATAAACCTCCAGCCCAAAGCAGAGGAGCATGTTGACATCAGCTTAGCAGAAAATTACGGAGAATGGGATTTGCCAGCAGATGGAATGTCCAGCAGATGGAAAATTAAAAGGTGACAATGTGGACGAATCTAGCAATTTCTTATTTATTTCTTCAGCGCAAATTTAGCCGTTTATTGCTTCAAATTTATACCCTACCCTCCCTGCAAACAGGCTCAGGGTGGCTAACAACAATAAATTATACAACCAGGGCTATTTTTGGGCAGGAACACACAGGAACGGAGTTCCGGCTGGCTCCCAAGTTCGCCACGCCCAGCAGGAACTCATTAGCATAACAGGCCACACCCAACAGCAGAAACTCATTAGGATTGGCCATATTAGGGGTGTGTGGCCTAACATGCAAAGGAGTTCCTGCTACCAAAAAAGCCCTGGGTTTTGACAACAAACAAGGTAAACAGAATAAGAAGCAAAAGGTGGGCGTGGCTGGATATGACCACCCTTCTGGTAACATGGGTGTGTGGCCTAATATGCTAATGAGTTTCTGCTGTTGGGTGTGGCCTATTATGCTAATGATTTCCTGCTGGGCTTTTTCTACAAAAAGAGTCCTGTATACAAGATATGATAAATAATTAAAACAATGAAGCGACTAATATAGTTTAAAATGGCAGGTGATATAGTAAAAGATAGCAGAATTATAGGCTCCAATTATTTTAAGTAATAAATATCCAAGGACAACAGTACAGCACACAGTAAAAAGTAGCAAAGAATAACAAAAAAAACCTGTGAGCCTAATTTCCCGCGGAATATTCACAGAGGAGACTTCATCAAAGTGAAATGCCTCTATTGTTTGGAATGAACAGCTGTGCCAGAACTATGGCTTGCCCAAGGTCATCCAGCAGGTGCAAGTGAAGGAGTGGGGAATCAAACTTGGTTTTCCCAGTTTAGAGTCCGCGCACTTAACCACTACACCAAACTGGTCCCCATCTCTTTTATGTAAAATCCTTACACCCACACACACCCCTTTGGTAATGGGTGTAAAAGTGCAGAGATTCTGGAAGGCATCTTTGATTAGGTGCAAATTCCCAGGCGGAGCATTTTCAAGTAACTATTCTGCTTGGCTGGAAACGTAGGTTAAGCTATATCATATTGTGGTCGGGGGGACGGGACTATATTTTAGGCTCTGTTTTCTTGTTGGTGAAATCTCTTTCATTTAGGCAACAGGGTGGTTGGGATGGTGAACAACAAAAAACCTTTCCAAATGTAAACGCACAGCTTTGTTGTTGTTCAGTCGCACAGTCGAGTCCGACTCTTCGCGACCCCATGGACCAGATTATGCCAGGCCCTCCTGTCTTCCGCTGTCCGCTGAAGTTTGCTCAGTTCCATGTTCCTTGCATCGATGACACTGTCTAACCATCTCATCCCTTTGCCGTCCCCTTCTTCTTCGACCTTCAATCTTTCCCAGCATCAGGGTCTTCTCCAGTGAATGCTCCCTTCTCAAAAGTTGATAAATGTATGGTGTATCAGGGTTGCCAGTTTTACAGTGCTAAAGTGGAACGATTATCCCCCCCCCAGGCCCTTTGCGAAGAGTTGAGCGTCTGACTCCAAACAGGTGGGTAGCCCTGTTGTTCCGAAGCAGTGGAACAAAGTTTGAGTCCAGCGGCACCTTTAAGACCAAGGAAGTTTTAGTCAAGGCGTTAAGTATTTGTATGCATGCACAGGTCTTCAGATACAGAATCTGAATCAAATAGAGTATTTGAAGAAGGGTGTCTGCTCACGGAATCTTATACCTTGAATAACAGTTTTCTGGTCTTAAAGCTGCCGCTGGACTCAAAACTTTTTCCAAAAGGAGAACTTAAGAGTGACCCCAATGACCTTAGCTCAGGGAGGCTTGTGCTTTCGCCCAAAGTCCATCCACTGCAATCAAAGGAGAACTGACTGCGGAGGGAATTCAAGGGCGTCAGGCTCAGACATAGTCACAGGCTTGCAACCCTAAACACGCCTGCTCGGGAGTAAAGCTCCCTTGCCCCCGCAGCAGACTCTTGACTGCGGCTGAGCAGCAAAAAGCGGTTCTCGGGAAAAGGTAGAACAGACGGCGCTGCTCTGCGCGGGGCCTGATTGGCCAGCCTCGACGGGGAGGGGGCGGGACTAAGGTCTCTCCCTCTTTCTCGGTGCCAGCTCGGCCACCCACGTGGCCCGCAAAAGCCGCCGCATGGCGCTTTACCCTTTCTGGGAATTGTAGTCCTTTTCGCTTCCCTCCGCTCTGTGCCTTTACCTCGACCGAAACTACATTTCCCATAAGGTCGCGAGGCAACGGGGAGCGACGGCGAGGGTCCCGCTGTGTGACCCCTCCCCGTCTCCTCACCCGTTTGTTTATTTATTGGATTTTAACCGCTCTCCGCCGCCAAAGCAGGGCTTTGTTTACAACACTCCATAATACCTGATTAAAATTTTAAAAAATTACAAAATCGTTCCCCGCAAAGCACCCTGGGGCTTGTGGTCCGAGCGCGGCGCGGGAACCTTCCCCGTCCCGGCTTCCGCGCGGCGCCCCCGCCCCCTCCCGGGCCGAGGACTACCTTTCCCGTCAGGCCCCGGGGCTCTTCCCGCGGTACCAATCCCGCTCCTCCCAGCTCTTCCCCGCCACCCCCCACCCCTCACCCCTTTTGGCGGAGACATTTGCGAAGCGAGTCTCTCCAAGATGGCGGCCTGGGGAAGGAGGCGCGCGGGGCCCGGCAGCTCCAGCGGGGGCGGCAGGGAGAGGTGAGCGGCGGGGGGGGCCGGCCTTGCCCTGCCCTGCGGCCCTGGCTCCGGGGCGGGCTCTGGAGGCGGGGGGGCCTAGGCCGTGGGGCGGGGGGGCATAAAAGGGACCTCTTTCTTCCCTTGATTTGGGGGGGGGGGGCGGCTGCATTAAGGCTTTCTGGGAGAGGAACAGCAAAAAGTGGCAAGTTTGGGCATGCTTCAATGGGGGGTGGTGTGTCTTGGGGGCTTGGTGGTGTGTTCAAATCTTGGGGGGCTTGGTGGTGTGTTCAAATCTTGGGGGCTTGGTGGTGTGTTCAAATCTAGGGGGCTTGGTGGTGTGTTCAAATCTAGGCGGGGTGGGGTGGGGGGAGACTGCAGGGCTGAGGCCTGGAGGGGATATTGGGGGGGCTGGAGGGTAGGGGGGTGCAATGTTCCCTCTAAGCTGAGGAGTCTTGTGAGCAAAAATTCTACTTGGTGAGCTCCTGGCATTAAAGTTGAGAGGGAGCCATTTGGCTGCTGCATCAATTAGTTTGCTCCGGAGCCAGCCCTTCCTGAGCGAAGGCGAAACTGTGTGAACCAGAGGCTAAAAAAATGGTGAGCTAGCTCACACTCACTCAGCTTAGAGGGAACACTGGTGGGGTAGTGGTGATTGGGGCGGAGGGAGGGATGGGGAGCGGAGGGGAGCTTTGGGGAGTCGGCTGGCCGGCCCCGAGTTCAAGTCCAGCCTATTTTGGGGAGGGTTATGGGCAATGTTCCCTCCAAGCTGAGTTAGTGTGAGCTAGCTCACATCTTTTTAGCCTCCAGCTCACAGTTTTGGGTCTAAGCTCAGGAAGGGAGGGCTTCAGAGCGAACTAATCGATGCAGCAGCCAGATCCCTCGCTTGCAACTTTAATGTCAGCAGCTCACAAAGTAGAATTTTTGCTCACAAGACACCACAACTTAGAGGGAAGCATTGGTTATGGGGTTCTAGAGGTGGGACTAGGGGTCCGGAGGAGGCAAGCCATTGATATGCTTTGGGGGGCATAGGCTGGGGGGCCTGGATCGGTCCTGAACGTTAGAATCATAAGAGTTAGAAGGGTCATCTAGCCTAAACCCCCTGCACAATGCAGGGAGTTCACAACTACCTCCTCCCCCGCACCCCTAGTGACCCCTTGCTTCATGCCCAGAAGATGGCACACACACACCCTGGATTCCTGGCCAAATTGGCCTGGGGGAAATTGCTTCCTGACCCTGATCAGCATTTCCCTGGATTAGCTGGGATTGTATATGTGTGCGTGAAGTAGGAGGAATGAGGCCAGCGAGTGGGGAGGGTGCAGGGAGGTTGGGGCAAGCCGTGTGGGGGTCCCCCTGTGCCAGAAAAGCAGGGCTTGACTAAAGGTAGCAGATGAGAACATGAGCTTTAGCCTGTCCAAGGGCAGGAGGGGAGTTGAGGTGCGGTGGGGACGCCCAGAGTCCCGGGGTGGTGGTTTGGGGACAGTGGGGGTGAGGGTAAAGTTTCAGGAGGGTTGTCTGGGAAGGGGGGCAGGGGACAGGTGGTGGGCTTGCAGGCGGAGAAGAGGAAGGTCAGAGGAGAGGTGGTGGTGACCTAGCAGTCGGCTCGGGGGCACTGGTTTGAAGCTTGCGCCCCGTAAATGCAGGCCGGAATCCAGCTGTGTCATAGTTCTGGGAGCGGAGGGTGCAGACCAGCCAGCCGGAGGGTTGGTTTCCCCGCTGGAATGGGGAAGGAGAGGGGAAGCAGGCGAAGGAAGGTCAGTTTAAAACTGGAGTGCTGCTTAGAGAGGAGGCTTAGTTTCGCGGCTCCCAGATGTTAGCCGGCGAGGAGAGAGAGGTGCTGTTGCAAATGTTCTTGGATGCTCTCGTGATCTATTTTTGCAGGCCTGTAAATACTCGCCCCTAAAGCCCTCTGAAGTGACCTCTTTGCGCCCAGCTGTTACTAGCGGCTGAGTGATTTGTGTGTTTTAGGGTGTTGTTGATGCGTTGTTGGGGATTTGGAAGGGGTGGAGGTGAAACACAGGGGACCCGGCCGCTGTTGCCTGTGGCATTTCGGTGCTTTAGGCCACCAGATCCGTAGAAAGTGCGATAAGAAGGGACAACTTATGTGTGTCTGCAGAATTCCGTTAATCTACTCTGCTCTTTCTCCCAGTGAAATGATTTACATTAAAACTTCTGGGAGTTAAATTCTGAAGTTCTTGGCACGGAGTTGTACACCTTCTGTTCTGCGTTAGCTAGCTTCCAAACCCATTGGTATGTACAAAACAATGTTATTCTCTGGGAACTGCACCTAACTCTGCTTTTGTTTTTTGCGCCCTCATTCAAAGTTTATGAGAAGCTTCTGTAATTTTTTATTGTTGCATTATTCTCCACGGGCACTGTGAAGGCATAATTTCTACTGCTTTTTTAGGTAGACCTAAAGTAGCGAGCCGTGGTTAGCATTTATCATAGGGAAATGTCAGCACTGGTGCAGATGTCTGTAATACAGTGTATGCTATCTAATAACTGGGGCCTATAACAGGCGTTCAGTATTATCTCTGTTTCCATAAGCACAGCGGGGGGGGGGGGGCGTAGCTCTTAACTTCCATGCAGCTGACCCAGCAGTGTGGGGTGTTCAGATCTTCTCTGACTGAAAATCTCTTCAGTTGCCCTGTGTGATGGTTTCTCCCCCCTGGGAAGCTGGGAGTGCTCATTTGGGGCTTTGGTTATCCTCTTCCCGACAACACCTGCGTATCTTTGGATGCCAGAAATGGAGCTCAGCGGAAGAAGAGATCCGGTATTCATCCGATGACCACGGAGTTTGTGCATCTTGCGTGGCAGATGCCGTTCCCTTCGTTCTTTGCGAGGTGACCAGGTTCCCACCACAGAGAGCCAGATTTCTAATCAACAGAGAGCTTCAGAAAGTGCTTTGTGGTCTTTTGGGGGGCTGCAAGTCTAAACGGCACCGTTCCCGCGGTGAGACACTTAGCATCAGGGGAGTAACGTACAAATAAAGGGATAGAATCTGGTAAAATTTAATGGGGCATCCCGCAGTATGTAAGCTGGTCAGTTAGCTATTCCAATCATTTGACAAGTCTGTCTCTGATCAAATATTTCACGGAACTAAGGATTCCCTTTTGAAAGCGGGAGGGGTGTTGTAATCGTCAATCTGGTAATGGAGCTAATTGATACAAGCAATCAGGTTTCAAGTATGTGTTGCTGTGGGGCCTGTTAAAAAAGCGTTTACTCCATGCATGTCGAAATAAGCACGCTGCAATCAAATCATACTTTATTTAGAGCCAGGGGAATCATGGAACCATCGAGTTGGAAGGGACCTCCGAGGTCACCTAGTCCAATCTTCCAGTTCTACTTATTCTGGCAAAAAAAAAACCCCATCCCAGGGCCAGCCTTGTTTCCTGTTGGTGGCCTAGCTGCCAGGAAGACATTAGTCGCCAGACCCTGAGGTGTCAGTGGTAAAGAGACTGACGCATCTGATATAAATGAGAATTTGAGTGACCCATGAGGACGTCGGTCTCGGGGTATGGTTCTCCTTCCGAGAATCTCAGTGGAACGGATCCAGGGAACTGGTTGTCTCCTCCCCAAAGAGCCGGAGCTGAATGTATGTCCAGGTTTCCGCGCACTGGCCAAGAGCTTAAGAGAACAGAATGTCATAGCTGACTCGGACGTCACAGGAAGAGCCATGCGACAAGGCCGTCTTTGAAATGCTGGCTTGAGATCTGCAAGTGTTTTCAGCACTTTTATGACTTTTGCATGTCACGATTGGCCGGCAAACTGGGCCGGAAGCGCTGTTCCCCTGCGCGGCTTGCAATATCCATGAGAGTGAGGCATGCCATAGGGGAGCTAAGAGCCTGAGCCAAGAATTAGGGGAGCAAGTCCCTGGTTTAAGTTTCATTTTGTCCGTGAACTTAACAGTTGGGTTTGGTCAGGACCAATGTTCCCTCTAAGCTGTGGAGTCCTGTGAGCAAAAATTCTCCTTTGTGAGCCACTGGCATTAAAGTTGTGAGCAGGTGATTTGGCTGCTGCATAAATTAGTTTGCCTCTGGAGCCCTCCTTCCTGAGCTAAGACCAAAATGGGTGAGCCGGAGGCTAGAAAACTGTGAGCTGGCTCACACTAACTCCGCTTAGAGGGAACACTGGCCAGGACGGGATCTTTGGACCTCGGTTCCCGCATCCGTGATGTGACTCACCTTGTAGCTGGGGGCCGCCACGAAACAGCCGCCGTGGGAGGTGGAGCCACCTGCGGAGGAAGCCCAAGTGGAGGGGGCAAGAGGCGTCGTTTTTGAAAAGAGGCGTGGAAGAGAGTAGGGCTGCCCCTGTCACAGCCTGATTTTAACTTGCACAGCCAATCGGCTCTTCAGCGGCCAGTCAGAAGCCCTGCGGGACAACAAGCCCCATCTGGCCACATCGTTGGGGTCTGTGAAAAGGGTCTTGCAGGTGCCGTGGTGCCCCTGGGCACTGAATTGGGGACCCCTGCCCTATAGGGTTGCGGTAAGCGTATGACACGGCTTTGGACATCCAAAACGGCTACATTTGTATTCTAAGTATTTGTAAATATTATTGTTATACCACTTTCATCTACTTTCATCTCCACTCCCCAAAGGAGGCGTATCCGCCATTGTCTGATGTAGCCACTAATATCCAGGTTAAGGCCTAGCTTCTCCCTAAGGTTAATGTGCTCGTAACAGTCCGGCCAAAAATGTCAGGCCGTGTTGTTCGGTCCGTAGAAGAAACGGCAGGGTAAAGCTTGTGCACGGATTCTGAGGAAAGGTTTTGCCTGTGTTCATTCCCTCGTGTGAAATGCCGTTCGCTCGATCCGCCGTGCCGAGTTTTCGAGTTGGGCAAACTTCTTAACCGTGAAAGTTTACTTTTCCTCAGGTCTGAACTTGCGGCCTTTGAAGTGGAGTGAGGAGTCTACGCCCCGTGCCTGTGCACATTGGCTCGCTCCCTGATTCCCCCCCCCCAAGTTTCATGCCAGTGGCCTGATGTTCGTGGGCGGAGGATGGCAGCCTGTAGAGTGATGCTCTGGGAAAACTTTCCCACCGCTCTTTGGCTCTGACCTGCGGTCCCTGCCGGGGTGCTGCAGCTCTATTAGATAATGTAGCGTTGCTGTAGCTTAAAGGTAAAGGCTCCCTTACTCGAAAGCCAGTCGAATCCGACTCTAGGGTTGCGGTGCTCGTCTCCGTTTCAAAGCCGAAGAGCCAGCGCTGTCCGAAGACGTTTCCGTGGTCATGTGTCTGGCGTGACTAAACCCCAAGGCGCACGGAACGCTGTTACCTTCCCACCTAAGTGGTACCTATTTATCTCCTTGCAATTTCTTGCTTTCGAACTGCTAGGTTGGCAGGATGCTGTAGCTTACGCTGAGACATGATGGAGTTTCAGCTTGTGCCTTGAGTTATACAAGGCCATGCTACTTATTATTATTAATAAATTCAACTTAAAATATGGGGAGGGGCCTTACGTAACTTTGAGGAGGGGAGGAGGGGCCATGGCACAGTGGCAGAGGCGTCTTTGCCTGGAGAAGGTTCCTGGTTCAGTACTTGGTATCTCTTGGTAAAAGGATTAGGTGCTAGGCAGTAGGAAAGGTCTCCATTTGAGTCCCATGGAAAGCAGCTGCTGAGTAGACAGTAGTGACCTTGATGGACCAGGCATCTGATTCAGTATATGGCAGCCTTGTGTGTTTGGGTGAACCTTTGACTGCGCCAGGCAGTGCTGGCCTAACGACTTGGTTGTAACTTGGATTTCAGGCAAAGTGAGCAAATCCCGTAGTGGTTGTGGGGTCTGCTGATATAGAATGCTAAAGAGCCAGTTTGGCGTAGTAGTTAAGTGCGTGGACTCTAATCTGGGAGAACCGGGTTTGATTCCCCACTCCTCCACCTGCAGCTGCTGGATGACCTTGGGCAAGCCATAGTTCTGTCTGAGCTGTCCTTTGCAGTTCTGGAAAGAGCTCTCTCAGCCCCATGTACCCCACAGGGTGTCTGTTGTGGGGAGGGGAAGGGAAAGGAGTTTGTAAGCCGCTCTGAGACTCCGAGTGAAGGGCGGGGTATAAATCCAATCTCCTCCTCCTCCTCCTCTTCTTCTTCTTCGCCTGCGGCTCATGTGCCCCGTTGCATTTGTGATATATGTGCATTTTTTGAGACTCGGAAACGTTAAATTAATTTTTTGGCATGCTAAGCCGACGCCATCACTTATTTTTAGATGGTGAGGCTATTGTTAATATTTTCCTTTCCCCACTTTCTGTTCCGTTTGCACACCTAGGCAGGCACTGGGTCTTCATAAGAACATAAGAGAAGCCAATGTTGAATCAGGCCAATGGCCCATCCAGTCCAACACTCTGTCACACAGCGGCCAAAATATACCAGGTGCCCTCAAGAGGTCCAGCAGTGGGGCCAGGGCACCAGAAGCCCTCCCACTGCTGCCCCCTCCATTTAGTGGCTCCATTAGGTGGGTCTCCCATTCGTGACTCCCCTCGTTTAGAATTGATTCTCACAGCCAAGCTGAAGTGAGAACAGTTAGAACTTGCAGCCTTAACACACAGGTATGCATTTGCGCACACACAGGTTGGGAAAATAATTGTGTGAAGCATCAGTATCAGGTTTTTTCCCTAAGCACCTGGAATACTGGTTATTCATGTGTGCACATGTTCCATGTATATATTTGTAGGTGCACACGCAAGTAAATAAAACTGGGGACTCTTTAGTCATAGATTCTCAGCTGCTGTGGCACACTCTTCTCGCCAGCCCCGCCTCATGCCGCCCACCGGCTCTTTTTGAGGGTGTGAAGGGACACTGGAGCTCCCACAGCCGAACATTGTATAGTGCTTTGGTTCTGACCGCTGCTGGATGTGTGAAACAGCCAGTGTTCAGTATTATTTAGCAATCTGGCTAGCTGTATACCAAAAATTCGGCTTCGTGGAAGGGGTGGAAGTTCTTCAAGAGTCTGGGGGGGGGGGGGCGTCAAATGGTGAGTGCCTTTGAACCACGTATTTTTTTAAAAACTGCTAATGGAGGTAGTCACAAGGCCACAAATATTCTCTCCGGGTTTCCCCATGCATGTCTTAGGATTCTTGTTTAGGCCCCTGTTTAGGCACGGAGGTCGTTTCTCTCCCCCCTACCCCTTTCCTGCCACACCACTAAAGTTTGCATTCTCCCACCAAGTGCCAGTTGATGCAGACACCATTCCAGACAGACGCTAAACAGAACTTCATGCGGCACAAAGCATCCCTTTGTGTTTTTTGGGGGGAGGATGAAAAGGTCTAGAAAACTAGTGCGGGGAGCAAACAGTTGGCCCCGAAGCTTTGTCCCGTCCCGTCGCTAACAAAGGTGGTCTGCGGCGTTGCTTGGGCTCCAGATAAAGCACTCCCCTGACACAGCAACTCTAAAGCGGTGCGAAATCAATTATCAACACTCTCTGTATTCCAAAGCGTGTAACGGCTGGGAGGGTTTTTGAGGGGTCGGAAGGGCCCGTGTGACAGAATGCAGTAGCTGCTGGCTCTCAGTCGAGTCTCACCCCCAAAGAACCCCACAGAACTTGCCTGGGTTGTCGTCCAATCGATACCTCTGGGGTGGGGGGGAACACCAGAGGAATGTCAGTGACACAGCTGCTCGGGTGCTGTGCTGCAGCCCTTTCCATATCTTAAAAGTACATTTTGCATGGAGATTTCCATAAAATAAAATGCCAGTAAAAGAGAGGATGGCCTCGCTCTAGTCTTTGTCTTTGTTGCTTTCTGGCACGGTTGCCCTTTTCCCGTCCATAGGGGTTGAGGAAGCAAGTTTAAAACTGTGTCTGCGTGTGTGAGAAGTACACGTAAAGAAAGTTTGGAAAACGCAAGGATATTGGAGAGGGCTTCTCCTAGTCCACAGAGCGGTTCCTGTGCTCCTAATCCTCTGCATCTGTTCCTGATTTTCACAGACTCCTCTCCCTATCTGCCCTTGTGCCCGAGGTCGTCTCACAAAGTGAGTCTTGAAACTCTGCAGGCTGTGGAAATATAAATCCATCTGAGCGCGAGCGGTTCAGTGTCTCCAGTGCAGGGAAATTATTAGGAAGGGAATTGAAAACAAATCAGCCAGTATCATAATTGCCCCTGTATAAATCATTGGTGCGACCTCATTGGGAATACTGTGTACAGTTCTGGTCGCCACAGCTCAAAAAGGATATTATAGCATTGGAAAAAGTGCAGAGAAGGGCAACTAGAATGATAAAAGGGTTGGAACACCTTCCCTATGAAGAAAGGTTAAAGCGCTTGGGGCTCCTTAGCTTGGAGAGACGACGGCTGAGGGGTGACATGATCGAGGTTTATAAGATTATGAATGGGATTGAGCAGGTTGAGAAAGAGGTACTTTTCTCCCTTTCTCACAATACATGAAATTGCTGAGCAGTCGGGTTAGAACAGATAAAAGGAAGTCCTTCTTCACCCAAAGAGTGATTAACCCATGGAATTCACGGCCACAGGAGGTGGTGGCAGCTACAAGCATGGAAAGTTTCAAGAGGGAATTAGATAAACATATGGAGCAGAAGTCCATCAGTGGCTATTAGCCACAAGGTATAGATGGGAACTCTCAGTCTGGGGCAGGTGATGCACTCTATTCTTGGTGCTGGAGGGGGCAACAGTGGGAGTGGCTTCTAGTGTCCTGGCCCCACTGCTGGACCTCCTGAGGGCACCTGGTATATTTTGGCCGCTATGTGACAGAGTGTTGGACTGGATGGGCCATTGGCCTGATTCAACACTGGCTTCTCTTATGTTCTTATGAAACTTAGGAGGTTCCCAGGCGGTAACGCGCCGACAGGCTTAGCGGAGAGGAATGCCGATGGGCGAGTCTCCCGAGTCCAACTCTCGCCTTTCTGTCCCACAGGGTCGCCTTGTCCGCCACGGACTGTTACATAGTCCACGAAATCTACAACGGGGAGAACGCCCAGGACCAGTTTGAGTACGAGCTGGAGCAGGCCTTGGAGGCCCAGTACAAGTACATCGTGATCGAGCCCACGCGCATCGGGGACGAGACGGCCCGCTGGATCACCGTCGGCAACTGCCTGCACAAGACGGCCGTGCTGGCGGGCACCGCCTGCCTCTTCGCCCCGCTGGTCCTCCCCGCGGATTACTCCCACTACATCTCCCTGCCCGCCGGCGTGTTGAGCATAGCCTGCTGCACCCTCTACGGGATCTCCTGGCAGTTCGACCCCTGCTGCAAGTACCAGGTGGAGTACAACGCCTACAAACTCTCCCGCCTGCCCCTGCACACGCTCACCTCCTCCACTCCCGTGGTCCTGGTGAGGAAGGAGGACCTCCACAGAAAGAGACTGCATAACACGATAGCCCTGGCCGCCCTGGTGTACTGTGTAAAGAAGATTTATGAACTCTACGCCGTATGATTGGGCGGTTGGGGGAAAGGAGGAACCCACAAGAGACACGGAAGAAGGCGTATTAAGGAAAAAGGCTCCCGCGGTTAACGATTGATTCCCCCCCCCTTTCTCGGTGGGCACCCGGGGGAAGTGGTTCGGTTTATATCCCACTTGTTGTTTTTTGAGAAAACAAAACGAAATAAAAATAACACGTCACTGATCGGTGCAGCAAAACTGTGGTGGTGGGGGGGAACGTTCAGTCTTCTCTCTTACGCCCGGGCGTGGATCTGCTGTGAAGCGGAATACTGGGGGAGCCAGAGCCAATCGCGGAATGTCAACGGACGGGAACGTCGCGGGGAAAGGGGGGGGGCGGCGAGCTTTTTTCTTTTCTTTTCTCTCTCTCTTTTTTTGAGGAAACCTTTAAGTATATTGTTCAATTGTATTCTACAGAACCAGCTCGAAGTTCACTGACCATTCATTAAAGGATGAGAATTTCAAAAAGAAAAGCTCTTGCTTTTTTGGGGGTGACAAAACTGCTCTCGGGGGGGGGGGAACCCTGCTTTTTCAGGGATGCTCCAGCTGACGGGTTTTGAGAGCACGGAGCTGGACGGCGGGACTTGTCCTGGACTGAAATAAGGGCAGCCGGGCTTGGGACTGTAGCCTTCCTGTATGGCATCTGGCAGTGCTGTTGAATTGTCGAGAGAAGCCCCTTTGCATGCTCAAACCCCGCCCCAAAAGTTCCCTGTGTTGGGACTGCTGGAGTATTGAAGTAAACTCCCGAGTTGTGGCAGCGGGTCACCTGCCTTCCCGCCCGAGAGCGAATCCTCGCAAGGCAGGAAGCAGAGGGTGCAAAATGAGAGAGACTTCCCGCACTTACTAGGCCTTGACCGAGTCTATAAAACGACTGGGTGTTCACAGCTCATTTAGCGCCTGGCAGGTCAGCGGCAATGCTGTTGAGCCTACGGAGAGTAACTCTCCCACGGTCATGAACTGCTGAAATGGCAAATTTCAGGTAGCTTCCAGCTGAGGTGGCAACAGCCAGTTATATGACCTTTCTCCCCAAGCTCACTTTTGCTCTGAACACCAAACTAGCTGCTTGCAGTCCGAAAGCTTGCGGAGTATCGTCAAGGACAGCCAGATTTGTGCCTCGGAGATCAACACGATTTTGGGGGTAGGGGCTTTCGAGAGTCAATGCTCTTTCCGTCAGATAAGGGAGCTGGGACTCTTGGAAGCTCATGCCCCCCAGATCTTGTTGGTCGTCAAGTAGGAGAAGAAGAAGAGATTGGATCTATACCCCGCCCTTCACTACCCAAAGGTGTCTCAGAGCGGCTTACAAACTCTTTTCCCTGCCCACAACAGACACCCTGTGAGCAATTTTCCCTCTAAGCTGTGGAGTCTTGTGAGCAAAAATTCTGCCTTGTGAGCTACTAGCATTAAAGTTGTGAGCGAGCAATCTGGCGACTGGATAAGTTTGCTCTGGGACCATCCTTCCTAAGAGAAAAATGTGAGCCGGAGGCTGAGAAACTGTGAGCTAGCTCACACCAACTCAGCTTAGAGGGAACATTGCTCACAGGGTGTCTGTCGTGGGGAGGGGAAGGGAAAGGAGTTTGTAAGCCGCTCTGAGACTCTGAGTGAAGGGCGGGGTGTAAATCCAATCTCCTAAATCTGCCCTGTTGTTTACCTGAACTGTGTACAGTTGTATCAACCATCCAGTTCTCAAGAGCAGAGCAAAGCCGGGGGGGGGGCAGCCTCCAGTGTCTCTCCTCATTTTTCAGTGGCTAGTGCAATGGGCTTGGGTGCATTCACATGTCACCGGTCTCCCATTTGCTCAGGCTGTGAGTGAGCCAGGAAATGCCAGGAGTATGTCTTCTCTACTTAAACTAGGTGGAAACAGACGTCTTCCTGCTCTGGGAACAAATTGCCGTTTGTAGGTGAAGAGCTAGATTTGATTCCAGTAGTACCTTAGAGACCGGAGAGATTTTCAGGGTATAAGCCGGGGGGTCCCCAAGATGGTGCCCACCAAGTGTTCATCGAAAATGAGAGGGGTCATGTGAGGCTTCTGCCTAGCAAGGCTTCTGATGGGCCACTGGAGATCTGATCGGCTGTGCAGCGTTTTTTTCAGTGTTGCTTTGGCGGCGGCTGATGCCACAGCACAAGGATCTTCACTGTGCGACTAGAGGTAAGCGATGGCAGCCATTTTGGGGCCGTGTCCAAACCAAAGGTGCCCACCGGCTCAAAACAATTGGGGACCACTGGTATAGATGTCCGAGAGTCAAAACTCCCTGATCTGGCAAAGGAAGCTTTGACTCTTGCAAACTTATACCCTGAAAATCTTGTTGGTCTCTAAGGTGTTACTGGATAAATAAAATAATTGCAGACCAACATGGCTACTATCTGCAGCTTGTAGTTCCATCTGAAGTTGGCAAAGTATGTTTTAGAATCCTAGTTGGTCGGCGGGAGCAAACCACAGTTTGCCATTTCACTGTTTCAGAATCCACGACCAACTGCAGCTTGTTCCAAGCATTCACTCTCTTGTATGATGATGTCCCATGGGGATGCAAGACTCTACAATTCCTGGTTTCTTTCTATAAATTGAGGCAAGTTTGTGCTGTCTGATGTAGCCACTTTGTGCTCGGCTGTTTTTCCATGTAATGTAGAGTGGCGGGGACGGATGCATAATCCAGACCTGCAGTTTTAGTAAACGTTAAAGGGAAAAAACTTGATGTGCAACCACGGCTTCTGATGATAATTTTATTCTCCCCTCATGCACGTGTTCTCTGTTCAAGGTCAGTTTTGTGCTCTTTGGTTCCGACCAACGATTTCCACCGATTCTTAACTGAGCCCCCTTGCTGTAACTTTTCAGAGTTATCTCTGCGAGGCTCCACCTGAGTCTCAGTGCAAGGTTTGAACTTGACGACGGGACTGTGAAACCTGAGCTGCCCAGAGACACGGCTCTCCCCTCTCTAAACATGGGAGCTGCAACACGACCTCTGTGCGGGGAAGACGGTGACCTTGAAACTGCATCCTTGAAGGGCGGAGCCAAAACTCTCAGGCTATCTTTAGCCTTTGAAATCTGGTGCCGCCGGCAAAGAGCTTGCCCATTGTGTCTGTTCAGTAGGTCAGTCCGGCTAAGGGTTGGGAGACTGCTGCGACTGATAACAAAACGCATGCACAGCAGGCAAATTCGGCACTTGCTGGGTTCCCCCCCCTTGCCGTTGTCGTTTTGCAGATAGGGACTCTGAAATGTGGTTTTTCTACAAGTACCTGGTGCTGAACTTCCATTAACTGTCGTGGGGGCTTGTTGAGAGGCGGTTCATAAATGCACTGAAATAAAAGCAAATTTGTTTTCCTCTAGGACTGACCACACAGCTGGGTATCTTCCGCTCGGAACAGACAGTGATATCAGTAATAATTCACCTGTGCTCATGATTAAAACACTGAGATAACCGTTTTGCTATTTATAGACCCGCCAGGAGCGTGAGAGAGAGAGAGATCACAGGATGTGAATGGCGCAAGGAATTGCTGATCTTACTGTCCTGCAGGCAAGGCGGAGACCCTGGGTGAAAGAAGTTGAAATATGCCGCTGTGGGATTATGGAGGCAGGCTGCGTGTATTTACTGCAAGGAATTCTTTCTCGCCAGACCTGAAAATGATTTTTGCATTTGGCAGACTGAGTACAAGGGGATTATAGATTCAGGCGGGTGGCCGTGTTGGTCTGAAACAACGGAGCAAAGTTTGAGTCCATTGGCGCCTTTAAGACCAACAAAGTTTTATTCTGGGTATAAGCGTTGGTGTGCAGGCACCCTTCAGCACATGAAAACTCACACCCAGAACTAAACTTCGTTGGTCTTCAAAGTGCCACCGGACTCAAAACTTTGTTCTAAGGGTATTATAGATTCAGGATAAGAGCGTACCAGAGGGCGCTTGTAGACGTGTTATTGACCTAATACAAACCAGCTTCTTCCAGTTCTCTAGGCACCGGGGCCCTGCACAGAGGTGACAATGTAAACCATTTCCAGATACTGAAAAGGCCTGGGTGAGTTTGGGGTGGTTCTGAACGCCCCCCCAAACTAAGCTCTGCTTGAGTTTGTTCGTGGGGCACAAGTCTCGGTAGACACCCGTTATAAGCTGCGAGAGGACAGCCGGAAGTTCTACCGATCACTTTCATTCCAGATCTGCTCCTGATGTAGGTGGTGGCAGCTACAAGCATGGACAGTTTCAAGAGGGAATTGGATAAGCATATGGAGCAGAAGTCCATCAGTGGCTATTAGCCACAGGGTATAGATGGGAACTCCCAGTCTGGGGCAGGTGATGCACTCTATTCTTGGTGCGGGGGGGGGCAGCAGTGGGAGGGCTTCTGGTGTCCTGGCCCCACTGCTGGACCTCCTGATGGCACCTGGCATTTCTGGCCACTGTGTGACAGAACGTTGGACTAGATGGGCCATTGGCCTGATCCAACATTGGCTTCTCTGATGTTCTTATGACAGACAGAACGAACCTTGGGGGAAACTGGATAACTGTGCTAGGTCCCTAGAGACACCAGTCCCAGGATGGTGGGATTCTACCCGGGAGATTAAATTCGTCACGATGACACAGTGTTTGTGAAGAAGATACATGATCTCTACTTTAATTTGGCTATTTTAACCCATCTAGCAAGGTGGGGCTAGGTTGTAAAGAAAGCTGCGTTTCCCCCTCCCAAATCTTGAGCAATGTGCATCTAAGGAGTCATATAGAAAGCCCCTCCCCATGCTTTCCTCCTGCAGAGGACAAGCTCAGAGCTTAAAACGGGAGAATACACCAAGTGAGAGGCTGCAGCTGCCAGCAGGGATTTGGTAGCCCAGGATTGCTGCTGACTGGCTAACGGGTGTCTTGGGGTACAGAGCGGGCAACCGTAGACGTTAGTTCAATTGGCCCTCCTTTCAGCACAGGGATGCATTCTGGGACGGCCTCCTTTTGTCAGCAGGCAGATAATCGGAGAGAGCAGGGAACTCGCACCCAGGCCTCCCTTCCCCAACAAGCGCTTGAGCATCAGTGACAAGTGCAGGCCAAGCAAAGTGGAAAATGAGCTTAATTCCCCGCAGGTCTCCCCTAAGCCAAGCCAAGCCCCGTTGAAATGAACTTGAGAGGCTGGAGGCATCTGACTCTTGTTCATTTAAGCGTGCAAAAGATCCTTGTGGTCTGAAGCCCTTCCCACTGCTGGTCCCGGGGAAGTTTCCTTTCCGGGTGGCCAACTTCACGTGCCAAGACAGAAGGATATGTTAAGAAGAACGGCTGAAGTCCAGATATCCGGCAGATTCTTAAATACCAACAGGTGGTGGCTTCTTACGATCTGCGGAGCCGGACAAAAGGAGGGCTACGACTCCTTGGTTTTCCTCTCTTTCCGGGCTCTGGCTGCCATGAAGGTGAAGAAGAGCCTGGGGAAGAGCGTTCGCAGGTACACCGCCAGCGAAGGTGTGAGCCCGGCAACCAGCACCTCCTCCTTCCTCTTCCCCACGGCGCTGAGGACCTCCCGAGCCACCTCGGTGGCTCCCTGGCCTTGGCTGATGGTCTTGTCCATCACTGCGAAGAATAAAAAGGAAGGCCTCGAGTGGAAGGCAGCAGAACTCTGTGTTACTTCCACAAGCCGCCTCTCACGGCTTTCGAGCGGCGCCAGGGAACGGGAGATCGGAAAGCCGAGCTCAGGTTCAAGGATTAGGCCGGGACGGGGAGGGGGAAGAAAAGTCATTTTTTATGTTGAGAACAGGATACGGGGACGAAAAGAGGCATGTCCGGTCTGGTCCAGACTGGTTCACAAACACATACCGTCATTTCGGAACCTGAGCTAAGGTTTTATAAGCTTGATGAGTCCCCGCCCTAATTGCTACATCGCAGTCGAGCCATATAATCTCCACAAGCAAAATTAATTCTTACCTCCATACTGGGAGCCGTCTCCTGTGATGGCGTTCAGTGACAAGTTCGTCTGGATGTAGCCGGGGCTCACGACCGTCACGTCGAGACCGTACTGCTCCACTTCCGCTCGCAGGCAGTCAAAAAAGGCTTGGGTGGCGTGCTTGGAGGCGGCGTCTGGCAAAAAAACAGAGCGGGACGCGAGGTCCGCCTGAGTCATAAGAACATAAGACCATAAGAGAAGCCAATGTTGAATCAGGCCAATGGCCCATCCAGTCCAACACTCTGTCACACAGCGGCCAAAATATACCAGGTGCCATCAGGAGGTCCAGCAGTGGGGCCAGGACACTAGAAGCCCTCCCACTGCTGCCCCCTCCAGCACCAAGAATAGAATGCATAATCTCCCAACTATGCAACAGTGGCTTCACAAAGTGTGGGATTTTTTCCTCCAAGAGAACAAATATGGACAAATAAGGAAGATACCGAAAGCCAATTGCTCAACCCTTTAGATAAATGGTATCCCATTACAGAAAAAATGAACATGGATAAGTTCGACTGGGAAACCTTCAAATCTCCTAGATTTTGAGTTATTATTATACGGCTAAAGTTAAAACATACGTCTGTAAATGCTATATAGCATGTTAATTTATCTATCTTATGGGGTAGCACAACCGTTAAGATACCATATTAGTTAACTTCAGTATTCTTTTATTATAAATATGTTCTAATTATTCGGCTGAACCATTGTTGTATAACAACCATTCATAAAGATAGTTAAATGTATTTGTAACCCAATTTTTGACCTTGACCAAAATTTGCCAATAAAATGTTATTAAAAAAAAAAAAGAATAGAGGGCATCACCTGCCCCAGACTGAGAGTTCCCATCTATACCCTGTGGCTAATAGCCACTGATGGACTTCTGCTGCATATGTTTATCTAATTCCCTCTTGAAGCCATCCATGCTTGTAGCTGCCACCACCTCCTGTGGCAGCTGAACAGAAACAGTTTTGTAACTTAAAGCTCTCGTGGAGCATGCAAAAAGCTCTTAAGCGGGAGAGTGGAAGACAATGTTCCCACTAAGCGGTGGAGTCTTGTGAGCAAAAATTCTACTTTGTGAGCGAGCGATTTGGCTACCGCATTAAATTAGTTTGCTCTGGAGCCGTCCCTTCCTGAGCTAAGACAAAAATGTGTGAGCCGGAGGTGAAAAAACTGTGAGCTAGCTCTCACTCACTCGGCTTAGAGGGAACACTGGTGGAAGAAAAAATAAATTTTTGGATAGGCAAAGATTCTCTGTGATGGTTATTCTGTCAGCCCAGTGAGGTAGGCCTTTATTCCCATCTTACGGGTGAGGAACAGTTTCTGGCTTCAAGCCGTTCAGGGAGCCGGTGGTCAAAGTGTGATTCAGCTCAAGTCCAGCACACTCTTCTTTGGAATGTGTGGATTTGTGCCAAACTGCAGACGTTTTATTGCAAGCTTTAACAGAACACAACCGTAGCTGGGACAAGGAGTAACGGGAATAGACTCCCGTCATTCCTCTGAATACTTCTAAATTTGAGAACTGGGAGGGGTCAGATACCTGTACTGAGAACCTCCGAGTCGTGAAGTTAAAGAATGACAATGCTGCGATTAGCTGTCTAATTCAAGCAGATTGCAGAATTCAGATGGCAGGATTTGGAACTCTGCATTAAGGAGCAGGGTGCTTTTGTGTGGCGGAGGGTACCTATGGGAAGACTGAGAATTGCGGGGCCTGGGGGGTTCAAAACACAAGCACTGGAGATACACAGTAAAGAGACATAAATATAACAAAACTGTGTAAATAATAAACCTCAAATGAAGATTCCAATTTTTAAAACCAATTTCTGGATGTTGTTGTAATGTCAAGAATCGTTTCACAATATTGTAATACAAAAATCCACAAAAAGTCCAGACTTCATATATACGCTGTTGATACAGTAAATCCACTGTATCACTCAGGATACGTCTAAAGAAAAATGAGAAGAATAGTTCCAACGTGATCGAGGGTTCCAGTTGTTTCCTTTCACGCGACGGCTAGCTGTAGCTTATTGTGTTCCGCCCAAGCTTCTTCAAAAGTAGAACCTTCCAGTCGGTCTCTTCGGGGGAAAAAAGACGCCAACCATATTCTTAAACCAGCACACAGCTCAACAATCTCAGAAGAATCCAACCGCGTCGCGTGGAGGAAACAACTGGGACCTTCGATCACATTGGAACTATTCTTTGGGGCCTGGGAGATCAGGCGTTTCCCTTTCCCCCCTAAAATGCAATGTGGGCAACTGGGGGCCATGCGGAGAATGGGGAGAGGGACGGTGGTTTCACCCTTCCACCTCCACCCCGTTTTGCTATCTGAAATGGGATTCTCCTGTTTTGCAGTTAACATCTCAAAGGAGGAAAGAGAGCATTTTTTGAAAGTAAAGGTAAAGGTTCCCTTGCTCGAAAGCCAGTCGAATCCGACTCTAGGGTTGCAGTGCTCATCTCCGTTTCAAAGCCGAACAGCCAGCGCTGTCAGAAGACATTTCTGTGGTCATGTGGCCGGCATGACTAAACACCAAGGCACACGGAACGCTGTTACCTTCCCACTGAAGTGGTACCTCTTTATCTATTTGCAATTTCTTGCTTTCGAACTGCTAGGTCGGCAGGAGCTGGAACCAGAGACGAGAGCTCACATGCAGCACTCTCGGGTCTCGAACTGCTGAACTACCGACCTTCCACAGCCTGCAGTTCAGCGTCTTAACCACTTGAAAATGTGTCCGTAAAAGACCTACCAAAACAGGAGCCTGGCCTCAAACAAAAACCTAGTGGTGGTTGAAGGGTTAACCCTCTTATCTGCATAGCTTTGAGGTAAGCTGCCCCTGCAGTTTGCATTTTTAGAGAGAGAGAGAGAGAGAATGTGTGACATTCCTCTGATCCGTCTGAGCCCACAGTGGGGAAGGGCAGGGAAATGGCCAGAGTGAAAGAGATTCACCCCCCCCACACCCATTCAAAATCACAGGCTGGTCCTCGCCATTTTTCCCCCAGCCCAAGCAGCGGCACGGAGAGTTTCTCACGGGACCCCCTTCCAGAAGTAACACAAAATGCCGGGCTCCTGTTTCCCAACAGGAGGCTTCATTGTTGGCACCTCTAACAACACTTGTCGTCAACAGCTGCTTGTGTGACTCAGGGTGGCCCCGTGGAAGGCCCTGCTTGCCACGAGAGATGGGAAACGAATCTTCCCACCCAGTGCCGGAGGTCTGTGTAAGCCGGAAGCTCGTGTTGGTTTGCTTCTCCTAAGCATTGTACACTGCCGCATCTGGAGGTCTGCGACCCTGTCACTGCGGGCTGCGCCTGTGTTCATCCGCACGATGGCACTTCCAAAGCCAACGGGATGTGAAAACTTACTGCACCTCCCCTAAGCCTCATGGGAGTCGGACTTACAGGCAGAGCGGAAAGGAATGGCAATTTTGCCCTGGACGCTGCTGATGGCCACGACGTGTCCTTGCTTCCGCTTGATCATCGAGGGCAGGAGGGCTGAGGAGAGAGAGAGAGAGGCAGGGGGCGCACGGTTAGGAGACTCGGCCGGGCACCTGGATCTGGTTTCTTCCTCGAGGGTCTTGCTTCAAACCCCGTCTCATTGCCCTGATCCGTTTCCATTCCTCTCCAAAGAGGAATCCTTTCCCCAAGACATGGAAACTGAATTTATTCTGTCTTGGAAGCTGGTTGTTATCTCTGAATCCTGTGGAGTTAGTCCCCCACCGCCAGGGCTATTTTGGGGCAGGAACGCACCGGAACGGAGTTCCGGCTGGCTCCCGAGTTGGCCACGCCCAGCAGGAACTCATTAGCATAACAGGCCACACCCAACAGCAGAAACTCATTAGGATTGGCTACATGAGGGCTGTGTGGCCTAACATGCAAAGGAGTTCCTGCTCCAAAAAAACCCCCCCTGGGTTTTGACAACAAACAAGGTAAACACAATAAGAAGCAAAAGGTGGGTGTGGCTGGATATGACCACACTTCTGGTAACAAGGGGCTGTGGCCTAATATGCTAATGAGCTGTGCTGTCAAGGGTGTGGCCTAATGTGCTAATGAGTTCCTACTGGGCTTTTTCTACCTTTATTTTGGTTTTCTTCTCAGGAAGCCCTTTCCCAATTTTATCTGGCTGAAGCAAAAAACCACGACGTGTTGGACTGGCGGAGGGGCCACTGGCCTGATCCAACACGGCTTCTCTTATGTTAGCGGCTCTTACTTTGGACGGCCCGTTTTCCTCCCCCTCCTCCTAAAATCACTAAGCTACACACCCGCTTTGTAAAAACTTCTAGGTAAGTGTAAATGATATGATGCAATTATAAAATACAAATGGAAAGAAAAGGTATCTTATGGTAAACTATGAAAATGGAAAGACAAGGTAAAATATGAGAGGATTGCTCTGTTTCTTACACTGGCTTCCAATCAGAATGCACTGATGTGGAGAAGCTTTTACAGTTTTTGTACTTGTGGAGAGAGATGGTGAGAGGATACATTTGCCAGTAAGATACAAATTTATTGATGTGCTTCTACATATTGACTTTATCTTACTGATTGGATGAAATCTTTTAGGATGCAATGAGGGATGTAGAAGAGTTTGGACTTACACCCCGCCCTTCACTGCCCAAAGGCGTCTCAGAGCGGCTTACAAACTCCTTTCCCTTCCCCTCCCCACAACAGACGCCCTGTGAGGTAGGTGGGGTTGAGAGAACTTTCTGATAGAAACTGTCCTTGAGAGAACAGCTGTGCCAGAGCTTGTGACTGACCCAAGGTCACATCAGCAGGTGCAAGTGGAGGAGTGGGGAATCAAACCTGGTTCTCCCAGATTAGAGTCCACGCACTGAACCACTACACCAAACTGGCTTTTTTTGTAGAAAAAGCCCAGCACGAACTCATTAGCATAATAGGCCACACCCCTGACAGCATAGCTCATTAGCATATTAGGCCACACCCCCATGTCACCAGAAGTGTGGTCATCCAGCCAACATCCACCTTTTGCTTCTTATTCTGTTTACCTTGTTTGTTGTCAAAACCCAGGGCTTTTTTTGGAGCAGGAACTCCTTTGCATGTCAGGCCACACATCCCTAATGTAGCCAATCCGAATGAGTTTCTGCTGTTGGGTGTGGCCTATTATGCTAATGAGTTCCTGCTGGGCATGGCCAACTCGGAAGCCAGCCAGAACTCCATTCCTGTGCGTTCCGGCCCAGAAATAGCCCTGCATCCAGGACCTTGTGGTGGTGATGATGATGATTAATTTGGCTTCTATCCCTCCCTCCCCGCCACAGCAAGCTCACAACATTATTACCGATAAAACAATTGCTCAAAAAAGAATACATAAAGTGCTAGCAATGGCATGCAACAATGGCGGGAGTCCACAGCCAGTTAGCGCATGATCTGGGTCTTGTCTAGCAAGGCACAGGCTAGTCAGAGATTTAATGGTATTATTGGTGTTATTAAGATATTGGTGGTATTTGGGGCCAGGGCCTCAGATGGTTGTGGCGGCCCCTTAGTCGAATGCCTGGTGGAAGAGCTCTGTTTTACAGGCCCTGCGGAACTGTAAAGGATCCTGCAGGACCCGGATGTCTTCCAGGAGCTCATTCCACCAGGATGGAGCCGCCACCGAGAAGGCCCTGGCCCTTGTTGCTGCATCTGGAAAGTTTCAATGGACATTTTCTACTCTCCCTTGTTCTCTAGTTTGTATTGTTCTGACAGAGATTGTTGTTGTTTTTTCATTATGGAATGTTTTGTACTTAGATAATTAAATGTACACAAGCAGGGCTATTTTGGGGCAGGAACGCACAGGAACGGCGTTCCGGCTGGCTCCCAAGTTGGCCACACCCAGCAGGAACTCATTAGCATAACAGGCCACACCCAAGAGCAGAAACTCATTAGGATTGACCACATTAGGGGTGTGGGGCCTAACACGCAAAGGAGTTCCTGCTGCAAAAAAAAGCCCTGGGTTTTGACCACAAACAAGGTAAACAGAATAAGAAGCAAAAGGTGGGTGTCGCTGGATGACCACACTTCTGGTAACATGGGGGTGCGGCCTAACAGGCTAATAAACTGTGCTGTCAGGGGTGTGGTCTATTATCCAAACAAGTTTCTGCTATTGGGTGTGGCCTATTATGCTAATGAGTTCCTGCTGGGCTTTTTCTACAAAAGAAAAGCCCTGTGCACAAGTATGAGTCGAACTTAACAAAGTGTATTTTGTATGTATATATGTTCTCTTTATGTTTTTACCTTTTGTCAACGCGATGGGGCCAAAGTAATTGGTTTCCATCACTTTCCTGTCCACCTCCACCACGGTGTCCGCTATGGTGCCCCGATAACTGATCCCGGCATTGTTGACCAAGATGTCCACGTGGCCCACGCGCTTCAAGATCTCCTCTGCGGCCCTGACCACAGCTTTGGTGTCTGACAGGTCAAAGGTCACGGTGTGATGGTCATGGGGCTGTTTTTTAAAACAGACAGAGAGAGCGCATAGTGTTACCCGAAGAGGCCTGAGAGAACCGACTGGGTGCCCATAAAACATAAGCTTTTGTCTGTGCTGCTGAAATGTGCATGCACATGAAAGCTTATGTATAGAAAAAAACAACTTTCCTGGTTCATTCATACTAGGCCCAAATGGCTTAGCTGTGAACATGTCCCTGTGACTTTTGACACCTGCACCAAATGGAATGCACAGATGCCAGGCCTAGATATCCATTTCAAAAGCCACTTTGGCACCTTTGAGGGGAAGGCCAGACATTGAGGCTCTTCCCAAACTTCAAAGCCCAGCATACGTGCCTTCAGCAGCATAGGCATGGCGGCTAGCCACACCTCTTAAGTCCCTTGCGATTGGATAAATGGCCATATCCAGTTGTGACGGAAGAGGGAGGGAGTGTCATCGCCCTATGGGAACTGAGACAGAGTTTTCCTGAAAAGTTAGCCCCTTTCTAAGAGTTAGTCTCTGTTTCGATTACAAACCTGCAACATGGAATTCGACTAGTGGGCAGTGAAGCTGGACTTAACTGCTCACTGCAAACATGGTTTTCCTCTTGAGGATTCCCTGGGCAATGGACTTTGTTCTACCTGGTCACTGGACCAAGGATTGGTAACTATGATATCTTTTTATGTCTAGTAAGAGCTGTACAAAGCTATAGGCCGTGTTCTTTGTTTTCTAATCTTTGCAAGTCTCTTGTCATATAACTGCTTTGCTAATAAAGGTAATATTTCTTAATATTATCTGAGTTGACTCATATGTTGTAACTGGATCTCTAGGGCTAAATCTCGTGGCCTGGGGCTGCTCAGCTGAGGTCTACTACTGTGTGTTAATTATCTGCAGCTCTAGCCCAGAGCTGATAAGTTGTTAATTCCCAGAAACCTGGCAGGAGGTGGGACCTATTCTCCTGTCTGAGTTGGGAACGTCCTTAAATAGGTCCTGGTGGCAGAATACTGATTTCAGTGTTCCTGAAGTGTGTGGGTCTTTGGCATCTCTCACTCCTGGAGGGGCGTGGGACAGACGTGAGATTCTCCACGTGCTGGCATAGTAACAAGGACTTGCCCCTTTCTTATCTCCTGGACTGGAGGTGAGAGGTTGCAAGTAAGTGAAAACTTGTACAGCTTATGCCCAGAATTTAAACTTTGTTGGTCTTCAAGGTGCCACGGGACTCAAACTATTGGTTCAGACCCACATGGCTACCCACCTGGACCTATCTTCACGGGTGCTCATAAGCAAGTCAAGAGACAAGACAGATGTCCAGGACTGCTTGGAGAAGTTCTAGAAAACTGAGGTGCGCAATGCTCCCTCTAAGCTGTGGAGTGTTGTGAGCACAAATTCTACTTTGTGAGCTAGTGGCATTCAAGTGGTGAGCGAGCGATTTGGCTGCTGCATCAATTAGCCCTCCTTCCTGAGCTGGGACAAAACTGTGTGAGCCAGAGGCTAAAAAACTGTGAGCTAGCTCACACTAACTCACCTTAGAGGGAACACTGGTGCAGGGCAAGGGCAAGTTCTTCACCTTCCCCTATAATATGGGAATTTGGGAGTCCCTTAGTAAAATGGATCGGCAGGAGGGCTCAGTACAAGAAAGAAGGAAATAAAGGAAGTGTTTCCTTCTTTAACAGACAATTAACTGACTATCTGCGGAGCTGCGGTGGCTCAAGTGGTTAAGATGCAGAACTGCAGGCTGTGGAAGGTCAGTAGTTCAGCAGTTCAAGACCCGTGAGTGCCGCATGACGGGGTGAGCTCCCGTCTCTGGTTCCAGCTCCTGCCAACCTAGCAGTTCGAAAGCAAGAAATTGCAAGTAGATAAATAGGTACCACTTTGGTGGGAAGGGAACAGCGTTCCGTGCGCCTTGATGTTTAGTCATGCCGGCCACATGACCACGGAAACGTCTTCGGACAGCGCTGGCTCTTCGGCTTTGAAACGGAGATGAGCACCGCAACCCTAGAGTCGGATTCGACTGGCTTTCGAGCAAGGGAACCTTTACCTTTACCTTTAACTGACTATCACAAGCATTTACCATCTCCTTTAGGGGAGCTGCGGTGGCTCAAGTGGTTAAGACGCTGAACTGCAGGCTGTGGAAGGTCAGTAGTTCAACAGTTCGAGACCTGAGAGTGCCGCATGACGGGGTGAGCTCCTGTCTCTAGTTCCAGCTCCTGCCAACCCAGCAGTTCGAAAGCAAGAAATTGGAAGTAGATAAATAGGTGCTCTTCGGTGGGAAGGGAACAGCGTTCCGTGCGCCTTGATGTTTAGTCATGCCGGCCACATGACCACGGAAACGTCTTCGGACAGCGCTGGCTCTTCGACTTTGAAACGGAGATGAGCACCGCAACCCTAGAGTCGGATTCGACTGGCTTTCGGGCAAGGGAACCTTTACCTTTACTTTAGGGGAGGGACAACATTTATTGGCAACAGTTGGACATTCCCCACCAATGCTTCCCTCTAAGCTGTGGAGTCTGGTGAGCAAAAATTCTAACTTTGTGAGCGACTGGCATTAAAGTTGTGAGCAAGTCATTTGGCCACTGCATAAATTAGTTTGCTCTGGAGCCCTCCTTCCTGGGCTAAGACAAAAATATGTGAGCCGGAGGCTAAAAAACGGTCAGCTAGCTCACACTAACTCAGCTTAGAGGGAACATTGTTCCCCACACTGGCTAGGACTGTTTTATCTGCTCTGTGTATGTACACATTTGGGAGCCCTGCGGCACCTCCTACAGCAGGTAGAGGTTCTCCGGCAGAGATCGCTTCCAGTCCTGCCTCCTCGGGTCCCCTGTTCAAACCGGAAGTGGCAGGATTTGAACTCGGAGCCTTCCGCGTGGACAGCGCACCTCCAGCCCCTTCTCCCATCGGCGCAGCCGCTTTAGCTCCTCTCGCCCATTCTTACGTTCTTGGGGTGTCCGCCCGTGGCGGAGAGCTCCCGCAACAGGTCCTGCAGCCGCTCGCCGTTCCTGCCGCACAGCACCAGTTTCGACCCGGCGGCGTGGAAAGCTTTGGCACATTCTTGGCAGCGGAGGCGGTAAAGAGAAAGGACAGCGTGTCAGGAGACGGCTGGCATCCACCTTTCCTAGGCTTCGCGGAGGGATACGCGGGATTCAAGGATATAATGCAAAGCCGTCCAGAAGTGGTACCAAATAGCCTCTTTTTACCCTCTAGACAGATCTGTTTAGTGTGCCTTTTCCAGCTCGGTTTTGCATTTCGTTCTGTGGTTCGGAGGATCCGCCGGTGAGCTACGGCTGGGTAAAAAAGCCAAACTGAGAGCCCAGGGCAGCCTAATTACAGAATTACAGTCCCATTTTTTGTCCTCATCATCTGTGGTGCGTTACACTCAGGGCCGGCCCCAGGTGTCTGGGCGCCCTAGGCAGGACAGCCTGGGGCGCCCACCCCACCGGGGATGCCAACCTCCCGGTGGGGCCTGGAGATGGCCCAGCGCTGTTTTCCTGGGCGCCTCGCAGCTGTGAGATGCCCAGGAAAGCCAGGAAAGGGGCGGGGTTAGAACGCCCGCCCCTTCCCTCCCAGCGGCGGCGGCTTTTCTGGGTGCCTCGCAGGTGCGAGGCACCCAGGAAAGCTGGGGCTGCCAGCACTGGGCAGGAAGGGGGGCTTTTCATGGGGGGGCATTCTGGCACCCCTGCAGGGCCAGTGGTCTAGGCGAGCACCTAGCTCGCCTAGTGGGCAAGCCGGCCCTGGTTACGCTGAGAGGAAGAGAATATGTGGCTTGCTCAACAGGACCCAGTGACCTTCATGGGATCTGAACCTGGGTCCTTTCTGCCCCAATAATTCTAGCCCCTACAGAGCTGCTGTACCAGCCCTCACTCACCCACAGGCTGTGTGGGGGGGGGGGGGGGAAGGAAGGGATGTCCGTTCCCTTGAGAGCCACCCGATCAAGCCCTTATTGTAGCAAAGTGATGTCCAGTTAACGCCTGCCATAGGATGGTGCATCCTGAAACTCTCGACCCTTGAGCCTGCAAAACTGAAGATGCATATTTCTAGTCCTCACGCCCGTGGCCAAGAGCTTGGGATTAAGGAGACGACCGTGAAGGCTCAGGAGGTATGGTGTGCTTTTTTCTTTGGGGTAAAAGGGGAGGGAAGTAAAGGAAAAAATTACCTAGGCCTTCCATGGTTTTAGCGGCCAGGAAATGGGGTTTCCACTCGTGGACAGGTCCTGAGCAGGTCTCCCACAGCCTCTATTTCCTATATCTGTAACTTTTTTTTTTTTTTTGGTGTTTTTGTATTTGTGTGTGTGTGTGTCCACCTGGAAAGTTGTGGCGACCTCTGATCACTGACCCCTACTGGAGGCCTGGCGAGGTGGCTGAATAAAGCCTGCCCCCGCCTCCCGCCTCTGGTATTCCACGGAGGTCTCCCATCCAAGTTCTTGCCCGAGTCGACCAATGTTCCCTCTAAGCTGTGGAGTCTTGTGAGCAAAAATTCTTACTTTGTGAGCTCCTGGCATTAAAGTTGTGAGCCAGCGATTCGGCTACTGCATTAAACTAGCCTGCACGGAGCCATCCTTCCTGAGCTGAGACAAAAATGTGTGAACCGGAGGCTAAAAATACTGTGAGCTAGCTCACACTAACTCAGCTTAGAGGGAACACTGGAGTTGACCCGGCTTAGCTGCCGAGATGTGATGAGATCAGGCTTGCCTGGTGGGCTATCCAGGCCAGGTGGCCAGTCTTTATGGTCTCTCTCAATTCTGTAATTTGTTAAAACCCTTCCCAAGCCCAGCTTCTGAAAGGAAGCAAATGAACGCCCCGTTGGGTTAAACCCAATCATGCCCGTTGCAGAGACAACTCGCTTAGGCTGGGGGTAGTCCGGTTGAGTCGGAAGAACTTATAAGAACAAGTGAGCCGCCCTGAGCCTGCTTTTGCGGGGAGGGCGGGGTATAAATCCCATAATAAATAAATAAATAAGACGAGTGTCCCGGCTTCTGCTGAGTCTGAGCCCATGGCTCCCGCGGAGGAGCTGAGTGCTGCCAGGGATGAGCTCCCGATGCCGGAAAATCCCGCACCTGACAGCGCTGGGAGTTCGGAGGCTGCTCCAGCGACAGCTGAGGCAAGTTCCCGCCTGGTCAGCACTCCCCCCCGATTCACCTCCACCGGTTTCCCGTTTGAGAGAACAGCGCCGATGGGACACGGCAGCCCGGCAACGAGAGGCACGCATGCGCAACAGACGCTCGTTCAGTCCCGAGTATTAGCAGGAGCCGGGACGTGGTTGGGGCGCGCTAATTGCCGGCAGCTTAGTGAGCTACTTAGCCCTCGCGCTCACGCCGACAAGTCGTGCCAGCAACTAGTCACTTTGACGAAGCTCTGCACCTCCCCGCTCCTGTTCCTGGTTCCTGTCTTGACTTCCTCGGCTCCTTGACCTCGGCTAGTATGACCACGCTTCGACCTGCACCTCGAACCTTTGACTCCCTGACTCTCGGGAACTCTGGCTTACTGACAACTCTAACGGCTCCTGACTTTGGACTGTGCCTTGACCACCCCGCTTTGCCTTGCGCTTTGGACTTGGTTTTCCCGGTTGGTTGGTTTGCCTGGCTCTTGACCCCGGATGGTGCCTTGACTTCCTCACTCTTGCCTGGCCCCGCAACCCGATCCATGACAACGAGTGACTTCCAGGAAGCGAATCCGTTGCAAACAACCCCCTCCCCTCCGAGACCTACCTTTCCCGAGGCCTGAAGTGGCGCCGGTGATCACCACCACCGCGTCTTTGAGGTAGGCTTTGGCCCGCATCCGCTGCAGCAGCCGGAAGATGCCGTAGATGCCCAGGCCGCCCAGCAGCAGTGGCAGGACCACCACGGAGGCGAGATCCATCAGCTTCCCTTTGTGGCAGGTCCTCCTGGAGTCGTGAGAAAGAAGCGCGGCCTGAGTGAGACTTCTCTCCAGCCTTCTGTTCCGGAACAGTCCCATGCAACAGAACCAAACCACAGCAACCGCTCCTCGGGAGCCGTTCCAGCAGCGTGTTGGAAAAACCAGCACACAAAGCAGCAAGCGGGCTGGGAAACCGGCTGGCTAAATGTCCTCTGGATGTCTTCCACTTACTGCCTAACCCAAGGGGCCATTCTGGAGGCCTCACTTCCAAAAGGACGTGGGCAGAATGGAGCGGGTGCAGAGGAGAGCAACGAGGATGATCGGGAGGCCTGGAGACCAAGTCCTGTGAGTAAAGGCTGAGGGACTTGGGAACATTCAGTCTGGAGAAGAGGAGGTTGTGGGGGGACACGATTGCTCTCCTGAAGTATCTGAAGGGCTGCCACTTAGAGGAGGGCAGGGAGCGGTTCCTGTTGGCAGCAGAGGAGAGGACTCGCAGTAATGGGTTTACATTAAGGGCGGGAAGGGCTGGATATTAGGGGCCTGTGTGGCCCCTTCCAACCCTGTGATTCAATGGTTCTGTCGATTTTACTGAGCCTGCAACAAATACCTCTAGAATTCCAGGAAAGTGCGGTGGCTACCACCACATAAATGGCTGCCCCAGCTGGCTAGGCCGAGAGGCGCTCAATGATTGCCCCGGGGGTGAGGACGACGACGACTGGTGCTTTGCTAGGCCAGCCAGAGCGTAGGGAGCCATCCAAAACTCAGCAAAAATCATAATCCCCAAAGATCACAGCAGAGCGTTATGCCAGCTGCAGGAGATCACAGGAAGCACCCAAAGCCGCAGAACGGGATGTAACCGAACATTTAACGAAACCCACACTTAAAACAATTGCCGTGATATCGAGGTGCTCATCCCAGCACAATGCCCTCCCTATCTAACCCCCTCCCAACTCCCTATCTTTCGTTTCTCAGCAGCACATCCTCAATAAAAGCAAGCCCTCTGAACAAACAGGCAGCGGACGGGACGGTCACGTGCCCTGCCATGTGGGCACCGACTATGGTGTGCTTGGAAAACGATAACGAACAGGTTAAATGCAGATGCAGTGCCAGGATGTTTCTGTTTTTGGTTTTTAAAGCGGATTTAAGAGAATGTGGAGATTTTATTGATATTCACTTAAGAGGATCTATATGCTGCCTTTAAACCTTGGTTTCCAAAACAAGGTACTATTGTCGACACAGATATCTATACAATAAAACAAAATCAAAACTTCCTCTCCGAATCCACAGAACCCACTGACTACAGAGAGGAGGTGGATCGGGGCACGTCACCCTTTCCTAGGGTTGCCAGCTCTGGCTTAGGAAATACCTGGAGATTTGGGGGGGTGGAGCCCAGGGAGGGCGGAGTTTGGGGAGGGCAGGGACCTCAGTCGGGTGCAATGCCATAGAGTTCACTCTCCAGAGCAGCCCTTTTCTCCTGGAGGTGAGCTGTAATTCCTGGGGAATTCTAGGAGAGCTGTAATTCCAGGGGATCCCCAGGCCCACCTTGAAGTTGGCAAACGTTCCCTTTCCTCAACTACCATTTCTCTGTTCCTGCTCACCCTTCTATGTCACACCGAGCTCAGGTAAACCTGAAGAAGAGGAGGAGATTGGATTTATACCCCGCCCTTCACTTGGAGTTTCAGAGCGGCTTACAAACTCCTTTACTTTCCCCTCCCCGCAACAGACACCCTGTGAGGTAGGTGGGGCTGAGAGAGCTCTTTCCAGAACTGTCCTTGAGAGAACAGCTCTGACGGAACTATGGCTTGCCCAAGGTCACACCAGCAACTGCAAGTGGAGGTGTGGGGAATCAAACCCAATTCTCCCAGATTAGAGTCTGCGCACTTAACCACTACACCAACTGCAAGGTTTAAACCTGGGGCGGGGTGGGGTGGGGGAGACAATTCAGCCCAGAAAACTGGCAGGTGGGAAAAACTTTATCCGCTCCCCTGAAACATCTCCGCTCAAAATCAACCCTATCCAGGGCTGGCCCAAGGTGTCTGAGCACCCTAGGCCAGCTTGTGGCGCCCGAACCCCCCGGTGATGCCAACCTCCCGGTGGGGCTTGGAGATGAAGAGGGGCAGCGCTGGCAAGTCAGGGAAGAGGTGGGGGTTTAAACCCCCGTCTCTTCCCTCTAAGCATGGCTTGCCTGCATGCCCCGCAGCTGTGGGGTGCCCTGGCAAGCTAGGGAAGAGGCGCGGGTTTAAACCCTCGTCTCTTCCTTCTAAGTGCGGCTAAACCCAAGGGGGAGGGGGAGGGCGGGCAAGCTCCGCCGTTGCCTCCTGTGCCCTGCCAGGGCGCTCTTCACTGACAGCAGCAGCGGGGAGGTGGCAGGGGGCTTTTCGCGGGGGCGGGGCGGGATGCAGTTTGGCGCCTCTGCGGCCGGCGCGCCCTAGGCAACCGCCTAGCTCGCCTAGCGGGCGAGCCGGCCCTGACCCTATCTTGAAACAGCTTAAAAAAAATTCCCTAAAAGAGAGGCTCTGTTATACACTTACACAGAGTAACAGACTAGGATCTTGGAGACCCCAGGTTTGAATCCCCCTCTGCCATGACAGCTTACTTGGGTGACTTTGGGCCAGTCACGCTCTCTCGGCCTAACCTACCTCACAGGGGGGCTGTTGGGAGGATAAAATGGAGGAGGGAAGAACAAGGCGTGCCAGTTTGGGTCCCCACCGGGACGGAAGGTGGGTGGGTGTCTGCGGGTGAAGCGCCGTCGAGTCAATTAGTGACCCCCAAATCATCCTCTCGCTCGCAGCCCTGCTCAGGTCTTGCGAACTGGAGGCCGCGGCTTCCCTGACGGAGTCCATCCAGCTCCTGCCGGGCCTCCCCCTTTGCCTGCTGCCTCCGGCTTTCCCTACCGTCGCTGCCTTTCCCGGGGACTCCCCTCTTCTCATGATGTGACCAAAGCACGCGAGTCAGTTTCCTCATTTTCGCTTCCAGAGAGCGTTCAGGCTTGGGTATTAATGAAGTAAATAAATAAAATGTAACACAAAGGTTATCCCCTTTGATTAAAAAAGGATCACTATTATTAAACTAGTAACTCTATTTTTTTTTAATGAGCCAACAACTCAAACGCTTTTTGACATCCTTTTAGACGTCCTCCTCTTTGCTGACTCAAGAATGCTATTTACATTTCAGAAACTACTTGATTTTATTTCATCTCTATACCGCATCTCTTCGGCTAATGTACAAAATCCTCTTTAAAAGTTAGGTAAAGGTAAAGGTTTCCCTTGCTCGAAAGCCAGTGAAATCCAATTCTAGGGTTGCGGTGCTCATCTCCGTTTCCAAGCTGAAGAGCCAGCGTTGTCCGAAGACAGTTCCGTGGTTGTGTGGCTGGCGTGACTAGACGCCGAGGCACACGGAATGCTGTTACCTTCCCACCAAAGCAGTACCTATTTTATCTGCTTGCAATTTCTTGCTTTCGAACTGCTAGGTTGGCAGGAGCTGGGGCCAGAGACGGGAGCTCACTCCGTCATGCGGCACTCGGGTCCTGAACTCCTGAACTTCCGACCTTCCAGCCTGCAGTTCGGCGTCTTAACCACTTCAGCCACCGCAGCTCCCAGTCTTTAAAAGTTACCCGACACTTAATAAATTGCCCCAGTTCTACCAGAACAATATCAGCAATCTCCATTTTGTGCTCCACACAAAAACCAGATGCAAACTTCAATTCAAGCGACAGGCAGCGGCCGAACAGCAAGACAGACCGGGGGTGGGTGGGGAAGGAAACTGGCAAACCACCTTACGGACAGTTGGGGCCAAGGAATCGTCTCTGGAGCCCCAGGCAGAGAAGACACCAGAGCGCACACCATATCTCTTGATGCTGGAGAGAGGTTCGCCCCAAACAAGCACGGCGCCAGGTTAAGGAATTCCATTTTGCCACTGCAGAGGCTTAATATTCTACAGGGAGAGCATTCCATCAGCCGCAGACTCCATTTAGGACAGTTTTATCCCGCCCTTTCTCTGAGGAGCCCAGCTACGGCTCTGCTTTCCTCGTTCCATCACAATAACACCTGTGAGGTAGGTAAGGGTGGAGAGAGAGAGTGAGTTTGGTGGCAGAACGGCCACGCGGACCTGGGCATCCAAGTTCTCCGTCCCACACTCTAAACCATGCTTCTTACTGATCTTCAGAAATAGTCTTTTCTGGTTCTCTACACTCCCTTCTCAGTAGAGGACAGTTTTGTTAAGAACATAAGAACGTAAGAGAAGCCAATGTTGAATCAGACCAATGGCCCATCTAGTCCAACACTCTGTCACACAGCAGCCGGGTTGTGTGGCCGTGGTCTTGGCATTGTAGGACCTGATGTTTCGCCAATAGCTGTGACTGGCATCCTCAGAGGTGTAACACAGAAAGATGGAGTACTCTCTGTGTCAAGGTGAGCAGAAAAATAGTAGGCAGGTAATTTATATCTACTCTGGAAGGTGGGGTAGGGCTGAGTCATTATCCAGAGTAGATATAAATTACCAGCCTACTATTTTTCTGCTCACCTTGACACAGAGAGCACTCCGTCTTTCTGTGTTATACCTCTGAGGATGCCAGCCACAGCGACTGGCGAAACGTCAGGTCCTACAATGCAAAGACCGCGGCCACACAACCCGGAAAATCTAAAGCAATGAATGAACTTTGGCTGTGAAAGCCTTCGACAACATATTTCTCTGATAGTCGCTGGTCCTGTTGCATCTACTCGCGGTTGTTCTTTACATCTCTGACCCTGACCTGAACGTTTGTATTCATGCTCTTGAGGGAGACTCCGAAGATGGCTGACGGTCGGTGAGTGGTTTTTTGTGGCTCCTTTTTAGATGCTTTTCTCTCTCTCTCTCTCTGTTTCCTCCCTGCTGGATTTACAAGATGTATCGTATATCGTTAATACTGGACTTGCCTTTTTCACTCAGTGCTTGCTTTTCTTGTCGGCTGGAGGCTCTTGAAGTTGCTGCCCAGGGTGCCAAGACACCCACCAGTACTTCCCGTGGTACCCCCTGAGCTTTTCAGAACGTGGGCAGGGTCACTGTAGTAAGGCAGGGCTTGTGGTTGTTATGAGCTTCCCTCGTTCAAGTGAAGGGTTTTCCTAGGGTTGCCAGGTCCGACTCAGGAAGTATCTGGGGACTTTGGGGGTGGAGCCAGGAGCCTGGATGTGACACCACTTTTGTGATGTCACAACCTGTGATTTCACTTCCAGGTCCAAACCCCCCCCCCCAATCCAGAAGGTTCCTGTGATTCCACGGTAGGAGCTTGTGCTTCTAACACAGTGGTTGCTCTCAACTCATTCTCCACCCAAGCCGCACACACCAGTACCATGTAGGGTTGCCAGGTGAGGCTGACAGGTCGGTGGGGGACCTCCCAGGAGCCTCAGGGAGACGAGAGGGAAGAAGCACGATTGAACTCCAAAGGGGGTTCTGGCTGTCACATTTAAAGGCACAGCGTTCCTTTTAAATGCCTTCTTTCCATTTGGAAACAATGGAGGATGGGGGTGCCTTCTTTGGGGGCTCATAGAATTGGACCCCCTGGTCCAGTCTTTTTGAAACTTGGGGGGGGGGTTAGGAGATGCACCAGATGCTATGCTGAAAATTTGGTGCCTCTACCTCAAAAAACAGCCCCCCCAGAGCTCCAGATACTCACAGAATGATTCTCCATTATACTCTATGGGGACCATTATACCCTATGGGGACCATTATACTCCATAGGGTATAATGGAGCGCTCAGCAGACATTCCCCCCCCCCAGCTTTCTGATAACCCTGAAGGGGGGGGAGGGCCTCCAAACCAGGGAATGCCTTGTCCCCAACTGGGGATTGGCAACCCTAGGTTTTCCACTGGAGGATAATGACTGGTAGGCATCTCGGCTCTCCTTAGTCAGTGTATGGTTCCATTCCCCCTTCAGGATCTCCATCTTCCCAGGAGGTGTGAGGAGGGAGGTATTCTATTCAGCTCTGCCCCCCCAGTCAGCCATTTGGGGTTTGGCTCCACCTCTTGTGGCAGCCATCTTGGTGTGGCGCTTACCACCCCCCCTCAAAATTCCAAAGGCATTTGCTGGTTCAAACAGGTTGGGAGCCCTTGCCCTAAACTGGTGCACTGTGCCAGCGCAGAAACGGAGAATGCCAGGGGAAACGTAAAGTTGTTTGAGATGACGTGAATCGGGGGTGGGGGGAAATGTAGAAAGCAAAGCTGTTTCCATTTCACGCTGCACTGCACACTTGAACTTCCTGAGGTCTCCGTCAGTGACCCGTGTTGTGTTTTCTCTATTTTAGGATTATGTAGGAGAAATAAAGCAAGCTGGTTGTGATGGAAAAGGAGAAAGAGGGAGAAGAGAATTTGATTTAGTCGTTCAAGGCCTTGACTCAGGTATGACCCAGCCAAAGTTCAACCTTGTCAAGAAGCTTGTTTGGTGGGTACGTGAGAACATGAGAAGAGCCCTGCTGGATCAGACGAGTGGTCCATCTAGGCCAGCATCCTGTCTCACACAGTGGCCAGCCAGTTCCTCTGGAGGGCCAACAACAGGGCATGGAGGCCAAGTCCTTCCCCTGATAAGAACCTCAGAAGAGCCCTGCTTGATCAGACCAGTGAGGGTCCATCTAGTCCAACATCCTGTCTCACACAGTGGCCAACCAGTTCCTCTGGAGGGCCAACAACAGGGCATAGAGGCTGAGGCCTTCCCCTGATAAGAACCTCAGAAGAGCCCTGCTGGATCAGACCAGTGAGGGTCCATCTAGTCCAGCATCCTGTCTCACACAGCGGCCAACCAGTTCCTCTGGAGGGCCAACAACAGAGCATAGAAACCGAGGCCTTCTCCTGAAAAGAACATCAGAAGAGCCCTGCTGGATCAGACCAGTGTGTCAGAAAAGATGCCTTTGATGTTTCTCACTGAATCCATTGTTTTATGTTCCCTACCCTGCTTTGCGCTTGCGTAGCTATGCAGGCAGAAACGTGGGAGCTTCTTCCCTGCCGCTTTTCCTTATCACGGTGGCCTTGAATGTAGGCTTTGGACTATTCTTGTTTAGCTGAGAATTTTCCAGTCCTGGGAAGGCAAGGGGAGGGGGGAGTAGTCTCCCGCTCATAAAGTATTTCTCCCGCCGGGAGTTCCCGCGTGAGTGCTCAAGTTTTATTCGCTAGGCGCTTCATTGCATCACACTATAAGTTAGCTTGCTCTGCTTTGCCCCCCATTCCTGACAATGACCTCCTACTGTGGGTTTTAGCAAGATAATCCAATAAACCTTTCTTTGTGCAAGAATGACTGGATCTACTTGATTTTAAACCTGACAGAAATTGTCAGGAATCATACCATCATTCCCTCACCGTCAGTTTCCGCCATCTACCACGATGAGCGGAGCGGGGAAGGGAGCCACGGGCACAGCCCCGTTGATTACTACTTCGGGAGCCTCCGGCGCAGCTCCAGCGATCACTACTGCGGGAGCCACGGGCGCCGTTCCAGTGACTACTGCGTCAGGAGCCACGGTTCCCGTCACTACGGTGGCAGCTCCAGTGGTCACTATCCCGACCACCACCGTTGTTCCGGTGACTACAACTACAGTTTTGGCAGCACCGACAGTCTACTCAGCAGCCGGGTTGGCTACCCCACCATCGATTGGCACAGTTGGAGCCGCGTACACACTCCCGATCTACAGCCCGGCCGGGCCTATACAAAGTCAGGGAGGTGCGGTTCCACGAACCTATGTGCCAGGAGTCCCAACACCCTGGGATAAAGGGGTGACTTATCGCAGATCACGCGATTGGACTAAGAACTTGTTGGACACTACCCAGACCACCGGGACTATGCCGGGAAGCCAGAGCCGGGACAGTCTTTTGGATCCCAGAGGTAGTTTTGGTCTTCCCCAAGGGCGGGTGTCTCGGGGATCCCCCAGAACGGGGTCCAGCCAAGATACTGATGCCCGCATGGACTCTATTCAAGAGGATACCCGACGGCTGGTAAGGGATATGAGCAAACTAATGCAGTCCCTACCCCAGATGATGGACCAAGCCATTCGGGCCCATCCGCTGACACAACCTAGACCGGCACCAGCTGCGGCACCACCGTTGATACCGGGGCGGCCACCTCCTGCTCCTCCGGGCCCGGGCCAACCAGTACCACCGGGTCCAGGGCCGGGCCAGCCAGCTCCCCCAGGGCCGGGGCCGGGCCAGCCAGCACCAGCCCCACCTCCATTGGTTGTCCCAGCGCCAGGACCAGGACCTATCCAGCCGCCAGTTTTACCTCCGCCTCAACCCCCTGCTCCAGCACCCCTCATGCAGCCGGTCCCAGTACCGATCATGGCGCCGGCCCCCCGGTAATCCGCCCCAAGGACATGCTTGAGATCACATTTGATGGAGATCCAGAGACTGTGTCCTTTTTCATTTTGCAAGTTGGAAAATTTGTGCAAAGATGGGGCTATGTATTCCCAGACGAAGAACAACAGGTGGAGTTTATCGCATCCAGGTTCCGGGGGAGTGCGACTAGCTGGTATGTAGCCCTTCATGATCTGGAGGCAGCGGAGTTGGGGAATGTAGATGACTTCATGTGGGCCTTGAGAAATCGTTTTGAGGATCCGGGGCGGCCGAAAAAGCTGAAGCCTTCCTCCGCACATTCAGACAAGGCAAACTCTCAGTGCGGGAGTACTCACGGGAGTTTCAAAGGCATGCCGTGAAGATTCGAGACTGGACAGATGCGGTCTTGGCCCAACAATATCGAATGGGACTAGCCGTAGACGTCCGCAATAATGTCCTCAGCTCTCAGCAACCCCGCACCCTCCAGGGTTGGATGGAGGAAGCCGAGAAGGCCGAAAGTCGCTTACGCATGATGAAACTGGATCTATCTTTGGGTAACAACCGTCCAAGTACTGCGGCAGGCCAGGCCAGACCCAAACAAATGTCCACCCCAAGTGGAATGCGGGATCAGCGTATGCGACAGGGGCTCTGCCTGCGGTGTGGGGAGAAAGGGCATTTCGCTGCAGCCTGCCCGAGAGGGGATCCCAATAGAGCCCCACCACAAGAAGAGCCCAGAAGGTGGACAACCCCTACCCCGAGGAAAGGTACAGCAAAACCACGCAACACGCGGGCTCTTTTTGCTAGCCCCGACCAAGCGGATGCTTTGATGCTAGAGGAGGAGAGCGAGATGCAGGGAAATGAAATGGTCCTGTTTGTGAATGGCGCTACACAGCAGGACCCAACACCTGAGGCGCCTAAACTGGTGAGCAATTACCCCTCTCTCTTCTTTTGTGACTGTTCTGGTGATGAATCCCGCAATGATGACCCACATTCGGGTTCGGGCCCTCATTGACTCAGGGTGCGGGAGGGATCTCATAAACCCGTCTATGGTTATGGGGTTGGAGGCAGCCGTGGTCCACTTGAAAGACCCAATAACTTTCACGCAGATGGATGGGTCTCCAATGAAAGAACCATGCCGATTTGAGACTGTTCCTTTAAGAATAGGCATTGGTGACCACTGGGAGCTACGCTCGTTCGTGATAGCCCCGCAAGCCCAATTTCCCTTAGTGTTGGGTAGTCCCTGGTTACATGGACATAACCCTTACATTCTATGGGGAAGAAGGGGATGTACAATTTATCTCCCCAAAATGTACGGGACACAAATGGGACCCAGGGTGGGGAAATCCCCATGCAATGAACCTCCTCGAGCTTGTTTAGCAACGGAGGATCTTAACCGCATCCCTGAGGATTACCAGTATATAACAAGGGTTTTTGAGGAGGAGGAAGCTGATGAATTACCCCCCCATCGTAACTCCGACTGTGCCATTGAGATTCTTCCGGGCCAGAAGTTACCAAAAGGGAAAATTTATGCCATGAGCCCAAGTGAAAAGGAAGAACTGCGCCGTTTTATTGATAAAAATCTGGCCCGTGGATTCATTAGACCAGCATCATCTCCTTTTGCAGCACCTGTATTGTTTTGCAAAAAGAAGGATGGGGGCTCAGACTTTGCACGGATTGCCGGGGACTTAACGCAGTGTCTGCAACTAATGCCTACCCAATGCCCCTCATCAAAGACTTACTGGCAGAGGTGGCTAAAGGGAAAGTGTTTTCGAAACTGGATTTAAGAGATGCCTACTTTCGGGTTCGCATCAGAGAGGGGGATGAATACAAGACTGCATTTAATACCCCGCTGGGGCAATTTGAATACAGGGTGATGCCCTTCGGGTTACAGGGGGCACCAGGGGTCTTCATGAACTTAATCAATGAAGTGTTACACCCCTATCTATTCAAGGGGGTGGTTGTTTATTTAGATGATATCTTGGTCTATACCCCGGATCAGGAATCCCACACTAACCTTATGCGTAAAGTACTGGAGAAGCTCTTAGAGCACAAACTGTTTGTTAAACTGTCAAAATGTGAATTTCACCAAGAGTGCATTGACTTTTTGGGATACCGTATATCCTCTGCGGGGTTAGAGATGGACCCAAAAAGGTCCAGGATGTATTAATGTGGGAGCCCCCCAAAACCAGGCGACAGCTCCAAAGTTTTCTCGGGTTCGCCAACTTTTACCGTCAATTCTTGCCACACTTTGCCCAAGTAGCCCTTCCCCTCACAGAACTGCTAAAGACTAAGGGGAAGGGATCTAAGGCTTCGGCGCCGGGGGCCCCTTTGAATTGGACCTCGCAGTGTCAGCAAGCGTTTGAACAACTAAAACGGTTGTTCACGTCTGAACCCATACTTGCACACCCTGATGAGACAAAGAAATTTGTAGTCCAAGTAGACGCATCGGACACTGCTATGGGTGGGGTGATTTTGCAAGAGAATGCTCAGAAACAGCTACAACCCCTTGCTTATGTGTCCAGAAAATTTAACGATACAGAAAGATTTTGGCCCATTTGGGATAAGGAAGCTGCGTCTGTGACGTTTAGCATTGATCACATGGAGACACTGGTTAGAAGGGTCCCAAATACCTTTTGAAATCTGGACTGATCACAAAAATCTTGAGGTATTGCGAAAACTCGCGGAATCTGAATGCTAAACAATTCAGGTGGGCTGAATTTTTTTCCAAATTTCAATTTACCCTTCACCATTTCCCAGGGAAAGCCAATCATCTAGCGGACGCTCTCTCCCGCCTTCCCCAACATTTTTCTAAGAGGATCGAAGTACGGACGGGTCTATGTTCACCCCGGAACAGTTAGTTAGGGCAGTTGTAACCCGGAAAGCCAAGCAAGCACAAACGAACCCCGTCCAGACATTGACCTGGGAAAAACAATTTCTATCTGACATCACCCCGCAAGAAACAAATGATTTACAAGCCAGAGACGATGTAAATTGTGGTCCGAATGGCTGTTGGTACCGGGAAATAAAATGCTTGTCCCAGAAGCTACCCGATCCCAAATCTTGCAGACAGTACATGACTCAAAAGCTGCGGGGCACTTTGGATATGTAAAGTCCTTAAGACTTCTGCAACGTAGCTTCTGGTGGCCCCGAATGAAACAGGAGTTATCCCTCTATATACAATCCTGTCCAACATGCAATCGTTGCAAAGCCAGACCAGGTAAACCTCCAGGTCTCCTGCAGCCTCTACCCACCCCAAGCAGACCCTGGGAAGTAATCTCTATGGACTTTATTACTGATCTTCCCCCTCTAAACAAATGACGGTCATTTGGGTGGTAGTGGATTTATTCTCCAAGCAAGCTCACTTTATACCATTCCCCAGTTTGCCAACAGCCAAAGTCTTGGCCAAAGCATTCCTTCAACACATTGTCAAGTTACATATGTTACCGCTCAAGATAGTCTCCGACAGGGGGGTTCCATTTGTTTCCAAGTTATGGTCTGAGTTAATGACTCTAATGGGTATTGAACGTGCTCTCAGTACTGCCTATCACCCTGAAACTGATGGGCAAACGGAGAGAGTAAACCAGACGTTGGAACAATACCTGAGATGTTTTTCTAACTATCAACAAGACAATTGGGTAGATCTATTGCCATTGGCGGAGTTTGCGTACAACAACTCATGGCACGCTTCAACAAAAATGTCACCATTCAAAGCGGCCATGGGCTATGATAGCCCCCTCTTCCCTTTTTAAAGCCTGTTGGAAATGGGGGAACAGCCTCAGCATGGTGTAAAACTTTCCGCGATTCTTGGCCCCTGATTGTTGAAACTTTGACTGAGGCCAAGGCACAGTACAAGAAACAGGCAGATAAAAAAAGAACCGGTGGATGGAAACTGCAACCAGGAGACACTGTTTATCTGTCAACTAAGAACCTAAGACTAGCGCAGCAATCCAGGAAACTTGCTTGGAAATATATTGGTCCTTTCAAAGTGTTGAGATGTGTAAATCAAGTAACTGTACAACTAGACTTGCCTAAATCTCTTAAAGCAATACATCCAATTTTCCATTACAGCCTCCTCAAACTCTGCGTTACCCCCGACTAAATGGCAACCTGAGATGTCGGCTCCTCCCCCCTTTGATGGTTGGTGATGAGGAACACTACGAAATTGCTGATATTTTGGACTCTAAGATTCTTCGTGGACAACTCCTGTACCTTGTTCAATGGGTACACTTTGGGCCCCAATACAGGGAATGGGTGAAAGTCTCTGATATCAATGCACCTGATCACCTGAAAGACTTTCACACACGATACCCTAACAAACCTGGGGGCCCTTGTTCTCTCCTTCCTGAGTGGTGGGTGGGTGGTATTTTGGGAAGGGCAGAATGTCAGAAAAGATGCCTTTGATGTTTCTCACTGAATCCATTGTTTTATGTTCCCTACCCTGCTTTGCGCTTGCGTAGCTATGCAGGCAGAAACGTGGGAGCTTCTTCCCTGCCGCTTTTCCTTATCACGGTGGCCTTGAATGTAGGCTTTGGACTATTCTTGTTTAGCTGAGAATTTTCCAGTCCTGGGAAGGCAAGGGGAGGGGGGAGTAGTCTCCCGCTCATAAAGTATTTCTCCCGCCGGGAGTTCCCGCGCGAGTGCTCAAGTTTTATTCGCTAGGCGCTTCATTGCATCACACTATAAGTTAGCTTGCTCTGCTTTGCCCCCATTCCTGACAATGACCTCCTACTGTGGGTTTTAGCAAGATAATCCAATAAACCTTTCTTTGTGCAAGAATGACTGGATCTACTTGATTTTAAACCTGACACAGTGGTCCATTTAGTCCAGCATCCTGTCTCACCCGGAGGGCCAACAAACTGTATACAGAGGCCACGGCCTTCCCCTGAGGTCGCCTCCTGGCGCTGGTGTTCACATGTTGACTGCCTCTGAATGTGGAGGTTCCCTTTAGTCAACATGGCTGGTAGCCTCTGATAGACTTCTCCTCCATGAGTCTGTCTAATTGCCCTTTAAAGCTGTCTGTGTCTGTGGCCGTCACTACATCCTCTGGCAGCGAATTCCACATTCTCATCACTCGTGGGGTAAAGAAGCATTTCCTTTTGTCCGACCTGAACCTACTGCCCATCAGCTTTATTGGCGTTCCAGCATTTTGGGAGAGGGGGAAAACGGTCTCTTTGTCAAGTCTCTCCACCCCTATGCATTACATGAGAGAGGGCCTTTTCCAATTACGGGACAACCTCCTCAGGGAGGTGGGCCTGGACCCCTCTCTCTTGACCTTTAGGATGCAGCTGAAAACGAGTTTGTTTAGGCCTGCATCTGATTAAAGCAGTCCTGAAATGTGATGTTAACATTTGGTATTATGCATTTTTATGGATGCTATTCTACATATTTTATTTATCTTGGAAGCCACCTGGAGCTCCGTACGGGAGAGCGGCGGCTAATAAATGTTTTAGAGAAATGAATAAACTTTATCCTGCCGCTCTGTCTCTCTGTGCAGAATAACTGCGGGGGAAAGACGGAAAAGGATTTCCAGGTAAGGAAAAACCAAAAAAAGAAAATCTCCCCAAGAGCCTGACACCGAAATAGCCCTTGGGGCTGCTTAATTACCGCAGATTAGTTTAAGAGGTCCAGTCAAGTGATTTTAAGATTAAAAGTGCCAGAGGAATTTAGTGTCTCTCGACTTCTGACCCTGAGCGGGCTCCAGGTTTTCCACCAGGAAAGATCATGAATTACCAGCAGGCCTGGCTGTTCACACGGAAGACTGAAATGCTGTTTCCCCTGAACCCCCCCCAAAAAAACTGAGTAGAAATAGGATTGCAAAGTGTCTGGCAGTGGCGGGGAGAGATATCAGGACTGCAAACTTTATTCCGCAATATCCACACCAAGCGACGCTTTCCCACATCACCAGCCGTGATACGAGAAGGATCCCTGGATCTACGGATCCAGCATGGGAATGTCTCAGACACCCACTGACATCCCAGAGGGAGGGAGGGAGACAGACGGCGTGCCGAGTCCAGGTCTGTCTGCTGACAGCAGAGAGGACGTCATCCCTGGAGACAGGGACATTCTGGGAGACTGAGAGCAGTCTGATGAAACTGGGCCAGCCTGGGCCATCTAGTGCAGGGCACGAGACAGACGGAGGTGGGTTTGCCCTTGCCTGCCTCTGCATAGCGACCCTAGACTTCCTTGGTGGTCTCCCATCCAAGTACTAACCAGGGCCGACCCTGCTTAGCTTCGGAGATCTGACGAGATTGGGCTAGTCTGGGCCATCCAGGTAAGGGCCAGTTAAAAGGTGTGCATGTAGAGAAAATTACACAAGCCAGCAGGCAGATAGGGAGGTGCTTCCAGATTCCAGGTCAATAATTCCTGTCTGGCACTGAGCTTGACTGCTTAATGGCCAGCCTCCATTTATTTTAGACGGCCTCCAGCCCTCGTAGGTGAGTCCGATGCTCCAAAGCCCAGGACATCCCAGGGCAAGGCACACTGGGGCCAGAGAGGGTTTCCTCGGGAGCAACGTAACACAGAGAGTATCTTTATTCAGCTGCGGAGCAGACCGTGGATGATGCCCTCTCCTTTGGCTGGCGGCCCAATGGGGAAGCGGCTTCCCTGCAGAAAAGCGGACGCAACGGGGCAGTCAAGGAGCCCACTTCCCCACGCCCCGCCAGCCGTTTTTGCTGCTCCAAGCAGTGTTCCCTCTAAGCTGAGTTAGTGTGAGCTAGCTCACAGTTTTTTAGCCTCCGGCTCACACATTTTTGTCTCCGCTCAGGAAACGTGGCTCCAAAGCAAGCTAATTTATGCAGTAGCCAAATCGCTTGTTTACAGCTTTAATGCCTGCGGCCCACAAAGTAGAATTTTTGCTCACAGGACTCCACAGCTTAGAGGGAACATTGGCTCCGACCTGGCACCGTTTGACTTGCTAAAGTGGGACAGGAGAGAGGAACAGGGAGGAGGGACAGGCTGTTTTGTTCCGACCCGCCAGCCAAAATCTGAACAGGCACCGCGCTGCTATAATTTTTCACTGTCGTGTGGACATCCATATTTAGAAAGCCATAAAATATCTGTCCGTTTAGATTAGAGACTGACCCCCTCCAAAAGAAACCCTCCCTCGTTTCCACTTTGACATCCTCACTATTGCTTGCTGGACACGTCACCTGGAGTGGCCTAACAGGTACGCAGCGCATGGCGCTGAACGGCGGAACATCTGGAATTCTCCTGGGAGGGCCCCCCCACCTTTCAGGCCTGGCTCTGTTCTGAGTAATGGCTCGACTAATTCTTGGCAAGACTGTTAATTGAATATACCTCTAATGGTTAATAGCTATCCAATTTCCAGCCTGGTGTGCTGGTTAGAACATCAGAATAGGATCTGGGAGACCCAGGTTCTAATCCTCACCCAGCCACAGAAGCTCAATGCGTGATCTGGGGCCAATCACCCATCCAAAGCCTAACCAACTTCACAGGGCTGTCGCTGCGACGATAAAATGGAGGAGCAGAGAACAATGCTGTAAGTTGCCGCGGGTCCCCAGTGGGGCAAAAAGCAGGACGTACGTATCTAAACAGACAGTCTGGCTAACTAGTATGCGCAAATGTAAAGTCTTTCCCCTCCCCAAACACTTGTAGGCAGTAATGAAGTGGGGGAAGACACTAAATTACAGCTAAAGGAAAACCAATAAGCAGGAAAGAGAGTTTCCAGTAATAGCAGCAAAGAAAACCATTCTCCCTCCACAACCAGCCCTCCTTGATTAGTAAAGGTAAAGGTTTCCCTTACTCGAAAGCCAGTCGAATCCGACTCTAGGGTTGCGGTGCTCATCTCCGTTTCAAAGCCGAAGAGCCAACGCTGTACGAAGACGTTTCCGTGGTCATGTGGCTGGCATGACTAAACACCAAGGTGCACGGAATGCTGTTACCTTCCCACCGAAGTGGTACCTATTTATCTACTTGCAATTTCTTGCTTTCGAACTGCTAGGTTGGCAGGAGCTGGAACTAGAGACGGGAGCTCACTCCGTCATGCGGCACTCTCGGGTCTCGAACTGCTGAACTACTGACCTTCCACAGCCTGCAGTTCAGCGTCTTAACCACTTGAGCCACCGCAGCTCCTTGATTAGATCTAGGCAAATGAGCTTTAATTTCGATTGATATACGCAGTTTAAAGCCCTTCTTGCCTCAGTTGCTTCGTAACAGGCCGAGACTGGTCAGAATGCTCATCTGTATTACAAATGCCACATTCGCACTCATCCCCTTGCAAGGCCTTTGAGATCCAAAGGAGCTTCAAACCTCACCTGTGGGAACGCTCCGAGCAACGGCTAAAAGGCGCCATTAAGGCGAAGAAAAGAATGGAATCTTCACCTCATTCTAGTTGTGTCAAAAGACCTTGCCTGCCGTCTGAAGGCCAAACAACCTCCTACCTTTTACTCCCCTCCTTCCCGGAGCAGGTCCTACGCGGGGATCTGTCTCAAAGGCTTTGACGGAGGGACTTAAATAGGGAAATGGCCGGCTGCCAAACAAACACGGCCTAATGCTGGAGAGAGTGACCAGGGCTGGCCGGTGTCCAAGAACAAGGCTCAGAAACCTATCGTGACATTTTGGGTCCAGGGCCAGTTCAGATTCATTCAGAGGCACTTCCCCCACCCCACCCCCGACAGGCACTCCATGGCCCATCCCGCGACACTCCGTACCACTCCAGCTGGGACGGAGCCAGTGTTGTATATCAGTAACCAGAAAAGCCAGATTTAAGTGTGGCGAGGCGGCAGGAATTCACGCCCCCTCCCAGGCCCTGCCTTCTTCCTGCAAGCACAGCTGGCTGAGGGGTGATCAGGGAGGGCCGGGTTCAAATGTCACCGCTGCCACGAACTCGCTAGGCCTCGGGCAACCAGCTCTCTTCCATCTCGGAGCTGCAAAACGGGGATGAGAACGACTACGGCCTACCTGATTTACAGCCCAAGAACTGCACGAATACCCAAAGCACTTTTATGGTTATGTAACTTCCTTCCAGCAGACATCTCATGAGTAAAGCTAGCCAGTATTTTCCCTCGCTTGCATGCCTATGGGCAAGATCTAATTTTGCTTGGCCCCCCATGGACCTAGGGACGCCAGGTTGGCAATAACTAGGACCAGGGCGTTCTCCCTGGTGGCGCCAGTGCTGTGGAAAGGGCTCCCCAATGAGATTAGTTCCGTAGAGCCGTGAAAACGGAGCAGTTTTGCCAAGCGTTCCAATAAGAGCCGACTGCACCAGTTGGGTCGCACTGGCACTTTATTACAGGATGCCGCTGCATTTATTTAGCTTCGCTGTATTTATTGGAATTGTATTTTATATCTTGCGACAGCTGATTTTAAATTGCATGTTGGTTTTAAATTGTTTGTAAGCCGCCCTGAGCTACTTCGGCGGGAGGGCGGGGTAGAAATCTAATAAATAAATAAATATTATTTATTTACTCCATTTATACCTCACCTTTCTCCCCAATGGGAGTGCGCGGACTCTAATCTGGGAGAACCGGGTTTGATTCTCCCACTCCTCCACTTGCACCTGGCTGGATGACCCTGGGCAAGCCGTAGTTCTGATAAGGGCTGTCCTTTAAAAAGAGCAGTTTCTGTCAAGAGCTCTCTCAGCCCCACCTACCTCACAGGGTGTCTGTTGTGGGGAGGGGAAAGGAAAGGAGTTTGTAAGCCGCTCTGAGACGCCTTTGGGTAGTGAAGGGCAGGGTATAAATCCAATCTCCTCTTCTTCTTCTTCTTCTCTTCTCCTCTGGTTTTAGCATCACAACGATCCCGAGAGGTAGGTGAGGCTGAGCGCGTGTGACTGGTCCACTGTCCCCCAGCAAGCTTCCAGGGCAACCTGGCGATCCAGACCTGGGTCTCCCGGACTCAAACCACCAGTGTTCCCTCTAAGCCAAGTCAGTGTGAGCCTAGCTCACAGGTTTTTTAGCCTCCGGCTCACACATTTCCGTCTTAGCTCAGGAAGGGGAGGGCTCCAGAGCAAACTAATTGACGCAGCAGCCAAATCGCTTGCTCACGACTTTCATGCCAGTAGCTCGCAAAGTACAATTTTTGCTCACACTGGACGAAAAGAAAGCACAAAAGCGACTACCAGGATAAGCTCCTATTTGGCTGGCTAAGAGTCCAGCGGGCTACAATCCGGACTGTTTCCTGTCGCTCTTTTACATTGTTCTGCGGGGTGCTGTCCCCCCCACCCACCCCCAAACGAAAGCACCCTCTTAAAGGACAATGCAGCCGGACTGCACTCACGCACGCTTCTGGGAACCGCTCAGCCTCCAAAGGAACACACACACCCTTTCTCCTGCTTACTAAATATAGCTCTTGCCTGTGCCACTTTGTCTGGCCTCGCAAGCCCGGGTTCCACTCAGTTCCTGGCCTGTCAAGTCAGATCAACAGCACGTCAGTCAGGGGTCCAGTCAGCCCTGGGACCTAGGGGTGGGTAGGGTACATACAGCGCGATGGCGTTGTGCAATGAAGTTTAGTAACAGAGGCCTGTCAACAAATATCTGGCTGGCTATTTCCCATCGATACGTTTAATTCAGTTTTCTTCACTGTCTTGGCCATGTGCGTCCCTCCTCTGTGGTCCGTGCCTCTCCCCTTCCCCATAATTCCTCCCGATCACTCCTTTGCACTCTCCTATCCTAGAACCAGCTGCCTTCCCCAGCCCACAGCCTTCTTTCCTAGGCTTGTCGGCCCTTCTCTAGGCTTTCAGTACCTCTGCCGGTAACAGTAAGAAACCTTTCTGCCATCCCTCTGTGACATCAGGGCAACTCAGCCAATCACAGCCAGAGGAGTAATCAACCCTCACACACTGCAGAAAGCAAGTCTGGAAGCCATGCAATGCAGATTGGCCCAGTCTTTCATTTGGGCAGTTGCAAGCGCTTGGCACACGAACAGGTATGAGCTGGTAACTGATTAAAGGGGGCATATAGTATTAATGTTCAAAAATCTTGCTGACGGTCTCCGATCTTAAGTTTATTTTTTCCCTCTAGTCTCCCAGAACGGTGGCTCAAATGTGTAAACCCTGTCCACATGGCATATAATTAACAACAAACAAGTAAATTTGGGGGAAAGGTTATTGCCTTTGCCCTTCATTCTCTAAAAGAAGCACAAAGAGTGTTTCTTCCCCCGCCAGCCCAAGAACTTTTCCAAGCAGACTAAAACGTTTCCTCTAAGCCAGTTACACCACATGATTTCAGTTGCCCAACGTTATGATTCAGTATGTCATCACTACACAATGACAAGCATTTACTTGTTCCAGAGCAAACACCAACGCAATTCAGAATTAACAGACTTTCCAGACTTAATCCTGCTGTCTTTCCCCAACCATTCCTTTTCAGCAGTGTGCGTTGCTAATCCCCACTCTAGGGATCAAGGTAGTAATTAAAACAATGCAACAGTATTTTGCGTTTTTCTAAAGAGAACAGAATCGTTTACTAGAGACTCACAGGATTTCACTGTCTCGTGCAGCGCCACTAGATCTGTGCAGTGTTGCTCATTTTCCTGACACCTGCCAGTCAGAGCAGACAATAACAAAAGGTCTGGCACAGTAATAGGGCAGCTTCATGTGTGTCCCTAGTTCAAATCACTTGTGCACTAGGTGGCCATTGCCAAGTCAGTCTCTCAGCCCCTCTCATCTGCAAGGTACTGGCCTACCTCACAGGGCTGTACAGATTAGAACTAAAGAGCATGTACATCAAGTGATTTGAACATGGAAGAGACAACACAGATGCTCGCTATTCTTTTTAAAGGAACCATAAGTATTCATTATTAGGCGGATGACTGCAGAGAAAAGCTTGAAACCCCACTGAGGGATTCCTGGTAATGCGGCTGACTGACGAACAGTATGGGTTGCCAACTTCCAGGTGGGCACTGAAGATCTCCAGGAATCACAACTCCAGATTACATAGATCAGTTCCCCTGGGCAAAATGGCTGTTTTGGAAGTTGGGACTCCATGGCATTATAACCCTGCTGACATCCCTCTCTTTTCCAAAACCCTGCCCCCCCCAAATCTCCAGGAATATCCCCATCCAGCGTTGGCAACCCAGGAAACCCTGTTGGACAAGCTTTTTCTCCTTGTGGGGCCTTCCTTCCTCCTGCTCTAGAAATACCGGAATAACACGCCCTTCCAACATTCCCCCGCTATTTTTTAAAATAAAGACACCAACACACCCATTTCAAGCACTTCTGTCTAAGCTGTGGTTGCCACCCTCCAGGTGGGGCCGGGAGATCTCCCAAAATGACAACGGGTCTCCAGACTCCAGTCCCCCTGGAGGGATTAGCAGCTTTGGAGGGTGGGATCTGGCATTATGCTCTACTGAGGACACATTCCCCAGGCTCCACCCCCCAAACCTCCAAGGATTTCTCAGCCCGGAGGGAACAACCCAAGCCCGACCCCATACATTTGTACTTGGGGGGCAGCCACCACTCCCGTCCTCCTCCTTCATATACCCCATTGCTTGGGGATGAGTGGGCTGCTGCTCTCCAAATCATTATTACCAGCAGGGCAGATCCATTCTCTACCTACCCCTTCAAAGTGACTCTCCTGGAAGATTCATGGACCCTCCCCATCATCCCTCCCTGTTGGTTTCCAGCAAAGGGCCTCACCCCCCTTCCCCATCTCCGACTCATTACCTGGCAACCACGGTCACCATGACCACGCGCCCGGAAGCGGGCCGACCTCCCCCTCAGCTGACCCAATCAAAGCGCGCCCTCGTTTCCCGGGGCGAGAGGCGGAGCCGGCCGGGAGAACCGGCCAATAGGAAGCGCGCAGGGGCGCGTGGCTGGGGAGCGAAAAGAGTGGCGGACCGCTGGCGAGGGAGGTCCGTTTCTCTTCACTCTCCCCCTTCTCTAGAAACGAGGACTCTGCGACTAAGGTTCCGCGCTGATGGCCGAGGAAGGGACAGGCGAGGCTGGATCCTAGAAACCGGCTTCCGTTCCTGGACGGGTTGCTGCCGAGGGAGGTTTTCAAGTTCTTGGATTGCAGTCTGTAAGGTGGTGCATTAAAGAGGGGCGGGTGTGTCACAGAAATGTTCATATGTGTGCACGCGTGCATAGACACACACACATGTTCAGGTGGGTAGCCGTGCTGGTCTGAAGCAACAGTATAAAGTTTGAGTCCAGTTGGCCCCTTTGAGGTCAACACCGTTTTATTCTAGGTATATGGTGCTTATACCCAGCATTAAACTTTGTTGGTCTTAAAGGAGCCGCTGGAGTCTGGACTCAAACTTTGTTCTACACACACCCATGAACATTTCTATGACTAAAGGTAAAGGTTTCCTTGCGAAAGCCAGTCGAACCCGACTCTAGGGTTGCGGCGCTCATCTCCGTTTCAAAGCCGAAGAGCCAGCGCTGTCTGAAGACGTTTCCGTGGTCATGTGGCCGGCATGACTAAACACCAAGGCGCACGGAACGCTGTTACCTTCCCGCCAAAGTGGTACCTATTTATCTCCTTGAAATTTCTTGCTTTCGAACGGCTAGGTTGGCAGGAGCTGGAACTAGAGACGGGAGCTCACTCCATCATGCGGCACACTCGGGTCTCGAACTGCTGGACTACTGACCTTCCACAGCCTGCAGTTCAGCGTCTTAACCACTTGAGCCACCGCAGCTTCTATGACTACTTTCCTTTTAATTCAGGTTCCCCCAGGCGGTGAACATTAAAACAGAGCATTGCAACATTTCAGGCATTTGAAAACCATTTAGAACACACACACACTTAAGAGGGCTTTTCTATGCAGGCAGTAGAGGTGCATTGTACTAAATGAGACACAAACTTACTTGGAAAAAATTATTAGGGACTGTTGTCTCCACTACGGCGTATAGCTTGCTGAAACTGGGATCTTACTGTGGAATTTTGCACCATTGAAAGTGTTGTGTTAATACTTATGCTTTGCTTGGTGTAGTGGTTAAGAGCGGTGGACCCTGATCTGGAGAACTGGGTTTGATTCCTCACTCTTCCACATGCAGCCAACACTGGGTCCGTCACAGTTCTCTCAGAGCTTGTTCTCTCAAGAGCAGTTCACTCAGAGCTCTCCCAGCCCCAACTACCTCACAGGGTGTTTGTTATGGGGAGAGGAAGGAAAGGAGATCATAAGCCGCTCTGAGAGAAGGGCGGGGTATACATGCAATCTCTTCTTCAGTTATGTTTTAAGACTTCTGATTTGGTTCAACCCCCCTAATCCTTTTTGCATTGTTTATTGAATGTCCCATCCTTCAATTGTATTGACTTATTCTGTGTAATCTGCCTTGAGTCGAAGTGAGAAAGGTAGACTATAACTAATGCAAATAAATAAATGTATAAAATGTTTAGAGCAATTAAGTAAAACATAATATAAACACATAATAACACACCAAAACGGAGGAGGGCTAATAAGAGTTAGGCAAGGGAACGCCAGACAGAACAAAGAAGTCTTTGACTACTGGTGTTAGACAGTGATAGAGGGAGACAGATGAATCTTCCTGCCGAGGGAGTTCCAAAGTTTTGGTGCCATAACTAAGAAGGCCATTTCTTGGGTTGTCACCTGTCTAGCCTCCGACGGCGGTGACATCTGAAGCAGTCCCTCTGAGGTGGTCAGGTAGCTGTATATAAAAGCCTTGCTCCCAAGGAACTTACACTGTGGCTGTGGCTCAGTGAGACAGCATTTGCTTGACATGTAGAAGGCCTCTGTGTCAATTCCTGGCATCTCCAGGTAGCAGAGGTTAGGAGAGAACAGTGTCTTGAGGACTGCTGCGTCTAGTCAGAGGAGGCAATGCTCTCCGCCGTTGACTAGCGTCTTGTTCCCTAAGGTAACAAGGAGTTCCACGGTGCTTAAAACTTGTCCTCCCGGATGTTTTTTTAACCTAAACCTTTCTCTGTGGAACTGTGCATTCTACCCAGAGGGCAAAGCAATAAATGAAATGCTTTGCCAAGAATGTGCCATGGCTCAAGCATCTATTGTGGGAGGGTGGGTGGTCCTTAGCTCAGTGGTAGAGCCTTGCATACAGAAGAGCCCTGGCATCTGAAGGTAAAAGGAAGACCTGTGTGCCTTTGAGCCATAACCATCCCACAATAGTATGAAATCCAAGAAATGCAGCTTTCTCCACCATTGAGAAAGCTTCGTCTGATTATCCCCCACACATACACACCATGAAGCTTTATAGCCAGTTTGGTGTAGTGGTTAAGTGCGCGGACTCGAATCTGGGAGAACCGGGTTTGATTTCCCACTCCTCCACTTGCAGCTGCTGGATGACCTTGGGCAAGCCATAGTTCTGATAAGACCAGTCCTTGAAGAGCTCTCTCAACACCGCTACCTCACAGGGTGCCTGTTGTGGGGAGGGAAGAGAAAGGAGCTTGTAAGCTGCACTGAGACTCTGGTGAGGCGGGTATAACCAATCTCCTACTTCTTCTATTGTAACCAGTGCTCCTCTAAGCTCTGAGTCTCGTGAGCAAAAATTCTATTTGTGAGCTGCTGCATGAAAGTTATGAGCAAGTGATTTGGCTACTGCATAAGCCAGTTTGCTCTGGAGCCCTCCTTCCTGAGCTGAACAAAAATGTGTGAGCCGGAGGTTATGAAGCTGTGAGCTCGCTCACACTAACTCAGCTTAGAGGGAACACTGATTGTAACCAAACCCAAGGTAAGCCATTTGCTGTTTAGTGCAGATGAGCCCCTCCTCCCCCTGAACTGTTAAGTGGTGCAGCCCCAAACCGTCCACTCCTAATGCCTAAAATATACATGCGTGTGCTGTCAAGCCACAAACTGATTGGCATCAACCCTGGCCAAGGGGTTTTTCAGACAAGTGAGAAGCAGAGGGTGGTTTTGCCACTGGGGTCGTGGACCAGCCAGACGCAGACAGCCCCAAAGAGGGAAAAGTCTCTGAGGAAGAACAGACAGGCGAAGAAGGTCCCCACTCGCAGTTAGTTGAGGACAGGGCTTCTTTTGTAGAAAAAGCCCAGCAGGAACTTATTAGCATAATAGGCCACACCCATGACAGCACAGCTCATTAGCATATTAGGCCACACCCCCATGTTACCAGAAGTGTGGTCATTCAGCCACATCCACCTTTTGCTTCTTATTCTGTTGACCTTGTTTGTTGTCAAAACGCAGGGCTTTTTTTGGAGCTGGAACTCCTTTGCATGTTAGGCCACACACTTCTAATGTAGCCAATCCTGATGAGTTTCTGCTGTTGGGTGTGGCTTGTTATGCTAATGAGTTCCTGCTGGGCGTGGCCAACTCGGGAGCCAGCCGGAACGCCGTTCCTGTGCGTTCCGGCCCAAAAATAGCTCTGGTTGAAGATGACCTGCTGTAGGAAGCTACTGCAGCCTTGCCAAGCAGCCACTCACAATCTGACAGTGCGTCTCTCCTATAAAGGGCAGAGAGAGGGAGGGACGGACGCATCTAACTACTCCCGACCTTGCTGCCACTGACTCTGCCTTCGGACCGCGGTTCTGACTCCCGGACTGTAATTGGACCTCAGCTCTTGGATTTGCCCTGAACCTGCTTCTGTCGTGACCCTGTGTATGATCTAGGGACTGGACTCTGACCACACTACACCAGATTGTGCCTGCACCATGGCTAGCTCGCACTCCGCTCTGTTCCCTGTCTGCTCCGGGACAGTTGCCTTCCTCTGCATAGTCTTCCTTGCCAGTCTCCCATCTAAGCAGTGATTTAGCTTCTGAGAGCTGATGAGAGCAGGGTATCCCTTGCCACCTTTCCCTCCTAATTCGCAAAATACAGACTGGTTTCCATAGTCTTTTGGAACAGGAAGTGGTAGAGGCTTGGCAACAGAATCCTGTCCCCAGATTTTCCAGTTCCGCTCTCTGATGGCTTAGCAGCTGCGTAAGGCCTGATCTTTTCTCCCGCCTCTCGTGGTCACCGGTGTGCCATCTGCCGCCTGGTTTCCCTTCATGCCATGTAGCCATTGTCAGCACCACGCGTTATCACCGACTGCCTCATCTGTTAAGGTGGTCGGCAACTCCAAGGGGAAGCTCAGCTGTCTCCAGGGCATTCTCCTCCCCTCCCCGCAGCTGGATGCTCCATATGGCAGCTTGACTCTCACCCATTCAAGAGCAAAGGCTTGGTTTTAACCGTGTTGACAATTTTTTAAAAAATGTAAACTCCGCCAAGCATGGCAAGATACTATAGAGTGCAAATCATCTACTGCATGTGAAATTGCCTTACACTGGATCAAGATCAGCCTTCTCCACTAGGTGAAGGGCCGTGGCTCAGTGGCAGAGCATCTGCTTGGAATGCAGAAGGTCCCAGGTTCAATCCCCGGCATCTCCAGTTGAAAAGATCTAGTAGTAGGCAGTGTGTCCCTCTAAGCTGAATTAGTGTGAGCTAGCTCACAGTTTTTTAGCCTCCGGCTCACACATTTTTGTCTTAGCTCGGGAAGGTGGGCTCCAGAGCAAACTAATTTATGCAGTATCCAAATCGCTTGCTCATGACTTTAATGCCAGTAGCTCACAAAGTAGAATTTTTGCTCACAAGACTCCACAGTTTAGAGGGAACATTGGTAGTAGGTCTTTAGAAAGACTTCTGCTTGAAATCCTGGAGAGCTTGCTGCCAGTCTGAGTCAGTGTTCCCTCTAAGCTGGGTTAGTGTGAGCTAGCTCACAGTTTCTTAGCCTCCAGCTCACAGATTTTTGTCTTCAGCTCAGGAAGGATGGCTCCTACAGAGCAAACTGATTTCTGCAGGAGCCAAATCGCTCGCTCACGACTTTAATGCCAGTAGCTCGCAAAGTAGAATTTTTGCTCACAAGACTCCACAGCTTAGAGGGAGCATTGGTCTGAGTAGATGACCCTGACCCTGATGGACGAAGGGTCTGATTCAGTATAAGGCAGCTATGTAGAGATACAGGTACTCTGGCTGGGAGTGGCTTTCCAGGGTATCAGGCAGAGGTCTTTTAAATCACACTTTTTTTTTTTGTGCTGACCAGTCACAGCTGGCTTACGGTGACCCTGTTGGGTTTTCAAGGCAAGAGACATTCAGAAGAAGAAGAAGAGATTGGATTTATACCCCGCCCTTCACTTGGGAGTCTCAGAGCAGTTTACAAACTCCCTTCCCTTCCCCTCCCCACAACAGACACCCTGTGAGGTAGAAGAAGAAGAGACTGGATATATACCCCGCCCTTCACTACCCAAAGGAGTCTCAGAGCGGCTTACAATCTCCCTTCCTTTCCCCTCCCCACCACAGACACCCTGTGAGGTAGGTGGGGCTGAGAGAGAGCTCTGAGAGAAGAAGAAGAAGAAGAAGAGGAGATTGGATTTATATCCCGCCCTTCACTTGGAGTCTCAGAGCAGTTTACAATCTCCTTTCTCTTCCCCTCCCCACAACAGACTCCCTGCTGAGAGAGCTCTTGACAGAAACTGCTCTTTTTCAAGAACAGCTCTTGTCAGAACTATGGCTTGCCCAAGGTCATCCAGCCAGGTGCAAGTGGAGGAGTAGGGGAATCAAACCTGGTTCTCCCAGATTAGAGTCCGCGCACTTAACCACTACACCAAACTGGCTCCTGTTTGCTGTTGCCTGCCTCTGCGTAGCGACCCGGGGCTTCCTCGGGGGTCTCCCATCCAAGTCTTGACCAGGGCCGACCCTGCTTAGCTTCCAAGATCTAACGAGATTAGGCTAGCCTGGCCGATCCAGGTCAGGGCTTTATATCACCTACTGCCTTTTTAATCTGGAGATGACTGGGACCGGAATGGGGACCTTCTGCATCCAGAGCAGACCCTCTGCCACTGAGCCACGGCTCCTCCCAAGTCACTGGCTGAAACCTGACATCCCTTATGCAGCAGAAAAGAGCAAGAGTCCAGCAGCACCTTAAAGACTAAAGAAAATTGTGGCAGGGGATGAGCTTCGGGGAGTCACCGCTCACTTCTTCAGATATGCTCGCACCCTCTTGCCATAAACTTTGCCAGTCTTTAAGGTGTTACTGGATTCTTGCTCTTTTCTGCTGCTACAGACAGACTTATACAGCTACCCAGGGGTTTTTTTGCAGACAAAGCCCAGCAGGAACTCATTAGCATAATAGGCCACACCCACGATCCTTCCAGGCGCCCCCCCCGGCCAGCCCGCCTCAGAGTCACCAGGGGGGTGTCGCTCTCCAGGCCTTCCCTCTGTAGCCATGCAAGCAGAGGTTTGGGCTGTAGTGGGCGTGGCCAACTCTGAAGCCAGCCGGAACGCCGTTCCTGTACGTCCCTGCCCAAAATAGCCCTGCAGCTACCCATCTCAATCTGTCTATCGTGCGGTGCTGCTGCTTTCAGGTATCAGCGACTGATCCGTTCTTCCGCCTTGTGGCTGGATACGATCTTGAGGCTGAATCTGCAATAAGGAACGTCTTCTTCCAAGCAAGCTGTCCACTGAGCTGGCCGGCTTGCGTTATGCAGTTTCACCCATTCTTGTGGGCTGCAGTAGATAAGCAAAGAAGTCTTGGGTTTCCCTAATGTAGTGGTTAGTGTGGCTAGGTGAAGGTCCCTCTGGATGTATTGGGCTACACTGTGATTAGTGTGGACACACAGACTGCAATAGACATGTGTTGTTATGGTTATGTGACTTACAGGGATTTTTATTATCCCTTTTAAATTACAAAACAGCCCGAAGAGAAGCTAAGCAGGGTCGGCCGTGGTTTGAACTTGGGTGGGAGACAACCAAGGGAGCGGAGGAAGGCAGTGGCCAGCCATCTCGGAAAATCTCTTGCCTTAAAAAGCTCATGAAGTCAGTTGTGATTTGATGGCTCGTTTTGCCTGCGGTGGCTCAGGTGGTTAAGACGCTGAACCGCAGGCTGTGGAAGGTCAGTAGTTCAGCAGTTCGAGACCCGAGACTGCCGCATGACGGAGTGAGCTCCCGTCTCTAGTTCCAGCTCCTGCCAACCTAGCAGTTCGAAAGCAAGAAATTGCAAGTAGATAAATAGGTACCACTTCAGTGGGAAGTTAACAGTGTTCCATGCACCTTGGTGTTTAGTCACGCCAGCCACATGACCACGGAAACGTCTTCGGACAGCGCTGGCTCTTCGGCTTTGAAACAGATGAGCACCGCAACCCTAGAGTCGGATTCGACTGGCTTTCGAGCAAGGGAACCTTTACCTTTACCTCTCTGCCCTCTTGAGTTTCCAGCTGTAAAAGCTCAGGCTTGTCTCCTTTTGAGCTGGCTGCATTCAGTAGCGCCAGACTTTTTCTCGGGGGCACTTAATGAAACTGCTGAGCAGTCGGGTTAGAACGGATAAAAGGAAGTCCTTCTTCACCCAAAGAGTGATTAACACATGGAATTCACTGCCACAGGAGGTGGTGGCTACAGGCAGGGATGGCTTCAAGAGGGAATTAGATCAGCATATGGAGCAGAGGTGCATCAGTGGCTATTAGCCACAAGGTATAGGTAGGAACTCTCCGTCTGGGGCAGGTGATGCTCTGTATTTTTGGTGCTTGGGGGAGGCAACACTGGGAGGGCTTCTAGTGTCCTGGCCCCACTGGTGGACCTCCTGATGGCACCTGGTATTTTTGGCCACTGTGTGACACAGAGTGTTGGACTGGATGGGCCACTGGCCTGATCCAACATTGGCTTCTCTTACGTTCTTATCTTCTTTCTCTGCGTACATTCCCCTCCCAGTGGCTGGGACCTGCGTTCCCAGCTGCAGCAACGCCAGCAGGTCCTCAGCGCCCCCTCCTGCAGCCAGCTTCTATCCCTGCTGGCTCAGGTAGGCGAATCCAACTGAATCCAGTGGGGTTTACACCTATGCAGTTCTTCTATTGGGCGGCGTGGCGGAACTCAAGCCTCAACGCAGGCCGTGCTACCCACGTCCTCCAGTAGATGGCGGATGTGACCCACACTTTGTTCAACTGCGGCTCTTTTTCTCCCCCCTTCTGTTCCCCAAACGTGTCTTTTTAATCTCTGTTCCTTCTATCTTCCTCTCCCTCCCACCTCCAGTATCCCTGTGGGGGGATTCTTATTGATGCCGGAGAAAGGACAGGTATAATTGGATGCCAGGGTGAGCCAGCCACCCACTCCCCCCGCTCGCCCACCCCCACCCCCGCCAGCCAGCTTTTTACAGCTCCCGTTTTTTCCAAAGCATGTCTCTCTGCCGTTCTGCTGTGGTTCAGGACTGAATTCTTCCCATGTTTTCTGTTCCCACAAGGAAGCAGCTTCAAAGATGAACGGGGGGGGGACGGGGGGACAGGACGACCATCCTCTCCCCCCAAGCCATTATAGTGGATAACCACCAAGGGAGCTTTCTTTTCTTTTCTTTTTTTTTACAGACTTTTTACAGACTATCAAAAAATATATTAAAGACACGCACGTGCGTGCACCCACATGCACACAAAATCACCTTTGCATTCACGAGACAGTTGCTTTGTCAAGGTCACTGTGTCTTCCCGTTGGCAGTTTCCCTTCCCAGGACTTAGATTCCCCCCCCCGCCACAAGTCCAGCTAAAAAGCTGGAATGGGTCTCCAACTGCTGTTCGCAAGGGTGGAGGGATGTTGTGGCTGCCATGTTGGATCGGGACCTCGGTGGTGGTGTCAGTTCGAGTTTGCTCAGCAGGGAAAGAGGCCGGGTGACCTTGGGCCGGTCGGTTTCCTTTCGGCCTAGCCTACCTTGCAAGGTTGTTGTGAGGATACAGCGAAGGGGGGGGCGAAGCTCTGTGCGGTGTTCTGAGCTTCTTGGGATGAAAAGGTGATTGTTTTCTGTGTAGAGAAGGCTGTTGGAAAAGTTTTCGCTTTTATCTGAGCAGGGGAAAGAAATCCCCACCCCTTCCCCGTGGAATTTCTTTATAAGGAGAGAGAGAGAAGGAGAGATTGGATTTATACCCCGCCCTTCACTACCCAAAGGAGTCTCAGAGTGGCTTACAAACTCCTTTTCCCTTCCCCTCCCCACAACAGACACCCTGTGAGGTAGGCAGGGCTGAGAGAGCTCTGACAGAGACTGCTCTTTTTCAAGAACAGCTCTGACAGAACTGTGGCTTGCCCAAGGTCATCCAGCAGGTGCAAGTGGAGGAGTGGGGGAATCCAACCCGGTTCTCCCAGATTAGAGTCCGCGCACTTAACCACTACACCAAACTGGCTCAATGTCACTCAGGAGGAGGGCAAGTTGGTGCTGGAGGGGGCAGCAGTGGGAGGGCTTCTAGTGTCTAGTGGTATATTTTGGCCGCTGTGTGACACAGAGTGTTGGACTAGATGGGCCATTGGCCTGATTCAACATTGGCTTCTCTTTATGTTCTTAAGTTGTCACTCAGTGAGATTCTCCGTGATGAATGTGATTATACTGGGATGATTCTTCCAACACGATGAGCGTTGGCCAACACCGTCCACACCCTTTCCCTCCTCCATGGCCAAGCAGGGGTTAAGCGGACGGGTGGAGCCCCAAGCTGTCAACCATATTCAGAGCCTTCTTATCGGTAGCCCCTTCCCTGTGGAACTCCAATGTCTGTAGGAAATTCTGGGAGATTTTGAGGACGATCGGCAGGCACCACTGGGGGAAGAGCTGGCTGGGAAGGGGGGCACAGCCCACCCCAGAAAATGGCTGTCACGGGGCCAACCCCAAAATATCAGGAGGTTCCGAGCCAAGCATCGGCTCTGGACGGAGGTGGCTGTTTCTGAATGGCTACTCCCTGCAAATGCAAAAGTGGCAGCTCCTCAGTCCCGGAGCTACAGTGGGGGGCATCTTGGGGCCTGCCCCCCCAACTTACTGCCAAGGCCCCCTGATTTCCCATCCAGCCCAGGCCTCCAGACTTCCATTTTTTTATTTGTGGTGCTCATTGTGTGTGTGTGTGTGGGCTGCCCCTTGACTTATTTAAAGTCCCCCCCCAATTAAAAAATCCTGGCTACAGACCTGCACCTCCTGGTCTCTTCTGAAGTGCGTCGTCCTCTGGTGAGGTTGAAGAACGCGAGGACCGGCTCTTTGCCTTGGGGATGAAGGAGCTGGCCACCGGGAAACACACCCGGGGGTGCCAACGGTTCACATACTGGGAATTATGGCGCCTTCTGTGTCCCACAATGTTTACCGCCCGGGTAGTTGGTTTGGTCCTGAACTGGATGGCCCCGGCTAGCCCAGCCTTGTCAAACCTCGGGCGCTAAGCACGTTACCATTTGGACGGGAGGCCACCAAGGAATGCCAAGGTCGCCACGCGGTGGCAGTTGAGGGCAAACCCTCCTCTGTATCTCTCTCTCTCTCTGCCCTGACCTGGATTGCCCAGACTGGTATGACCTCGCCAGATCTCAGAAGCTAAGCAGGGTCCACCCTGGTTCGTATTTGGATGGGAGACCACCAAGGAATACCAGGGGGTTGTGATGCAGAGGCGGGCAACGGCAACCCCGCCTCTGTCAGTCTCTCGCCTTGAAAACCCTCTGGGGCAGTCTTTCCTCTAAGCCGAGTTATTGTGAGCTAGCTCACAGTTTTTTAGCCTCCAGCTCACATGCTTTTGTCTCCGCCCAGGAAGGAGGGCTCCAGAGCGCACTCATTGATGCAGCAGCCCAATCGCTCGCTCGCCACTTTAATGCCAGTCGCTCACAAAGCAGAATTTTTGCTCACAAGACTCCGCAGCTTAGAGGAAGCATCACTGTGGGGTCACCATAAGCAGCAGGGACTTGAATGGCCCTCTCCACCGCCAATCGAGTGACGGAAAGGCAGAAAGGCTGACGTACTTGGACACACGTTAGCGATTTAAAAAATAATCATCATCCCGGGACCTCCCCATAAGGGATAACAGGGGCAGGGAATCGTCAGAGATTGGAACTGGGTAATAGGAACAGTCTCTGGTCGACGGCGAGAGAGTCGGCACATCAGAGACGGGAAAAGCACAATGGCCCGGGAAGCCTGGAGACTCCTCTCGGGCCCCACATGTGGTTCCCAAAGGCCACGGAGCCATGTGCTCAGTTGCAGGCAGTGAAATCAAGCCGTGCATTAGCGAGGCTTTAATGGGCTCGCTCGGTGGAACACCGCCCCCCCCCCCACTCTCTTCATTAATCAGGAAAACCCTGAACGCTAATGATTTAAATGCCGGGAATTACAGCCTCGTCGCATTACCAGAGCTGGGGAGAGGGTTATGTTTCCTTCCCTGCGGAGGGGTGTGTGTGTGAGTCTGTGTGTGCTTACGGGCGAATAAACTTTGCTCAGGTGTGCAACACGATAGCCCGGGGCTGCTCAGCACGTCCTCTCATCACTGTTTAACCACATGCTCCGTATGTGGCTTAGGGGAGCGCCGATCTCTCCTTCCCTGGTGATGCCTTCCAATTTTTTTTTTTTTTTGAGCGAGCTCCCGTCTCCGGTTCCAGCTCCTGCCAGCCTAGCAGTTCGAAAGCAAGACATTGCAAGTAGATAAATAGGTGCCACTTTGGTGGGAAGGTAACAGCGTTCCGTGCGCCTTGGTGTTTAGTCACGCCGGCCGCATGACCACGGAAACGTCTTCGGACAGCGCCGGCTCTTCGGCTCTGAAACGGAGATGAGCACCGCAACCCTGGAGTCTGTAAGTTTGAACTGTTTCCTTCCATTCCAATGGATTTGAAAAAAGGGTGCGTGTACACGAAAGCTCGTACCTTGAATAAGCCTCTGTTGGTCTTAAAGGTGCTACTCTGGACCCTAAATTTGTTCTTCTGCTTCAGACCAACGCGGCCGCCCACCTGGGGTTTAGGGAGAGACCACCTTCCCAAGCAGCCACTTACTCCAAGAGAACTGGGGTAAATGCTTCTTAAAAATAGACAAGCTGTTTGTGAAGTCTGGAGAGCAGCTCTGATTCCGGGAAACCTTCAGTCCCCACCTGGAGGTTGGCAACCCTAGACTCCGTGCCGATGGGATCTGTTGGGTGTATTATAGGAACAGGGGAAGGATTTTTCTCTGTCCCCTTCCTACGTCTTTGAATTAAGGTTGGGCGATTAACCGGTCAGCGCCATAGGTGAAGTCGTCTGAAAGCCTTTATTAGAACAGCCAAAGCGATACGTCAACCATCAGGCAAATTTAGCACGTAAAGCTTTAATTGTGGAAAATAAAATGGTGAATAGTAGGCTGAGAGTGTGAAGTGACCTTTGGAATAGGACCCTGCAGTGACTTATTCTGCATTTATGCTGTAAGCGAAACGGGTATCCAGGGGCGCCTTAAAAACTGACAGAACGGATTCCGGTATCAGCTTTGGTGATTCAAAGCTCCCTTCATCCGATGCATGAAAGTTCCCAGCATTAGGCAGATGTTAATCTTCTGATTTCTGTACGTCTTTGACGATTTGCTGAACCGTTCTGGGGGGTTCCTTAGAACACCTAGATCAGTCTACAGTTTCCAGTCTTAAAAATTAAACCAGAACAGGAATAAAGCCAATTAATAGCAATTATTTAGGAAACAAAACAGTTTTTAAAGAGAAGAAGAAGAGGTTGGATTTATACCCCACCCTTCAGTACCCAAAGGTGTCTCAGGGCGACTTAGAAACTCCCTTCCCTTCCCCTCCCCGCAACAGACACCCTGTGAGGTAGGTGGGGCTGAGAGAGCTCTGACAGAAACTGCTCTTTTTCAAGAACAGCTCTTATCAGAACTACGGCTTGCCCAAGGTCATCCAGCGAGGTGCAAGTGGAGGAGGAGTGGGGAATCAAACCCGGTTCTCCCAGATTAGAGTCCACGTACTTAACCACGACACCAAACTGGCTACTGTGTCAAGTAGGTAGCAAGGCATTTCTTCCTGTTTGGAGCTATAGGGGCTGGTGAAGAAGCAATCTTCACTCCCATCCTTGATCATGAATGACGTCAGAATGAAACCGAAAGGGAACCTGTTCCATAGTGGCATTCTGGCGTAGAGCCAATTTGGTGTAGAGGTTAAGTGCACAGACTCTAATCTGGGTGAACCGGGTTTGATTCCCCACTCCTCCACTTGCACCTGCTGATGTAACCTTGGGTCAGTCACAAGCTCTGGCACGGCTGTTCTTGAAAGAGAGCAGTTTCTGTCAGAGCTCTCTCAGCTCCGCCCACCTCACGGGGTGTCCGTTGTGGGGAGGGAAAGGGAAAGGAGTTTGTCAGCCACTCTGAGACTCCGAGTGAAGGGCGGGGTATAAATCCAATCTCTTCTTCTCTTTGTCTTGCTTCTGCCTGGTCGTCTGTGGCAAATGGAACAATCTGGTAGGGGCCAGGAGATCTTTCCCAGTTTGGTGTAGTGGTTAAGTGCGCGGACCGGGTTTGATTCTGCCATTCCTCCACTTGCACCTGCTGATGTGACCTTGGGTCAGTCACAAGCTCTGGCACGGCTGTTCTTGAAAAAGAGCAGTTTCTGTCAGAGCTCTCTCAGTCCCACTCACCTCGCAGGGTGTCTGTTGTGGGGAGAGGAAGGGAAAGGAGTTTGTAAGCCACTCTGAGACTCCCTTGGGTAGTGGAGGGCGGGGTATAAATCCAATTTCTTCTTCTTCTTGACTTCCTGGGGAATTTAACCATGGTCAGATAATGGAAGTTCTCAGCTTCCATTTTTTTAAGGAGCAAGTCTCCATTTTATTTCCACAGAAAAACACGAAGCTGTTTCGTCAAGACTTTGAAACCAGAGGGGATTTTAAGCACTACGACAGAAACATGGCTAAGAATGTGCCTTACGTTACCCCACCACCCAGCTCACTAAAACCATGAATTTACCAGGTGGCCCTTGGGAAGCCACTGTCTCTCCGCCTTTGCTCTCTCTCCTGCATTGGCCGTATGGGGAATAATGCTGAGCTACCATAAAGGAGCTGCAGTGGCTCAAGTGGTTAAGATGCTGAACTGCAGGCTGTGGCCCACATGTTACACTGTTTATGGGTCCACCTTTTGTCCATTCAATCACATGCACTGGGAGTTCCCCAGTTGAAACTCAGATTCTCAGGTGCACTGGGCTCCGATTTGGATGAGGCCCCCGGCATGCAGGGAGTGCCCCCCCCAACGCCATTTATCCATCCCACCCAAAAACAGCCCTGGAGAGGCATTACTTGCCCCAAACTTCAGCATATTGATGGGCTATGTGTAAGTTTTCCCAATGGCGCCAATAATACCCCTCCCCCAATCTCCTCACTGCTGATTCTCCCCCTGCAATCCCCCCCTTAAGTTTTACAAGCCATATACGAGAGTTTCTGACTTTGAAACCTGTTATTCTTTAGTTGCTTCAAGATGAGCACAAATTTCCTGTCCTCTGGAATTCTCCCACCAGGTCTTCTCCAAAGTATGCGCTATTCTACACTCTGGTAGACTTGTCAGCCATTGCAGATGTGCCTGCTCCTATATAAAGGGGACAGAAGCTGTGGTTTAACAGTCACTGTGTATGAGCAATGCACGTCTCAAAGTTCTTGCTTGTTTTTGTCCCCCGCTCAGCATTATTGTAATGCTTTCATTGTGTGGGTGCGAATGACAGATGATGTTTGCAACGCAGTGCGCCCACGAATGTATAGGTTGTTGCAAAGATCCAGAGTACTTCTCACTCTCTGAGGCTACGTGGAGCCACTACAAAGTAGCCCATGTTAACCATTACTCATGCTTGGGTTTAGAAGCCAACTCTGCCCACTTGTGTCTGCTTTAGTTGACTTTCATGGGGGACTTTAACAGAAATGTGTTTAGAGACTTTGCTAGAGTGCATTTGTGCCTGAACAGTGTGCCTTTGCGGACCTGACCCAGAGAGTCCCGACTCACGAAAGGTTGTTCTGCAATAAAGCTGTTAATCTTTAAGGTGGCACTCTTCATTTTGGCTTCCAAAGATGAAGTGGGCTTAGCCCTCTAGAATAAAATTCTGAAAAGTTTTATCTTAGGAGCGTGGGGTCAGGTGACCACAAAGGGATCGTTTCTCAGCTAGAAAACAGGATTGTACATAACGGGGGGGGGAGGGTTTTAAAAAAATGTTTCAAGAGGAAAACCTTTGGATAGGTTTTGTCAGCTACCTGCTAGGTATTATGCAGCTTGAATGGGAAGGTCAGATTCTCTCCTTGTCACTGGAGTGGCTAAACCAAGGAAGGAACTGCAGGCAGTTCAAACCAGGATACTATCACTCATGAACATATGAAGCTGCCCTGTACTGAATCAGACCCTTGATCCGTCAGGGTGATACACAACTCTGTGCCTGCGTGCTCCCGTACCGAATTGGAAACACACCACCGGCGTCCAACGAGTTAGATGAATATCTGTTTAATGCATTGAAAACAGGGAATACAGGGCTGAATGCCTTAGCACCTCAGCCACTCCAAAACTGTATTCTGCTGTAACCAGGAAGGGCTGAAGGTCTTATACCCCAAATGACATCCCATATTGTTTACACATTAAAGAATCTCTGGTTCCAAGCAGTTAACATCATACAAGCATCATTTGGCTTTAAACCTTGCTATCGGTCTCTCATGTATTGTCAGTGATTATATTTGCTTATCGGCTCTTCAGAGCGATGGGAACATCAGGGAACACTGAGAAACTTTCTGACCTTAGTGAGGCTAGTCCCTCTTTCCCGTGTTTCTGGGGAGCTGGGTGATAAGGGGTGCGACTCACATTCAGCTTCGCTTTTGACGCCCTTGCAATTTCTTATGGCACCCTAATTCTATCCCCAGAGGCCTCTAATAATGCTTTTCCTTAACATATCTATAACTTTGTATACAAAAGGTAGAGTCATAAAATATATTCTGTTATAAGCTTCTCTAATCAAAAGATTCTAGGTTACATACCAAGAGCTGGATCTCTTATAAGTAAACTTTTGAAGGCACAGTGACAGTTGTCAATATTGTAAACATGTCAGAGGAAATGTCAGACCCCCCCCCACACACTCAGAAATCACATTAGTTTTTCCCTTGTACTACAAAGGTCAGTACTGTCTACTCAGACGGGCAGCAGCGCTCTGAGGTTTCAGGCAGAGGTCTCTCACGGCACCTACTGCCAGTGTTCCCTCTAGGCTGAGTTAGTGAGAGGTAGCTCACAGTTTTTTAGCCTCCAGCTCACACATTTTTATCTTAGCTCAGGAAGGGATGGCCCCAGAGCAAACTAATTTATGCAGTAACCAAATCGCTTGCTCACCACTTTAATGCCAGTCGCTCACAAGGTAGAATGTTTGCTCACAAGACTCCACAGCTTAGAGGGAACATTGCCTACCGCCTGGTTCTTTTTAACAGGGGATGCCAGGGACTAAACCAGGGTCCTTCTGCATGTCAAGCAGAGGCTCTTCCACTGAGCCGCACAGCCCCTCCCTTGTATAAACAAAGTATAAAAGGTCACATTTTGGAAACAACCCCACCCAACCCACAAGCAGAAAGCTAGCACAGCAGGCTACATTGCCAACTGTCCTTTTGCAACACATTATTTATGTGAATTCACCCCTGGAATTCAGCATCTGCAGTCCAAAGTTATGAGTCCATTTCCTTTTCCTGCCTGCCTTTCAGTGTTTATTATTTCCCTAGCAGCTCATTTGAACCAGGCCTCAGTTGGGCCCTGAAAAAGTGAGATTTCTGCAAGCAGCCCTTAGGTCGGGGACCAGAGTTTGTTCACCGTTACTGCAGGCATCCCAGAAAAGGCTGTCGAGTGCTTGGATTTATGCGGGAGCGCAGATCCCTTTCCTGCCCTTCTCTTGAAGTCTACCTGCTTGCTAGAGGAAGTGATAACCAGATTGTTTCTTTTTCCCAGCGCGGCTCCTCGGAGTGAGAGGAAGCCAGAAGGGAGGAGGGGGGTTTCCTCCTTACCAAAACGTCTTTATTGCAAAGGAGGAATTTTCGCGCCCGGGACGGGGAGAGAGAGCGGCGGCACGTGGAGGCAAAGGCGTGTGGATGTAACAATGCAGTAGGGTCAGCTGCCGGGAAGGGAGGCCCCGGTGAACGTGTAGGGCGGCCTGCAAAGAACACCCTGCAGGATTTCAGGCCGGGCAAAAGGGTGGGGGATGCAAATTCGGCGAGGGTTTAATTGATCAGCGCCTCGTCCCAAGCAATCACTGGGGTAACAAGAGAAGCTGCAAAAGCTAAGCGGATATGACAGCAATTCAGCCTCCGCCTGGGCCCGCCCACATCCTCCTCCCCCTCCCGAAAGGGCGGGCCTTAACTCTGTGACACCCGTCCTAGCCAATCCGCGTCTTCCCCCCGCCCTCGCGAACCGAGAACCCGCCAATCGCCGAGCTCCGGCGGCAGCACGTGCTCTTCCCTTTTTTCTCCCAAGCCTCTTCTCTTCTCGCTCGCTTTCTCTTTTTGGTGTCTCCCAAACTTCCTTTGTCAATCAACCGGGAGGGGGAGACGACACAGTCACAGACGAGCCCTCCCCTCACCCCCGCCCATCTCCGAACGCGGCGCGCCCAATGAGAAGCGCCCGGAGGGGCGGGACGTGGTTCGTCCCGCGACCAATCCGGGTCCACATTTCGCCGTCCAGGGGCGGGGCGCGCCGAGTCTTCTCCGGCCGCCTGTCTCTCTCCCTCTCCCTCGCTTCAGCTTCTCATCCTTCCCCATCCCCCCCCCTGTTCCTTTCCTCACTTGGTTCATCCCGCTCTGGGCCCGGCTGAGTTTCGCAGCGCCGTGGTGTTGGAGGAGAGGGGGGGGGCCAGGCAGACGGAACCATCCACCCCTGCGTCGGAGGGGGGGGAGGAACAAAAGAAAGGCGAATTTAAAGAGACAGCGACGCGGCCGACGCGGGGCTCGACCGAGGGGGAGGCGGCCCGGAGGCGGGAGAGAGAACACGCCCCTCACGCCCGCCCCGCATCGTCTCCTCAGCCGCCGCCGCCGCCGCCAGGATTTCCCTCGCTTCCCCTCCTCCCCTCGCTTTTTTCTCCCCCCTCAGCCGCCGCCGCCGCCGCCGCGAGGCCTCCATGACTGACTGACTGACGGGACCGAGGGAGCGAGCCCGGCCGCCGCGGCTGTGTCGCCCCCTCCTCAGCCGCCTCATCTTTGTGCGCTGCCTCAGCCGCCGCCGCCGCCGCCTCCCGCTCGTCGGCGCCGCTTTGTTCGGGGCGGCCGGGGGCGGGGTTGAGGGGAAGCGAGGAAGGGGAAGAGGAGAGCGGGGGGAGAGAGAGGGAGAGGGAGCGAGAGAGCAGCCGCCCCTCCTTCCTTCCTTCCTTCCTTCCTTCCCACCCACCTTCCCTCCCACCCGCCGCAGTCAGGGGAGGCCGCGCGCGGCCCGGAGGAGGAGGAGGAGGCGGAGGAGGAGGAGGAGGGGGGGAGTGGCGGCCGGCCGGCCCGCAGTCGCCCCCCTCGGAGAGGCGAGAGCGAGGAAGACTCCCCCCCTCCTCCTCCTCCTCCTCCTCCTCCTCTCCCCCCCGGCGGCGGGGGAGGGGCCACTCCTCTCCCTCCCCCTCGCGTTGAGTGTGTGTGAGTGTGTGTGTGTCTAAAAGGGGGAGGGTTTGAGTTTGTGTCTGTGATTTGCTCCTCTCTAATCTCTCCCCCCCCCCCCCGGTCTCCGGTCTCCTTTTCTTCCTTCTCGGCTTCCGCCCTCCCCTCCCCCCCCCCGCCCCCGCTTCCGAACCGAGCCTCGCGCTCTCCCCGCCCTCGCGCTCCCCGCCCGGCCTCCGCGATCCCCCCCCCCCGGACTCTTTTGGAGCAGCAGCCGTGCCGGCGGGGCGGGCGGATTGATGTGGGGGGGTCTGACATGAGTCCGCCGGCCGCCGGGTGCTGCCATGTGACCGGCTTCAAGGTGGAGAACTGGAAGCAGAACCTGAGGGTGATCTACCAGTGCTTCGTGTGGAGCGGGTCGGCCGAGACCAGGAAGCGCAAGGTAAACAAGGAGGAGGAGGAGGAGGAGGAGGAGGAGGGGGGGGAGACACACACACACACACACACACACACACACACACACACACACGGGACAGGACGCCTCTCTCCCCCCCAGCCACCCCCACTACAGGACTGTGCGTGTGGGGGGATTGTGAGAGGTCGCTCGCATTTGTTTAGGCACACACTTCCTACATCCGCACCTCTGTTTCACTATGGTGGGACAGGCAGATGTACATGTGAGACAGAGGTGTGTTTATGTACATATATACGCGTATGTGTGTGTATATACCTATATATGGTACATTGTTGCAATGGGATATGTAAGTATGCATCATAAACAATGATGCTTATATGATGTAGGTAGGTCGCATGTGTATGACACGTCTCTCCTAGAGAATGGTATATGTTTACATATGCACACATCTTGTTATTATATAAGTGTGTGTATATGTGTGTGTGTGTGTATATATATATATATGTTTGTGTACATATATATAAGTGTGTGTGTGTATATATGTGTGTGTGTGTGTAGGTGAGTGTATATGTGTGGGTATATATATATATATGTGTGTGTGTGTTTGTATATGTCCCATTATAATGGAATAGATGTTCTCTGTAATGATTTAGGTCAACACACACACACACACACACACACACACACACACACATATATCTCTCTCATTATAATGAAATAGATGTCCTGTATGATGATACATATCTGCATATATCTTACACATCACGTTCTGTATATTCCATTATAATGAGTGTTCTGTACAATGATAGATGTCTGCATCTACTTTTTGCAATGGTACATGTTTTCATCTATCTTTTGTATATATGCAGTTCTAGTTCTGTACCTGTAGATCCCATTATTCTGAGATATATTTATCATAGTATGAGTGTGTCCTTGTATATGATGCATATGTCTCATAATATATATGAGGTCTCTAGGTGTGAAATGTATAGGTGGTATACATTGCATCTCATATTTGTGATAGATGTATATGAAGCATATATTATAATGGGCTACAAAATAGACTATGGGGGGTCTTTGTGTACACACACACACATATATATATGATATACATATGTATGCATCTCATTATTTATGTCACGATGGATAATGTAAGGTGCATATACACACAGAGAGAGATACAGAGAGAGCAGTGATTCATGCAGGCAGGTCACTTGCTTTCTCTTCCTGTAATAATTCCTGGTTGTGATTCCCCACTGGGGGGCGGGATTCTTTCTTACGTTTTTTTTCCATATCCCCGCCCAAAATGTACAGGCAGTCTGTGATCTACTCCCCCCCCCCCTTCGAGAAGCAAAATTGGTTTATATGGGTTGGGGAGGTGGTGTCAGAGGCAGAGGTTGATGGGTTTCCAATCCCGTAGTCTGGTGTAAGAGGACTGCTCCGCCTTCTCTTCCTCCTGGAAGTGTTGGAGGGAGTGAGGGTTTCCCGGAATCCAGCAACTGCAGAGCGTGCAAAAGGGAGGGTGGGGGGGGAGTAGGAGAAGGGAAAGAGAAGGGAGGGAGAACGAGAGCTCCCAGTGCAAACTAGCACGCCACCCCTTGCTTTTGTATTTTGGGTTGGGGCAGGGGGAGCTTTCTGCAGTCTTTCTCCTGTTTAAGAGCTCAGTCTGGAACAGAAAAGACTGATGCCTTTATAGAAAAGGAAAGCTTAAGAAGTGGTTTTCTTTTTCTCTGGAAGGTGGCTTACTGAACTGTTAGTGCAATGAGGGGGGAATGGTGGGTGATGTTTAATCAGCAGAAGGGTTGGGGGAGTGTGCAGAGTGGAGGTGTTTCGGATAAGTATAGGGGCAAGGATTGAGGAGAGGCCATGCATAGCTTTGGCATTTTCACACAGGCAAAGATGGAAGTAGACAGAGGAAGCAAATTTTGTTTCCAGCAGATGGGAACGGTTCTAGGAGTGATTCTGATTTCTCGTATGGGGTATCACTTGATAAGAGCATGACAGTGGGAAGACACTCATTGAATTAGCAGCTCATGCAGACTAAAATTCCTTGGTAAGTTTAGTGAATTCACCTTTATGGTGACTAGACAGTGTAGATGCATGTCAAAGACAAACTTGCCAATCTCATTTGCTTTTCTAAAAACAATTCTGTGAACAACCCGCCCCACACACACACACACACACAAACACACACACACACAGTTTTGAAATGTAAATGTATACTTACGTCAATTTTTTCCCTCCTTGCTAGTCTCCAAGCATCACCCAATTCTCGCACTGAAATGGGCCTTGCCTCCATCAAAGCATACCTTGGAGCACCAAAAAGCAACAGAGAACCACTAGCACCCCAGACTAAAACCAGGAAGAGGTTTCAGTTGCTAGATACCAACTTAAGGGTTTTTGAAAGACTCCAGCATTTAACTTTATGCCAGTATTGAATAGGTGTTTCAGATTTTGAGATGCTAGCATAAAATGTCTAGGGGGCTGGCCAGTGAAGCAAACGGATGGTGATGAGCACTATTGAGGCTAGTTTTGCTTACTGTCATTTGGGAAAAAGACATCAAAAGGGATGTGTGAAGAACAGCTGATTGGTGGATTGTATTTAGTATGTGTCAGTGAGGATACTGTCTAAAAACAAATTTTTTTTTTAGACATGTCTTGCATTGTGAACCGACCTCCCCGTTCTTAAATTAGGGTGTTCATTGCTTTCATAAATGTGTTTCTGCCCAGTGCTGTATTCAGTGACTTGACTGTATGAGAATTTTGGATCTCGGAGATATTTCTCCCGCCAGCCTAGGCCTCCGAACTTCCACGCAGACTGTTAAAGCCTCATCTACATACAAAGCAGAAGCAGCTGGGAGACTGGAATGTACCACTTTAGAGTGTAGGTGTGGGATGGAGTTTTTGAACTCTCCTCATGCAAAATTAATTCCCTGCAAGCAGAAAACAAGCAGAACAGAGGGAGAGGTTCTCATCCAGTGCTCCCTGTTGTGTCAGGTGGTGTTGTAAATAAGCAGAGTTCACAGACCTGGTTAACCATATCAACAGTCTGAAATTCTGGGATTGCCGTCATATTGAAACTCAGCGTAATTCTGACACAACTGTTTTTTTAGCTTAATTGTGTTTAGAACTGGAGTTTTCAGCCACCATATTCTTTCTTGTGGTTAAAAGCACACTATATTGGTTTATGCTAATCGTTCCGGAAATAACTGGAGCTGAGAGAAATGCTGCAAGTACAGATTTTTAATATTTTTTGCTTTCAGTGCTACATTTTGGGTCTTTTAGCGATATTTTTCTTTTTGAATATGTTCAGTTTTAATAACTTCCCTTATGTGTAAGCCTAGGCAGCAAAAGATTTCTGTTCTTAACATTTCCCGTGAGCTGTTGGCTGTTGTCACTCAACAAGGGTTTGTATGTGGGTCTTGGGGTGCGTGTGAGGCGTAAGAGCCATGCATTTCTTGGTGGAACCTTTTCTGCTCTTGTCACTTGACAGCTGTGCTGTGTTTTTGTGGTATATCTCTGGCACAGACTGTATATGAGAGTTTTGGAGGTCATTCTTTTGTTGGAAAGTCTTATTCCACTGGTTTGTCTGCATATCTAAAAATACGAAAGAAGAACAGCTTGAATGGGCTCTAATGCTGTGTTGAACTCAAGTACCAAAGAATCCACGACAGAGGAGAAAATATATATAAATGCCAACATCTGGCCTGTTTATGCCAGTAGTGGCATGAAGGATGGATGGTATACAGTTCAGTGATGAAAACCAGTCTTTAACAAAGGAACACAGCCTTGCAAAAGCTGTTTTTCATTGTAAGCTTTCCAGCAAGCATCTGGGAGATTCAGTCATTTGATTTTTTAAAATTATTTTTACGAACCTAAGCCTCCCTTTTCTTTCTTTCTAGGCCTTGAGTTTTCAGAATCCAGATATCAATATAAACTGCAGGGGGCAGAAAGTGTCAGTTTTTTGCTTTCCTGCTTGGCTGCCAACATTGCTTATTGTGTTGCATTCATAAAAGCCGTTACAATATTGTGCTCCCTCTTTATTTCTGTCCCTCCTGTCTTTGTTAGTACAGATCCCTGGTCTTAAATTCTTTGCTGTTTTATTTTTACAGAGAGGGAAGATTGTTTCCCACATTAGTTTTCGTTCATGAGAGCGCCTACTGCAAGTCACTGCATGATGGAAACTGCAACGTGGATAGAATGTACAACAGCATCTTTTTTTTGGCGAGTCAGATACGGGTATCTTGAGAAGGCAGGAACACCTTGGAGCCTAGTGTTCAGAATGCTTATTTCTGTTTGTGCTTGTGCCAGTTGTATTTAATCAGAAATCAACAGCCGGGGAAATAGGCATGAGATGTATGCTACATAGTAGGATTTCACAGCTTTCAAAACATCAGGCTAGAGCAGTGGCAACGTATGTAACAGGGCCTGTGCTTGACGCTTTGGAAGACCTGCAGGACTATTTTAGAAGCTTGGGGTACAACAAGTTCCAGTTGTGTGTCTCTCCCATTGTGAGACCCCCTGTTCTCTCTCAAACCTTTGAGAGCACCAAAGAATCTACTGGGTATTACCTGCTGGGTAGTATTATCAACTGGGTTTCTGCATCGTCTTAGCTTTGAGGAATCTTGGTGCTTTTTTGTGTGTGTGTGTGTTTGCGTGCATGTGAGTATGTGTGCACCTGGAATTCATGGTGACCTCTGGTGACTGACCCTTACTGGGGACCTGGAGGGTATTCAGAGAGGTGCTGAATAAAGCCTGCCCCTGATATTTCAAGGAGGTCTCCCATCCAAGTACGTGCCAAAGTCAATCCTGCTTGGCTTTTGAGATCTGACGAGATTGGGCTTGCCGGGGCTATCCAGGTCAGAGCAGCTTTGAGGAATCTTGATTATGTGATCAATTACATGATCGATCTAGCAGATTGTAAATGTATGTTTGATTGGTTACGGATCTCTGCTTGTGATACGAGATTGGACCAGTAGTTCTGTCGTGTCCTAGCCGTGTTGATTCAGTAGGACATGGGATCAGGCTTCCTTCTAAACAGTGTTGCCTAAGCCCCTCTGCATTCAATAAGAATAACTTCCGTCCAGGTACATATGCTTAGGATCGCAGCTGATCCTATGCATTTCACTCATACCTATCTACTCATCCTTGCCCAGTGACTCATGTGGGAGCTCCTAATTGGGTAACTGTGGCAAAGCAAAGGAGCCATGGATATGAGCCGGCCTTGGCTGGGAGGGCGGGTACAAATTTGAAGAATAAATAAATAAAATAAATAAATGATCAGCGCTTACATGAGAGCATATTTATTTATTTATTATAGCATTTATACCCTGCTTTTCCTTGTGATTCAAAGCGTCTTACAATAGTGATTAAAACAGTTGCAGTTAAAATCAAAATAACAAACTCTAGATTCCTCCCTTCACCCTGAAGAGATGCCTGCCATTCAAACCCTCTCAGAAGCCCTGGCAGAGAAGCAAACCTCGCAGCACCTCTTCAGGGAGCCCATTCTGCTGAGCAGGAGCCACAGTAGAGAAGGCCTGGGTTCTGGTTGATGCCGGACGAGCCACTCTTAAGTGGTGGGATGGCCGGCCAATGGCTGCATGAAGACTATAGTTGGCACACAGGGACATATGGAAGGAGATGGTCCTTCGTGACCTGGGCCCACGTGTTTGAAGGACTTTAAAAGCCATAACCAGCACTTTGAATTGGACTCGGAAACAAACTGGCAGCAATTTGTAGCTCTTCCAGAATGGGCACTGTACATTCCCAGCGGCTGGCTGCTGACAGTTGTGGGGCTGTCGCATTCTGGACCACTTGGGAGCTCCACGTGAATTGTGTCAGACCCTCGAAAGGGAGACCATATTTCATTACCAAAGTAAACACACATAGGATCGCAGCCTTTGTGTTCTGCTTCATGTAAAAACCGTTATGCATCAAGTTTCCCATTAAGGAAGCAAAGTGAAACAAGCATTGAAAATGTGAGGATCTTGCTTCGCTTAGTATGAACCTCTTACAGCTATTTCTCTCTTTGCGTCGTGTGTATTTTTTATATCTACTTCTATCTTCTTTTTTCAGATTGTGGATATTTTTTTAGGACCTTAGGTGCAAGCTTCTCTTTGAACGAAATACCATTTCTGATATGTCCTCTTGGAGACATGGCCAATGCCATGTGGTTCGTTCAGAATCAAAGCAAGCAAATGTTCTGTCTGTAATCTTTCCCGACTATTCCTTTTGTGTGTCCTAACATCCTGTTTCGTTTGTTTTGTTTTACTCCAGCTGTAAACTGATCAGAAGTTATCACTGAGTCGTCATAGGGATGCCCAGATCAGTATCCAAAGTATCCAAAGTTGATATCCTAAGTTTAGAACCCAGTGAGATGTATGTATATTTCAGTTTTTTTCTAACCAGTTTGTAGTATCTAGAATGTTTTTATACTTGCTTTCAAGTGTCTTTTTGCCCAGTAAGGTAATCTCTAACATCTGCACTGTCTTTTCTGAATTAAGTTATTGTGATAGCTTCTGTATTGGTACCAACGGCAGTACAGTAGACTGCTGAATGATGGCTCTGCCATAGTTACCACTGTGTCCTCTTGCTAAATCTACACTTCCTCAGTAGTGGTTGCACCTCTGAAGTGAATGCACATCTACGGGATCCAGGGATTATTTGGGTCAACAGCTTTTACTGATATAGAAAAGTATCCCCAAAATTAGAACTATTAAGGGAGCCTCCTACATATCAAAACAGAGATCAAAACTGATCAGAATTGGATCTTCTCCCCAGTTGGTAATTGGAACAGTAACCGTGGTAGAGGCAGGTGAATGGCTTTTGTCACATTTGGGCAGGGTGTCATAAATACTGGTGTCCTTGCTTTCTGCGCATCTCGTGCCTAAGAACTTTTCTTTTCCCCCTCCATCAGTGAGCTCCATTCAGTGTATGATATACATGCATATACTTGTTCGTCCTCACACAGCTGTCTCTCCTCCTGCCTAGCCCCTGGCCATTCCTGTGTTGCCCTGCTTTCTCTTCACTTGCTGATAAGTGGTTTTCACTGTTGATGTGCAGTCATGTTCAGATGCTTGTTTTGTGTAGATGGGAGTAGTCTCTTAATGTTGTGATTTCTTTTTCCCAGTGCAGTGAAGAGGTGGGACTCATTTCTCTTGCTGTTCTTGTCAGTGGTGAATAGTCTCGCTTGCCTTGTTGTTGGGTTATCTTAGTTTATAGTGTTTTTTTTAAGCTTAACATTGTTGCTGGGAAGTAAAGCCAGATTCCAAGTGTTAAAAGGGAAGATGAGCTACAGTCAAAAAAGGAGAAACCAGCACATTCGGTTATGTGATAGAAATGCAGATAGAGTAGAGCTTCTTGGTGAAAGAGAAGTTGCATCTTTAATCCAGTGAGGCTAGTTATTGGGTGAATTGTGCATTTCTTGAAAGAGAAACATGTGGAGATCCTTTGAGGAATGCATGGTATGAGATGGCACCCCAATGCAGACTTAATTTTAAGAGACGGGTGGGACATTCTGAATCCTTGAATCACTGTACTCCAGTGTAAGTTTCATTGATACCAATCTGGTTGGTGATCATGGAGCTGTTCTGAGGCTTGGGTTAGTGGTGATATGTCTTTTATTTTACGGATTCTGAAGATGTGTTCCTGAAGCGTTGTAGGGGTTAGAAAAGTGATGTAAATAGAACTGACTGGAAGCAAAGAAGGAATGAGGAAGCTGCGTTAGTGTGCCCATTCTGTCCATATTTCCATTTTAGAAAAATGGTTGGTTTCAGTCCTCTTCTTATGGTTCCTGTGGCTAGAGAAATAAGCCCTAGAGAAGATTGCTTTGTATACTCAGTGGTGAAGGGCAAGTCGGTCTGCCTTTTAGCACCTCTGAAGTTCATGGAAGAAAACTAAGGCTTAAGATGCTGGTATCAGTAGACCTATTATTTGATGAAGTGTTTGAACACTATGCACATTCCAAGGGTGGGAAAGAGTAAGCATCCAATAGCATCTTAAAGACTAACAGAATTTGTGGTGCCCATTTTGACCACGGCTACCCAATCTGATCACATTTCAGGGGGTCTAGGACACTTTTAGATAAGGGGCGGCCTTGCCTTCTTAATTGGATTGTGCAGTTAAGTGATGTCAGAGACAGGAATGTGGACTTCTTTGTCCCAGCCTTGTAGGGATTTTATTTAGGAGCAGGAGTCCCATGGCAAAACCAAATCCTTTTTCATATTTATGTGCTTTTTATTTTAAACAAAACTTGTAATTCTTTTGAAATAGATCAAGATGGGTGGCCATGTTAGTCTGTCACAGCAGAAAACAGCTTTGTATCTGGAGAAGTGAGCAGTGACTCATGAGAGCTCCTACCCTGCCACAGATATTGTTAGTCTTTAAGGTGCTATTGGACTCTTTGGCTTCTAACCAAAAGTGGAGAACAGCTGTCTGATTGATGTATTCTCTCAGTAACCCTTGAGATTCCCCAGTATGTCCCCAGCAGAATGCTGAGATTAGCCGATAGCAGTCTGATGGTGATCTCAAGCCCTAGGGAGGTACAGCTGTCCTTGATTAGGGCCAGGGCCTTCTTGGTCCTGGCCCCAACCTGGTGGAACTCTCTGTCAAACAACATCAGGCCCTAAGCTAGAGATGTTCCACCAGGCTTTTAGCTGAGGGCAGCAACAGGAGGTTAAGACTTTCACCCTCTCTCTTTTTTTCCTCTATGGCTCCCACATGCCCTGTCCTGCCATGCGGGACAGCGGTGTGGCCGGCAATGGAAGATCACTTATCGCTATCTTGATTGGTTTTAATTTTATGTGTATTATATTTGTAATTTTAATTATATATTTATTATATTTTAAAATATTTATAGTATTTTAAATCACCCAGAGCCTGCTCTGTTGGGTCAGCAACTCATAAATTTAGTAAAATAAATAAAAGATCATGCTGAAAGTTGTGGGGTCTCAGGTGGACAAAAACCGTAGGGGCCTGTAGCAAGAAAAGAAGTCAGGTCAGGCAGAATCACCGCCATGTTGCTTTTGTGCTGATGAATGAAGTGTGTGTGGGGGGAATGTGGGAGTGGCTGGACTCATTCACTCCTCTTTGCTGCTGCCTTTTTTCCGTCTGGACCCTGCAACCGCTAGCATCAGCTTTATGAAGACCTAAAGAGTTGCACGGGAGACAGTCCACAAGAACCCTGGAGCTCACTCTTTGTTGTGTCCAGTCCATTGTTTGTTGGTAACAATGGCTTAGAAGTTTATTGGTTTCAGCACAGTTAACTAGCTTAATTTTTTGTAGTTGGGGCAAGTCTCTCTGTGCCACGGTTCTACTAAATTACTGCTTCACATTCTTGATCATTATTCAGTCAGTTGACAATTTCTCCCCTAACTTTAACTGACCTTATGTGATCAGTGCTTTAAGATTGTGGGATGCATCAGAAATATGTAGAGTCGGCCTTCGTCAAGTAACTTGTTCAGTTTATCTTGTTTGGTTGTTAACTCCATTTATACATTTCAGAGGTGTTTTCTTCTTAAATGTTGTTGTATTTGGCTCTTAAATATTGTGGTTTCCAAATCATTTGGAGGCAAAAAGCATGGATATAGGCTGCTTTGTTTCTAGATTTTCATTGTTCTCTTCTAATTGCAAGAACTAGAAACTTTTAAAAGTTGGGATTCTTAAGCTTAACAAAAACACAAAACGGACTGTAGATTTACCCATCCATATCCTTGGTGACATACTCCTTTTTTGAGTATGTGCTCTTAGGGGAAGTTTTACAAGTTTCGATATTTAACTAAAAATGGAATTGCTTGGCTGGGCATCAGGTTGCACTAAATTCTGTGCATTGTAACATGATTTCTTCCGGCTTTATGATCTTTTATTCAAAAAGTAAGTGACAGATCCGGATCAGGGCATTGGTTTTTCCTCAGTGGTCTTCAGCTGTGACAATAGAACCGGGACAGTACATGGCAAAGTCACTTTCTCCGTATTTCAGAACTCTTTTTCTTCCAGTTAAAAGAAGTGTCATCTGCTTTCCCCTTCCGTATGGTAGGGTACCATCAGAAGTCCTTGGTATTATCATTTGAGGAGCTATGTTTTGGGATCCCAGTGTGAGCTCTAAACTGATGTGATGATTCCTTATACTTGCAACAGGAATAGAAGCCTTTTTAAAAAACAAAACAAAATTTGTGTGAGAAATGTTAACATCTTGTAGGTTTTCCTCTTTTCTAACCTTTAGTTCTCCACTCCTCAACCCAGGAGATTTTTGAGTCCATCTTCATGTATGGAGCTTGGACCAAGGGCATTCCGTTCTGTGAATTCTAAGCCTGCGGAGTTTTTTAAAATTGCTTTGTGAAGAGTATGGCAGTGAGACAGAGAGAGATGGATACTGTAATATCACTTAGTAATATCACTCAGTAGAATTCAGGCTTTAATTTTCTGAGGCAGGGCAACCCCAAAAAAAATTTGCAGTAGAAGAAATAGGGACTTGTTACATAAGAGATAAGTATATGGTCATTAGAGTTTTTCATTCTCTTTTAAAAGCAAAGGAATCTGTTGCATTTGACCTGACTTAAGACACATTTGGATGACCTCTTTCAAATAAAGGTTTCTATATATCCTTAATATTCATTATTCCAGCAGTTGTTTATGTTTCAGTATTTCGCTGCCACTGAAGACTTGAAAAGAAGTCCCTTGAAAAAGTGCTACTTGGTTGTTAACTGTCACTAGGGTGAGACAATATAAATTTTGGGTTTCAAATTTTGGGTTTCAAAAAAAGAGCAACGGAGTAGGAACCAGCAGGGCCTGGCTTTCTGCTGCTGCACTAAATAATGCTTGTTCCATTGTTTCAGTCTGGTTTATATTACTAGGTAAAGGTAAAGGTTTCCCTTGCTCAAAAGCTAGTTGAATCCGACTGTAGGGGGCAGTGCTCATCTCCGTTTCCAAGCTGAAGAGCCGGTGCTGTCTGAAGATGTTTCTGTGGACATGTGGCTGGCAAGACTAAACACCAAGGAGCATGGAATGCTGTTACCTTCCCACTGAAGTGGTATCTATTTATCTACTTGCAATTTCTTGCTTTCAAACTGCTCGGTTGGCAGGAGCTGGGGTCAGAGACTCCTTCACGCAGCACTAGGGTCTCAAACTGCCGAACTGCAGATCTTAACCTCTGAGCCACCGCTGCCCCTTTCATATTACTAGTTGCTACTTATTCTTATTAAGGAAGAAATGAGCTTAGGTAACTCTACAGATAAAGGGCTAGCCTGTTAGTCTTATAGGTTTCAGGCGGAAAACTTAAGGTGCCAAAATGCTGTGACTTCTGAATCCAGCGGTAAGCCGTGGTTAATCTACCAGCTTTAAGTAACAGACCCTAGTTTTCCCCATAAGTCTTGGTTTGTCTGCTGCTTACCTTCTTTCCTATCTCCCGAACAGTGAGGATCTCTTGCTATGCTGCTGTTTCAGTGCCTTCGCTAATGGCCACAATCAACAAATTATAGTTCGCTAATTCAGATGCTACAGCACACAACATCTAGTGTAATTTGCAGTTAGCAAGCCTTTTACAAATCCTACTTTGAACTCTTTAGTAAGTGGCTTTGTTGAACTCTCTGAACTTGGATACCACAGCTAACTGGTTTGCTCCGTGCTGTGGCTCATAAACTAGTTTATCACAACACCTGAGTACAGTCATTGTGTTCCATAATACTGTTTCATTATACAGCTGTTGATGTTCTAATTTCCTTACAGGCTGTTTCCAGTCCTTTTTAAAATAATTTAAAGAATGTGGTTTGGTCACCAAAAATGAATTATATTGGTGTATATATGTTGGGAAATGGGCAGCTGTTAGCTCGACCCTGTTCAGTGGAGAGAGGTTGTGTGGTTTTTGGCTCCCTTACCAAGCCAAGAGTAATGTCCCACTGTTTGAGCAAAGAAGCAGCAAGAGACAGGAGGCTAAAACTTCTAGATGTTATCTAAGCTGTAAAAATGCAGTCCTTAAAAAACAGTGCTTATGAGTGATCACGAATCTAGGTGTGGCTGCATTCCTTGACATGACAGTTCTGAATCTGAATGGCTGATTCATAGGACAATGCTTGTATTAGTAAGCTTCAGGATTAGTGATCTATATTTCACCTCAATAGGGTGGTATTACCCAGCTGAGGTCTGTTACAATCATGTCAACCTGTAATAGGGCCAATACATTTACAGTGATGGGCAGTAACAAATGGGAATAAGGGAGTTAGAAGATACATGTAGCGTAACCCATCTGCACTGGTCATGTGGCATGCAGATCTACAGCTAAAAAAATTGAGACTACAGGATGGCTGTGATTCATTGATTCCAGTAGCACATTTGCGCCTTAGTCTGGGCATTTTTAAAAATCTGTTCCGGTGTGCAAGAGAATGTGCTATAATTCTGATGAATGAGCTTGCTTCCGGCAATTTGAGAGGTGATTGGAGTAATAGGTAGCTTGCTCATCGGGCAGTTAGCGGTGTCCTGTACTACGTCTTAAATATCCTCTCCCGTTAAAGAGACGCTCCACTTTCACTTCTTGGATGCATATGGAATATTGTGTAGATAAATGTGAACTTTGTTAATATTCCTTCAGTTCTCTCTGTTTACGGATATCAGTGCCCCTCCCAGGCACCTTGCTTGGATTTTGAAATTAACATGATTCTCTGTCTACTTCCTTTTGCGTAGCAGCAGTGATGTCAGTTTGGTTTTGGGAAATGTTTCTCAGAAACAAGATGGATATGGAGAGACTTGGGAACAGTGTCTTGAAAGCTATCCATCTCAGGACTGCTGGTGTTCCCCTGACTGAAATTTTCATTTCTTCAACTGTGGGATGATAGGAAGATGTTTGGCTTCCATCCTATATATTTTAAGCACTTTAAATGATACATATCGGACTTCCTGTGGCACTTTAATGCTACGTAATTAGGATATACAAACAAAGTATCAAATATGATTTTTGTTGTAGAAGCTTAGAAAAATTAGATGTTTTACTAATAAGCATTTTCCTTGTGGGCCAGCGGTTCCAATGGCCTTTTCCCTTCATGCGTTCGTTATCTCAGACTATCTGTACAACAGAACCGCGGCGTTCATATCTAAGAAATTGCAGTGCTTGCAGCAGTGGATGCAAAAAGTTCTTCCTCTTGTGATTTTAATTTGCAAGTGTGAACCATGTTGGATGGTGCAAAGCTATTGGCTGCAATATTTGGAAAGAAATTTTTCTGGGGCTTTGCCAGTTCATTGGCAATCTGTGTTACCTGTAAGAGGTCTGAAGCTTTTTTGTAACATTTTTTTAAAAGTCTGGTTCTGCTTATAACTTGATCATGACTGTGTGTGCTCAGTCCTGTAGATGTGAAGTAGCCTAATAGTGTGTTGGTGTGTTAGCTTCTGGAATAAAAGTAAGGACAGGTTTGAAAAACGAAGACTGTCCTTGTAACTTTGAGGGTTCTTGAGGGCTCCCTAATTCATTCCTTGGTATTGCAACATTCCTATTTCACCCCCAGTGTTTACCTAGTTACTACTTAAAATATCTTTACTGGAGGAGATTGTTAGGCAACCTGTAATATCACCCAGTTCTTGAAGTGGTTACTAATAATTTATTCTTAGTTGGACTTTCCTGTACTTTCTGGTGCTACTTGTAGTGCAGAAAAAACATAGATCTTTTATCACAGTATTTTAAATAACTGAAAGTTACATTTTGTGTCTATGTGCTCACCCCTTCCCCAGCCACACCCAATCAAGCTTTCTCTTGTGGGTTGAACTTGGTTCCATCAGTTTTTCTCTAGGTACTGCATTGGACAAGCCCAGCACAATCTCTGCATCTTCCAGTTTGTAGTAATGTGGACCCTAAGACATGTCGATTCTTTCTGGGAGGGATGCTGTGAATTCTGTTGACCTTCAAAGCACCTTTTCAGAGTTCTGTGATACATCTTGGAGTTTTGTACTGCAGAATGGGCTTGTCATCTAGAATAGCTTGCAACACGGAGGATGGAATAGTGTTAGGAGACATACAGAATGGCTAGCTTATCCTACTGCAGTTCTCTGTGTGTGTTTGTGTGAAGCCTGAAGGTGTACTTGCATTATTTACTTTGCTTGAAGGATTCATATCAGAGTCTTCCCTCTGATAGAAATACGGAAGTCCTCCTTAAATCCAGAGGCTGCTTGCAAAATACTGAAACCTTAATACACAGTATTCAAGACTATATAAAATGGGCTGTGGTGACATAAAGCTGTGGAGGACAGTATAAAATTAGGAGTGTCTGTTTAGCATTGCATTCGGGAAGCAAAATTCAGTATAAGAAAGATGAGAATCATGATTTTTTTTGTCTCAATCTCTAATGGTGCAGGGAGGTATATTGCTGAGGGAGTTGCTTACCTTTCGTGACAGCTAAAAGTAGCTCCTGGGCCTGCTAGAGCATGTAAGTAATTATACAGCCAGGGACATTCATTTCAGTGTTGTTAGTTTATCCCAAAATTGAGGAATAGCTGTAATATTGGGCCAGCATTCTTAACTGTATTGGCCTTCCATGCATTTTTCATGAGCATTGGTTTTGCTAGGTTTGGTTTTAAACATGCATTGCTTTGTAACATAGCGTTTTAAAGCCATTATTGCAATCCTTTCCAAAACCACTGATTATTGCTGTAAGCATGTAATAGCTTTTCTGCAACATCCAAACCATTCTGCCCCACTTCTCAGCAACCATAGTAAACAGAATGCAGGACAAAAATATTAATGGGTAATTTCCTGCCCTCATTTCAGTGTCAGGGTGGCCGCATGAGAATGGGGAGCAGGTAACAAACAGTATTGACCATCAGAGAAGTAGGATTACTTCTATATGGCTGCAGTCACATACAGTAAAAAATCCACTTTCAGTGTGCTTTCCAACTGGATTTTTACTGTGTGAACTGGCAAAATCCAATTTGAAAGCACATTGGAAGTGGATTATTTAGTGTGTTTGCCTTAAAGTGTATCTTTTCAAAAGAACAAGAACCACAGTAGACATAACTACTGGCCCAGCGGGGCTGTAGACAAATACTTTGGCACCCGTCTGTCTTGGAAGTGAAATATCTGTAGCCAAGGCTAGATTTTTTGTTTTTTTCCAAATTCTACATGCATGTTTGTTCCGCTCCATCTATAAGCCACTGTGTTGCTGTGTTATTAATATCCCCTGTGCTGGCAACAGCTTGAGTCCCATTAAGGTTATGTTAAATTTATTTTGTTCTTACTAGTAAAGTTACAAAGTGTGTAAACAAAATGCTTTAGTTACACTCTCTCTCTCTGCAGTCTTTATGACATTGTTGTAAGGTAGGTCACTATTATGGCTTCTGTGATGTGGATACAGTAAGCTAGTAGAAAAAAATATTAGACTGATTGATTTTTGCATTTGACTTCCTACTTTAGCTCCTAGTGCCCTAGTGTGCTAAAAACTTTGCCTAGAAATGTTGCTGTTGTTCAGACACACAGCCAAGTTCGACTCTTCATGACCCCACGGACCACATCACGCCAGGGTCTCTGCCGTCCTCTGGAGTTTGCTTAATTTCATGTTCGTTGCATCGTTAACACTGTCTAACATCTCATCCTTTGCCGTCCCCTTCTTCTGTTACCTTCAGTCTTTCTCAGCATCAGGGTCTTCTCCAGTGAGTGCTCTCTTCTTATTGGGTGGCCAAAGTATTTGTGCTTCAGCTGTCCAGAGAACAGTCAAGGTTGATTTCTTTTAGGATTGACTGATTTGATCTCCTTGCAGTCCAAGGGATTCTCAAGAGTCTTCTCCAGGGAACATAATTCAACAACATCTATTCTTCAGCGCTCGGCATTCCTTATGACCCATCTCTTGCAGCCATATGTTACTACTGGGAATACCATTGCTTTGACCATGCAGACTTTTGTTGGCAGAGCGATGTCTCTGCTTTTTATTATGCTGTCTAGGTTTGCTATAGCTTTCCTCCCAGGGAGCTGACATCTTTTTATTTCATGGCTGTCGTCACCATCTGCAGTGATCTTGGATCCCAGGAATGTGAAGTCTGTCACTGCTTCCATGACTTTCCCTTCTATTTGACAAGGAGTGATGGGGCCGGATACCATGATCTTTTAAGCCAACTTTTGCACTCTGCTCTTCACTCTTAGCAAGAGGCTCTTTAGGTCCTTTTCACTTTCTGCCATTAGAGTGGTATCATCTGCATATCTGAGGTTGCTGACGTTTTTCCTGGCAGTCTTAATTCTGGCTTGTGATTCATCCAGGCCAGCATTTTGTATGATGTACTCTGCATATAAATTAAATAAGCAGGGTGACAGTATATATCCTTGTCGTACTCCTTTTCCTATGCTAAACCAATCAGTTGTTCCATATCCAGTTCTGTCACTTCTTGACCCTTTTACAGGTTTCTCAGGAGACATGTGAGGTGGTCAGGTACTCCCATCTCTATAAAGACTTGCCACAGTTTGTTGTGATCCACACAATCAAAGACTTTAGCATAGTCAATGAAGCAGAAGTAGATGTTTTTCTAGTACTCCCTTGCTTTCTCCATAATCCAGCGAATATTGGCAATTTGATCTCTAGCCTCTACCTCTTCAAAACCCAGCGTGTACTTCTGGCAGTTCTCTATCCACGTACTGCTGAAGCCTAGCTTGTAGGATCTTGAGTATATGACCTTGCTAGCATGTGAAATGAATGCAATTGTGCAATAGTTTGAACATTCCTTGGCATTGCCCTTCTTTGGGATCGGAATGTAAATTGACCATTTCCAATCCTGTGGCCACTGTTGAGTTTTCCAAATTTGCTGGTATATAGAATGCAGCACTTTAACAGCATGATCTTTTAAGACTTTGAATAGCTCAACTTTGTTGTTAGTAATACTTTCTAAGGCCCATTTGACTTCACAGGCCAGGAGGTCTGGCTCGAAGTCAGTGATCACACCATCGTGGTTGTCAAGGACATTGAGGTCCTTCTTGTATAGTTCTTCTGTGTGTACTCGCCATTTCTTCCTAATCTCTTCTGCTTCCGTTAGGTCCCTACCATTTTTGTCCTTTATCATGGCCAGAACATAATTTTTCCAATGTTCTTCAAGAGAAATATGCCTAGAAATATGAGCTGGAAATTCTGCCTTTGAAACAATGATGGCCTCCCTAAGTTTGATTTATGTTCTGTGGATTTTAGGTAGGCAGTTTTCATACAGAATACATAAGAAACTTATTGCTTTGGACTTAACTAGACAATAGTACCAATTCTGTGTGCATTTTTAACTTTACTCTAGTCCACTTCATGTTTTCACCGTTCTGGCTATAGACTACTACTGTTAATGAAATGGTACAATATTTTTCTGCATTAAATTCTGATGTAGAAGCAGCCACTGTTGGATGCCTCTTCTGCCATAATGAAGTCATTTTTGTTGAAAGGGACTGTCTGAGACTTGCTAGACATTTTGTAGTCTGGCACTGACCATGAGTAGAATGTCTGCCAGTTACGGGTATTTGGTACACAGCCATGCTTTGGCAATAACCCGCATGTTAACCTTCTGTTTTGTGTGGGGCAGTGAAATGTAGACAAGCCAGCAGTGTTGTTTGTACGCCACATGACAGGAGCCCCCCTGTAACACAGGTCATGTTGTTATTCTTGTAGCTTTTGTGCTTCTGGAATCGTGTAAATGAGCCAGACTGAGCTGGTAATCTTTCCTCTGACAGGAGGCGATCAGGATTACTGCATAACTCCGAAAAGTGATTAGTTGTGTCAATGAAAACTGATTTTTAAAAAAGATCATGATTTCCAAACTGATGGAATCTGGATGTAAATACTTTACAAAAGCTAATAAATGAACTCCAGTTAGTAAACATATACTCCCATCTTACCCTTTTGTTTTTTTGAAAAACATCCTAAGATTTGGCTTTCTTTCAGCCGTACCGTCCTTACATATTGTTGCTTATTAGTGCATGGTGCAAAGGCCCTGCTTCACATGTACACTGATGTGATCTGAATTGGGTGATGAAGATGGTGGAATTCCTTGCTGTTGGAGTATAGTGATGGTCACTAACATGGATATCGAAGGGAGATGTATGGGGAATGGGTCCATGATTGCTAGAATATACTTCTGAATGCCAGTTGTCTGGGTGAGGGCATCAGTAACCATAGGTGTTTCCATTGGTGCCCTGCTGTTGGCTTTTCGGAGCATGGTTCATCCAGGGCTTCTGTTTCAGCAGCTGTTGTGGGAGCTGCTGATGGCGGTAAGCAAGCCCAGTAGGAGGTTTTACAAGCCTGCAGGTGGGAGGCATGAGGGTGTGTGGCAGGGAAGGAGGGCACAAACTGGGGCCCTAGTAGTGAGCAGAGAAGGGGAGGGGTGGAATTCTTTGCCTAGGACCTCCCCCCTCCAAAACCAGGAACCAACACTGGATTGGCCCGTTATGAGTAACAGGATGCTGTGCATTAGATAAACCACTGATCTGATTCAGTTGGACTGCTTTTGTTTTACCTTGTATGTTAGCAGAGTCATAGTGAAGGTGAATTGGCTAGAGTGTGATAACAGTGGCCTAATCTTGGGGGTTTGCAGTTTTAGGATACCTCTTGTAATAGTCTTGTCCCACTGCCCCGGGGGTGAGGACTTTTCCATTCCATTTCCAGTGTGAAGATTTGCATCCTAAAGGCAAATGTTTGCCGGAAGAACTGTATGGAGGTGAAGCATGAGCAATAATTATCATTGCATTAACTTCAGCAAAAAAAATATCCAGGTGTCTTAGTAACTCCGTTTTGAAGTACAGTCTCTTTGCCATCAGATGATTCGGGTAAGACCTTCTTATGTTAGTGGATAAAATGCAATAGGAATCTAACAGATTGTCCTGCATGGTTTTTCTCTCTCTGGAATTTAAATGCATTTTAATTCTATAACCTGTGGCAAAAATCTGAAATGCCTTTAGAATCTGTGCAGTGTAGTGGACAGGCTATGATCAGCAGCTATTTTTGAGGAGGAGAAAAGGAGTTCACCCTCTTCCTACCTACTTCCGCCAAAGCAGACTACTAGCCCGATTGTCACAGCCAGGACTTCCTCTGCATACACTGCTTTTGCCAAAGGTGATGATGAGTGGTGTCTCTTGTATTAACCCAGGCGGGGTTGGCCCAGTGTCCTCTGACTGCTGATCCTTAAAAGATGATTGAATTTGGTCTGGGGAGGGAGCTGGGTTGAAATCCCAGGGTGTATTATACTCAGTGGGTGAGCCATACCAGTTACCATGGCAGATCCTAATCTATCTTGTGGGGTGGCTGTTGGGGTTTGATGAGCTGCCGTATGCTTCTTGGTGGAACGGGTAAGAGAGAAATGTGATTTAAACAATAATCTCTGGATCAGTGAACCGAGCTTGTATGCTTTGTATTGGAAAGCAGTAAAAGTGAAATTCAAACCTGCTCCTTTGTGGAAATATCTCCATTTCAAATTATCATATGTGAAAGAAAGTAATGCATGTTTTGGCTCATTCATTGGTCTTGGGGGTGGGGTTTGGATGCAAAACTTTTGTTTGTTTGCCCTTTGGGAACATAAAGATTAAAAATCCTGTTGCTACATAAAATGCATCTTGCTGAGAGATCTTCTTAGTAAGCCCAGCTGGCTGTTGTGGAGTCTTATGTTTTTGTTTTGTGTTAAGTAAGCAGTGCTTTGTCATTTAATGCACCATGTCCATAAATGAAACCAAACACTATAATCTACTAATTCCTGGAGGTGGCATTATGTAATCAGCCTAGTAGAAGAGAAAATGTAGAAATAATAATATTGGGATGTGAACTGATATATAAAAAAACCCTTTTATTGTATTGGTATGAGCATTTTGCCACTGTTTGAATTTTCCTGTGGAGTGGTCAACCCCCTATAAGAGTTTGTGCTGTCCTGTAAACTATGCTGTGTCTGATCTAAGTTCTAGATAGCGGGAATGGTTTTCTGTTGACTATCTCATTATTTTAACTGTACCCTTACTTTAGAAGAAAAATGTAGCTAAAACTAAGTAGTGCTTGATAGTGAAATACCTCTGTCAAGTAAGTGTTGCTTTCTCTATGTATGGTCCCTTATGTGCCCTCATTCTTCTGCCACTCAGAAACGTTGTTGCTTCCCAGGGACTCAGTTCCTAGTTGTTGAGACTTTCTGTGAAAGTATTCCTTGCTGCTTCTGTTTATCTGTTGTGCTTCCTCTGAATATTTGCCGTGATGTTTGTATCCTTTTGGTGCTGGCAGTGGTGTAATAAACCAGACTGAGGCTGTTATGTAAATTCTGTTAACCTGGGAGTATTTAAAAATTCTTGTTTGTTGATTCTTAATGTAAACGTCAATTTGATTGTATCAGGAAATATATTTTTTTATTCTGTTCAAGGGGCTCTGCAGGTTCTGCATTTTGAACTTCTGTTCTGGCACTCACTGATAGCCATCGTTTTGTTGTGCAACTGCAAATGTAGAACCCAAACCGGGAGATTTACAATCAGGGTGGGGGGACCTGAAGGAGCAATGGTTCAGAATCCCAGAGACTCTGAAAAAGGCAAAATAGGACTACAAAAAACAAGCAGATAAAGGGAGAGCTCCTGAATGGGTGTTTGAAGCTTGGGGACTCTGTGTATCTTTCGACAAAGAATCTGAAGGGGATCCAACCGGGGAGGAACTTGGGGTGGAAGTATATTGGCCCATTGAAGGCGGTGAGGGTTTTGAACAAGGTGGCTGTGGAACTTGAGAAATGGTTTATGCCCGCCAGAGAACAGAATTCATACAACACATGGAAAACTGCAGGGCTAACAAGATTGGTTGATTTACTAGACAAAACCAACTTGGCCCTCCAAACCGGATCTAGAAGCGAAACATAAAATCAAACTGGCTTGGTTTAAATATCTTCAAATTCAGCACTTGATGGAAGACCCACAAATTAAAACCAATTTAAGGAAGCCCCTTACTGGATTTGAAAAACTCTTAATGAAACCAGAACAGAAAAAAGGGTTAATATCTAAGCTTTACCAAATACTTTTGGACACAAAGAGCAATAAAACTATGTGCTATCAGAAAGGCTGGCAAAAAGATGTCAAATAGACCTATCATCTGAACTATGGGAAACAAGTTGGCAAACACATGCTAAGATTTCTAAATCCCAAACTATTCAGGAAGCAGCATACAAAGTGCTATATCGATGGTATCTAACGCCGGCCAAGTTATCCAGGATGTATCCCCAAGCGTCCTCTCTATGTTGGAAGAAATGTGGGAGCAAGGCCACTTTCTACCGTAATTGGTGGGACTGCCCTCTCATTGCCAAATTTTGGGAACAAATCGTGCAACAAATAGAGAGATTAACAGGATATGCCTTACCTTTAGATCTAACGCTGCTGCTCCTGCATCTATGGCCGTCAGACAACACATCGGAAAAATAAAGCAACTAATAAATGTGTTAATAATAGGAGCAAAGGTAACAATAGCCCGACAGTGGAAATCTATCACTCCCCCCACAACCCAACAATGGCTGCACAAGGTATGGGAGTACTTGCTGTTAGAGAAATTCAGTATGATTACTACCACAGACCCAGTTGAAAGAGAAACGTGGGTACTAATGGATAAATGGTACCCGATTCTAGAAAAACTAGATGTAGATAAGCTTGAATGGGAATCCATAACAGAGACAAAATTTAAGCTACTAGCTTTAGGTTAATGTAACAGTTGGTCAATATCTAGCTATAAAAAGTTACTAAGAACATTGGCAGTCCTTCAGGATCATAATTCAGCTCATGTAGCTGAAAATATTTCCCTTTCATGTAGCTCTAAATACTATGTTATACCAATATCAGAGTATGTAACTTTCACCACAATGGTGGCATCTTTACAGTCGTGTTTGAGATGTTTACAAGGGTTGATTTCTGTATTATTTCCCAACTTTTATAATAAATTATTTTTATTTTTAAAAAAGCAAATGTAGGTGTCAAGTATGAAAATGGACCTAAATGTAATGATCATTCACTCTGGTTTATTAAACTTTATTTATTTATTTGTTAGATTTTTATCCCGCCCTGCTGACCCAGGGCGGCTCACACACAGAATAAAATTTCAATAATACAATAAGATAAAGTCACACCAGTTAATATAGATACAATTTTAAAACCAAGGCACACAAAAAATAAAGTGCTAGTAGATATTTCCTCATCTTCTGGTCAGCTTCTTATTACCATTTGTTATTGTTATAGGGTAGTGTGGTTGCATTTTTCCACCAGACTCCTCTGTACATGGTTCTATTAATGGTTGAACCTAGAAGATCATGCTGGAGGTGGTACAGTCCAGCAACAAGTTTATTTATTTAAAATCCGAGTATCTTTTAAAGTTTGAAAAGGGTCTCAAGGCAGCCTATAAAAATTATATCCTAGAAGCTTGCTAATTGTGTGTTTTGCTCCTGAGGCTGCTCTTGAAAAAGTGAAGCTACTGGACTTCTGTGTTCCATTTGTGGGGGGGGGGGGGGGGTCATCAGCAAGTTCAGAATTCAGAGGTTTCAAACTTGGACACTTCTGAACATTACTTGTCACTGTCCTGTACTTTGAAAAGTCCTGTACAGAAGAGGTGTCCTTAGCTCCAAGAACATGCGGTAAGAATTGTGTAGCTCCATGTGACGTTTTAAGGAACAGGAAACTAGGAGGCCTATATGTGCTTGTAAGCCAATAATCTACTTGGCACAGGCTTAGAGGGAAGGCATTGACATCCTCCCACTCTAATTTTTCCCTTATTGTGGATATTTTGTAGAGCATCTGCATTGTAGCAATCTTCTCCTTGTCAGAATTAAAATGTTGCAATTAAATCCACGTTGTCTACAAATGGCCTAGAGTCCCTTTAAAAAAACACAAAACCCCTCCAGAAGTCACTGTCTAAAGATCCAATGAGCTGCTGAATTATTGATCTACATTTTCCATAAGTTTCTTTTTCTATTAATATTGCTTGGAGTATTTCTCTTGAAGAAGCATAACAGTCTTCTCAAGAGTATACCTTTTTTCTTTTTCTCCCCCATCCCTGCCATCCCTATTAAGAATATTTAAAAAAAAATTGGTGTGTCATCTTTCCTTACAAATAACATCTTAGCCTCATGGGCAGCATGGAATAAAATGCTCTGCACGGTGTCAGGTAGGCATGGCTGCTTCACTTGCCGACTGCATTACTTCTCAAGTCATGCGTCTCTGAAGATTAGATCAATGCATTACCTAATAGGATGTTTAAAAACATTTTCACGATTTGCTGACACAGGGGAATGATGAGGTAAAGTAATAGATTTTTATACTCTATCTTAGAACACACTACTGCGGCATTGGCAATCATCTTGCTCTCATGTGGAATTGGCTACTGCAGTGGTGCATTGCAGGAAACTGATAAAATCACTACACTGAAGGAGAAAAAATATATATATAAAGTTTTATTTATTTTCTTAAATTTGTACCCCACCCTCCCTGCCAAGGCATGCATGTCTGTTGTATATATTCCTGCTTAAGGAATATATACAACAAGGAGAGGAACTTGGAATTGGAAACTGTTTTCCATCGTTCTCTCATCTGTTGAAGAGAGAAGTTCCTCTTTGGGTACCCAGGGACACAGCTACCTAGCCATTATTTAAACATATGTTCACACAATGTCAGGGGTTCTTCACCTGTATAATTCCTAGAGGAGTTGGTTTTATTGAACCTTTAAAACAATGTGTTCGTAGTTCCCAGTGCACTGGAGTAATTTTACTACCCATGAGAGTTAATTGTGAAATTTGAGCCAGTACTAAAGATGACTGGTTTTTCCTCTAAGGTAAATCTGGTACATTTGTGTTGATGAAAACAAGTGTTTCAAATAACATATCTCCTTATTATACTCCCTCTGTGACTGCATATTAGGCTGTGGGATTTTTTAAATAAATAGTGTAAGAATAGTGTAGCCTTGGACTGTATTTTCTTTGTATGCCTTTTAAAAATGTTTTAGAACATTTCCCAGCAATAGTTAAACTAAAGTTCACTAAGGCATTGGACCACTTTAGAGGGAGTTTCTAATCTTGCAAATGTAGTAGCTCTTCAGAGAAGGCATAGGGCCATTGATCTGTTTTCACCTAGGGGTGTGCAAAAAAAAAAAATTCGGTAAAATTCGGATTTGGGCATATTGGACCTGAATTTTTTCGGTATTCCCGAAAAACCCGAATACCTATACCGGTAAAGCACTGAAATCCAAAAAGTTTTGGGATTCCCGAAAAATTCGGGTCCATTATATCCAATGGGGCCATTGACTTCAATGGCAAAATTTTCTGGAAAGTTTGCAGGGGGCTGGAGAGGGGGGTTTGAGGTAGAGACTCCAAATTTGGACTGTAGCTGCTGGAGCCTCTCCCCAAAAGACCCCCAAGGTTTGAAAAGATTGGACCAGGGGGTCCAATTCTAGGGGCATCCAAAGAGGGTGCCCCCAGTTCTCCATTGTTTCCTATGGGAATGGATCAGGCAAGCAGATTCTCCCTGTAAAAAAACCTGAGAGGTGTGGTGGTGGTGTGAGGGGACATGTTTGCCAAGCCAGCAGCAGACCATGTGCAATCACCACCCCACCAACCCCAGGTCTCTCCCAAACCAACCCTAAGGAAGAATAAAATAAAGAGAAAAGAAATTAAATTTAAAAGTGCCCTAATAAATCAAATCAGTCTGAAGTCTTCTGAGGTATTGATCCGAGGTCCATGAAGAGCAGGGAGGAAAGCAGGGCAGACTCAGGAGTAGGGGCAGCAGAAGCCAGCCAGCCACAATCTCCAACAGCCAAGCCATGCAGCTCTCTCTCACCAGCCAGCAGGATCCAGGAACACAGCAATGAGAGTCAGCCCAGAGACTGGCTCCTTTTATGCTCTCTGAGCATACACAGAAGGATTTCAAAAAGGAAAAACCTTCTGTGATTGGCCAGAGAGACAGATGCCAGAACCCTATTGGCCACCACAGTGCTCCTTCCCTGGGAAAGGAGCAAACTGGTGGTTGGGCTGCAGGCAGCAACAACAGCCTTGCAAGCTTGCAAACTGCAATGCATTTTGCAAATGCATTGCAGTGATTGGCTGTCTGGAGCCTCCTTCCCCCCCTCCTGGAAACAGGAGGAAAAGGCGGGAAAGAGGGGGAAATGGTGGGAAAAGGAATTCCTGGGCCCTTTAACAGTTTAAAAACCCCCACAACGCCATTTTTCGGCAATGCCGGAAAATGCCGAAAAAATCCCGAATTTTCCGGGATTTTTTTTTTGGAATTCGAAGATTACAGTGAATAGCCTGTCCGGAATCCCAAAAGCCGAAAAAAACCCGAAAATGCTTTTTTCGGGTTTTTTTCCGTTTTGGGATTCCCGAATGCACACCCCTATTTTCACCACCTTCTCTACGCAATTCACTGTAGTAGCTCTTCAGAGAAGGCACAGGACCATTGATCTGTTTTCACTACCTTCTCTACGCAATTCACTGTGTGGCCGTTCCATTCCTGCTGAGATGAAGGCTACATCTTTCTGGTAGTGCAGACTGGAACCAGGGAACCAGTTTGCACCTTTACATGCTGTTGCTTCTGCTACTCCTGGGGATGGTCAGAGAAGCATGCCGGGCAGTGAATCTCATTCAACCCATTTTGGCTTTTCAGAGTTGCTAGATACTCTCCACACTTTTGAAGTCAATACCAGTTGAAGTATTGGTAGTCAATGGTATTTGTTCCCCACCACCACCAAAAAACCTGCATTCCCAGGGAGGTTGTTGGATTCTGTGTTCAGTGTTGGATTCTGTGATATTGCTGTGCTTGCACAGAATTTATGAATGCCTACAGCTCTGACTATAAGTAGTCTGGAATACTTGAACCAAGCATAATCTTATTGTTGCTACTTCCATTCCTCCATTGTCTTCCTGGTATGCTTGTGATATGGTTAAAAAAGGAAAAGGCAAACATGTAGGAGAAAACGAGTCCCCAACTCCCTCAAGTGAAAGAATGATCCCCCTCATATATCATTTGCCTTAATGTTAACATCTTCTGTATTTAGAATGGCATACTGTGCTTGATGCCTCATTCGTAACGCTGGGGATTTTTTTTTTTTTACTCCAAAAATAAATTTCTTAGTCAACTTAAAGTTCCCAATGCCAAAAAAATAAAAAAGTAAAAATAAAAGCACAGTTTAACTCTGAATTTATCATGGTCTCCTTGGCAAACTTTTCAAAGTATTTACCTTTTCGAATGGACCGTCATATAGCACATCTGTAATGGTAAGTTCAGTAAGAGTTGTTGAAAATTAAGCTTTCCCATTCCTGTTTGGTCTTGGGTAGCTAGTGTGATGTAGTGGTTGGTTAAGAGTGGCAGCCTGTAATCTGGAGAACCTGGTTTGATTTCCCACCCCCTGGCATGAAGCCTGCTGGGACCCTCTGGACTCTCAGCCTCACGTACCTCACAGGGAGAGGGAAAGGAAGGGAAGGTGATTGTAAGCCGCTTTGAGACTCCTTAGGGTAAAGAAAAGTGGAGTATAAAAACCACCTCTTCTTCTCATAGTGTCTGAAGGATCCCTGGTTATTCCAGGGAGTTCATGTGAGTGGTTGCTGTTCTGATGATGTGACTGAACCATATAAATAGTGTTTTGGTTGTATCCCATCTAAGGAGTAAAGAAGTAAATTGCATTGTTGATTGTGTATAGTTGGGGCTGTTAGGAGTTCAGTTTAAAGTGCTCTGTTGCAGTTCTGTGGCATTTCCTTAAAACTTCTGTGCATTGTGAAGCTGAATGTTGGTAGATAGTTTTTAAAACTCCCAACTAATGAATTGCAAGGGGCCTTCTGGCTGTCCAGCCTTCCGTGTGACTTCTTCCTGGCCAACTTGAGTTTTTTGATCAGTCACAATTTTATGAAAGGAATGGTAGTTGCCATTAGGATTTCAAGGTATCTGTGTCTTAAGAAGTAATGATTCTTCTGAGCAAACAGCTTGCCTGGCCCACATCTCAATGTACCCTGTGGCACAATTGTTCACAGGCTAGTGCTTTTTAAAAAATTGTACTTTTCTGCAAGGCTGAGAAATGGCCTATCAGGACAAATGGTAATTGCCTGCCCGCTTGTCTTGTCAGTCTCTCCATAGCTACTGAACAGCTGCTGTGACATCACAGAATGTTCTCGAATGTTCAAATTTTCATACAAATGCTGTGGGCAATAGAAGTTTTGCATATGACCAAGGAATATTCTTTATGGAGAATTCTTAGTAAATTCTCTCTGGGACCTTAACACTTGTGTATTGTCCATTCCTGCCCACGGCCTCTGCTTGAGGAGTTCTTCTCCTACCCTGCTACTTGTAACTTATTTTGGTACATCTGAAGACTAAGAGTATCATAAAGAAACTTTGTATGTAGCTTTTTTGTGACTACCTTTAACAAAGGAGTTTTTAGAATAAAATCACAATTTTCATCTTTTTCTGCTCAGTGTATCATCTTTAATTGGATAAGAAGCTTCTACAACTGAACAAGGAACTAAATTGCCAGTAGTTAGAACTGTTGTCACATCAGCAGTCTCCATCATAGAAGCTGCACATATATTACTTGTGTCAGCCCCAGAGCCACAATTACACATCAATTTGTCGTAAGATTTTCAACATGTGTGTAGATAATTGTCAGGGTTTTGTTTATGTTTAAAAATCTTTAAAGCAGATATGTTTTCTTGGGCTCATAGTCATAAGTGGATCCGTTAACTAGATTTTGTGTTCCTTTTGGAAACTTGATTTGTGTGAGATGCACAAATCAAATCTGGGTATAAATTACCTAAATTCGTAAGTGGTGGTAAGCCTCACGCCTGTCTTTAACACCCCATAATGTTTCTAAAATCCAAATGTCCAAGCCAGAGTAAAATGTTAAATTGTTAACATCTGGCTTTTGTGGAATCCTGCCAAATGGAAGAGAAGGTGGGACTCTAAGGCTTTTCAGTGGATTATATGCATACTACAGCATAGGAGATCACCAGTATATTAATAAATCCAGTTTCCAGTGGTGTTTCACTGTGTGGCATCTTATCAAGAAACGGAATCCGGGGAAAAGATCTGCAAATGGTGGTGGGTTCAGTTCTTGCAGGCTTCTGTTGCGTTCTCTAGGTAAATGGCCTATGATATGGGGAGGAGGAGGAGTCAATCCCAAAGCATCCTCCATCCTACTGCCACCCTACTGCTGTCTCCAGATGCACCCTTTTTTCTGTGGAGATAAATGGCAGCTGTTCACTTGTGGGGAAAAACCTGAAATCGTATTTGGACAATATTGCAGCGGTGAGAAAAATCACTGTCTTGGCCATTACTGATACAAGCTTCATGGAGTATATGCATGTACTTCTGTGCAGGGTCGCTGCTTGTTAATTCCCATGGAGCCATTGTTACTGACATTTTACTTGTTGGGAGGGGGGAGAGCATGTATTGCTGTCATTCAGTGTAGACTGGAGTTACTGGCTTTTAAAACATTATCAGATGGTGTGCCAGGAGGTCTTTCCAGCCTTTCATGCTTGCATTAGGAGTGGAAGGAGTCCACTTTGTTTTAAAGTTAAACATACTATATGAGGACAGTCTTTATCAGTTTATCCATTTCAGCAGTTTTCCAAATCATAATGAAGACTCATTTTTTAATTACAAGTATTAATGAGCTTTAGACTTATTTTGCTTCAGCCAAGATGTTTTGCACATACATGGGTAAATCACCTCTTTTTCATGCCAAAATTTTCAGGTTCAGTCTCTGATTGGGGGGGGGGGGGCAAGCCATATTGTATTTTTGATCTATTGTTGATCATCCTCAAACACTCAAAGCAAACTTAAAATTTAAGCTGCCCCCTGTTAGTTTACTTTCTGCTTATTGTAACTGTCTGCAGACTGCATAATATTGAATGACTGTATGGCCATAAAATGATCTCTGTGTTCTGTTTCTAAGTCAGCATTCTTATCTGCCATGGAAATTGTTGCTTTGCATGTGTTTCTGGTATTAAGGTGTTGTAAAATTCTAGGTTAATTTGTTTTATTTGTCAGACTTACATGAAATATGAGATTTTATAATACCAGGTGTAGGGAGGTGCTTTCAACTTAAATTCATATTTGTTTACTCGAGGCTTGGATTAAACTGATGTTTCCCTGATGATTTATTGATCATATGAACTTGGCATTTGAGTAGAGCCTAGAAAGCCTGTAGCTTATTCACTTGAAAAGGATGCAGCCTTAAAATTTGAGAGAATCTGTTTCACTTTCCTTGTTAAATGGACAAAGCAGAAAAGAATTTCATCTTACTATTGTATATCATGCTTTCCTGCACATTAACATCTCTGTGGCTTGAGAGAACCTTCTTCAGATTGGCCATTTGTTTGACTGGCCAATGAAGCAGTGATCTGACTGGGGCTGTAGGTTATCCTAAAATAATAGTATAGTTAAATTAGTATAGTTGGTAATGATTTGGATTTATTCAAGTACTACAAACAAGAGATGAGTAGGAAGAAGAACAAGCTTGGAAATGTGTTGTATCATGGAGGATGCAAAGCTGAGTAGGAAACTTCGCTGTCGTTTTCAGGGTGGCTCACTTTTAAAGGCAGAAACAAGGTGAATTTTTCCTAATGCAAGACTGTAACCCAGAGGTATTGGCTGTTTGTAACGAGCATCTCTCCTTTACGTTGCAGGCAAAGTCGTGCATCTGTCACATGTGTGGTGCCCATCTGAACAGACTTCATTCTTGCCTGTACTGTGTCTTCTTTGGCTGTTTTACAAAGAAACACATTCACGAGCACGCGAAGGCAAAGCGACACAACTTAGGTAAGCTGTCTTCCTACAGTAAAGCAGCTTGTTTACTAAGGTCTGATCTCTATAATATGGAAAGTATGATGTTCAGATCAGATGAGCCCAGACAGCCAGTTTCTTCAGGCCACGGAGGACATCTCTTGCAGTCATCTCATTTTTTCCTAGTAACTTTGCAGCTCAACTGTAATTGTAGCCTTGATTCACGGAGGCGAGGTTGCCCATTCTCAGGCAACAAGACATGATTGGCAGTCTCCTATTGGAGCAATGAGTGGTGAACAGTCTCTCCTGGATTTCTGTTGTATTGCAGAGCCCCCTTAGGAATCATGCAAGATGGTTGTGTTCCTCAGGCTTGCACTTTGAAAGCTTGCATCTGATTGTTTTGACAAAATGAGCAAGCACTTCAATCCCACTGAATCTTGAATGGCAATGTGGTGTTTTTCAAATGGTATGACTTGGCACTAGGGGTTTGCAAAAAAAACCAAAACCATGCTGGTATTTTTCAGGTTCAAGTATATTAAACCTGGAAAATATCAGTATTTCCCATTATTCTCAAATTCCAATACCAGTATGGTATTGGGATTTGGTAAATATTCAGGAAACCTGAATTTTTTTGGCTTCATTATACTTTATGGGGACCTTTATAGTCAGTGATCCCTATAGGGTTTAATGGAAACTCAATCGGGGTATCTGGGGCTCTAGAGGGGGCCTGTTTTTTGAGGTAGAGGAACCAAATTTGCAGCATAGCTTCTGGTGCCTCTCTTCAAAAAAACCTCCAATTCTCAAAAATGGGCCAGGGAGTTCAATTCTATGGGCCCCCAAAGGTGTTGCCCCCATCCTCCACTGCTTTCAGTGGAGGGGGAAAAGGCATTTAAAGGGATTACGGTCCCTTTAAATGCCTTCTCCAAGTTGTGCAACTCCATGGCAAATGAACTCTGAAGGTGTTTAAAGGGCTCACAGTCCCTTTAAACACCTCCAACCAGTGAGTTCACTTGGAAGACATTTAAAGAGACTGCAAGCCCTTTAAACGCCTTTGGAATTCACTTGCAGTGGAGTCACATGGCTTGGAGAAGGCATTTAAAGGGACCACGGTCCCTTTAAATCCCTTTAAGTTTGGCTATCTGGTGGTCCCAAAAATCCCAAATATTTTCAGGATTTTCTGGGCTTGGCCATTTCAGATAACTGAAATTAAACCCCATCAACAACTGCCTTAAGAAATACTTGAAAAATACTGGTAAGGTATTTTCCAGGTATTTTTTTGGCTTGGTTTATGTGGGATGCACACCCCCTACTTATCACCTAAATCCAAATGGCAAGTGGTATCTTATTGTAGTAGACCTTCTTCCCTCTTTAAACACTCAATCCTTTTTTCATGAGAAGGGGGAGCAAGACAGAGAAGGGGGAGCAAATAGTCCCACATGGGTACATGCATTATTTTCCCATACTTCTGTATGTTAGGCATTGTCTGTAGAACCTCCTTGTAGCTGTTTCGAGTTTAAAAAATGGATTTTGACTGTCATGTATTTACTTCGTTAGTTATAAACTTTGCACCTACTGCATCACCTTCCCAGACTTGTCAGATGCTCAGCCTGATAGGATTCAGCAAACAGTATGTCATCTTCTCTTATCAATATATATGCCAATGTCCTTTTAAAAATATATATAGTCCCTTTTCGTCTTGATATACACATCTTGAGAAGACGTAATGGGAGACCGTTCCAACCAAGATATTTGTATTGGCCGCTTGTAGACCTTCATGGCACATGAATCTGCTTCCTTATCTGTGCTTCTGCGCTTACATTCTGTATCTGTTGTTACAATGCGCTGTTTGTCAAACTTTCTGCTTTCGGAGAACTCTTTCTGTGAAGTTTGTTTGGGAAGTGATCTGTAATGCACACCTTAATCCCAACCCTGTGCTGGCCAGGCCTTTAGGACTTGGTTGTTGCCCTTATGAACTGTGTGGCTGACCTAGAATGCACACTGCATTTACCTGTGGCTGCACAGTACAGGGCTTTGCAGTGATGTTCAGGTGGCTTTCAAAGATCCTTGCCCGCACTTCCTGATCTTCTGATTGAGAAACCTCCAATAGGCTTCTGAGAAGGTGCAGGGTTCCTTGGACTGCCCTGCAAGAAACATTGTTGTTAATAGTATCGGTAAGGAACAGAATGAAGATGGGAATTGTCACTGAATAAGCAGCTTAAAAGAAGTAGTTCAGACTTGCCCAGAAATAATTAACTCATACTTTCTTTCACGACTTTTTGTTGTCGTTTTATGTAAAACTTTTGTCAGTGGGATGTGAGGGAGAGAATAGCAACACCATAAGGGGCTGAGAGAGTGGGAGGCAGGCAGCGGCCCAGTCACACAACTGCACCTGGCTCAGCTCACACTCACCCTCTTCTACTTCCTTTCTCTTTTATATTTTGTGTCAGAGTTTGTGTTTTAAAGTTCAGGATCTTTAACACACACACCCCCACCCCCGGTTCTTGTTCTCCACCCGTACATTTCTGGCGTATCCATTTATTATTTCAGTGTTTAAATTAAAAGTGTTCTTATAAAAGTAACGTTGTGTCTTATGAACATAATAGTAGGAGGTCTGGCTGAGAAATGGGATTCGAAGCCAACAAATAACGCCGCTATTTGACATGGAAACAAGCAGCTAAAGCTATGGTGTTTGTTTGTATGGTGAAAGTGATGGAGCTTGGCTCCAGTGTGTATCCAGATTTCATGATTCATCAGATCCTAATTCGACTCATTTTCTGAAGGTTTTCTTACCTACAGTGAATCATGATCTATTCCAGACACAGATGGAGTCATTGTGCCCAGATCAACTGAGGCCATAGCCCAGTGACGGAGCATATGCTTGGCTTGTAGAAAGCCTTAAATTCAGTCCCTGGTTTCTCCAGTTGAATAACAGGAATGCAGAAGACCTCTGCCTGTCACCCTAGAGAAACACTGCTGTTCAGAATAGACTGTACTAGGATAGTATCGTCAGAATAGATGGTACAGAACGGGTTACATGGGACCACTGATCCAACGGTGTATAAACTTTGTGTAAACAGCCCTTATTCGCAAGACCTGAGCAAGGTGATTGACGACAGGACATTAATTCACAGGGTTGCCTGTCGAAGGAGACCTGATGGCACTTAACACACACACACACACACAAACTTTGTATGTTCCATTAAAATATCAGTGTTGTAATATTTCCAGCTGCAGAAAAAAACCCAAGAGAGGCTGACACTGTGAATGCATAAGACTGAAATTGGGTGATTTAAGCATCAGCCTGTAGAGTGTTTTGTTAGTTGCAGGAGAAGGTGAGCAGACACTTTGGGGAATGGCTATTATCTGTTAAACACATGTCTCAGAACATTGGCATGTGTGGCATAGTCACTTATTTTAACAGTCGTGTTCAGGAAAGAAATTACTTTGCTTAAAAAAAAAAAAAAAAGAACAGGCTCGGTTTGCATGTAACTCCAAGCTGTGTCACAGGCTTGAGAGCCAGTGTGTTGTAGTGGTCAAGAGTGGCAGACTCTAATCTGGAGAACTGGGTTTGGTTCTCCAGTCCTCCACATGAAGGCTGTGTGGTGACCTTGGGCCAGTCACAGTTCTCTCAGGACTCTCTCAGCCCCACCTACCTCACAAAGGTGCCTCTTGTGCAGAAAGGAAGGGAAGGCGGTAGTAAGCTGCTTTGAGACTCCTTAGGGTAGAGAAAAGTGGGATATAAAAAGACAACTCTCTTCTCCCCCCACCCCCCCCGCCCGCCCCCAGTCTTCCCTCATTGCATGTTCTGAAACCAGGGATGAAAGCCCCTGTCCGAAACTGGTTTGTAGTCCTGGTTTGGGAGAGCAAGAGCAAACTGTAGCTTTGCCAGTTCACGTAGAATGGCTTGTAGTTATCAGAGCACATGAAGGGCGATGAAAGCACAGAAGCCCGTATTGACTGGCATTGTATGCGAGCAGAGCGTTAGTATTGGGACCTTTCTCTGAAACTGGTGTGCAGGGAAGCTGATCCAGTGTCTAGAAAAAAAATGTGCATGGGGGAAACTTATTTCACATCCTTATTCAGCTGTGGAGCTCCTGAGCCAGTTTGGTGTAGTGGTTAAGTGCGTGGACTCTAACCTGGGAGAACCGGGTTTGATTCCCCACTCCTCCACCTGCAGCTGCTGGATGACCTTGGGCAAGCCATAGTTCTGTCAGAGCTGTTCTCTCAAGGACAGTCCTGGAAAGAGCTCTCTCAGCCTCACCTAGCTCATAGGGTGTCTGTTGTGGGGAGGGGAAGGGAAAGGAGTTTGTAAGCTGCTCTGAGTGAAGGGCGAGGTCTAAATCCAATCTCTTCTCTTCTTCTTCTGAGGTGGGCTTGAGCTGTCTCTGACCTGACCTGTGGGGTTGTGACATGGATAAAATATAAGCACCTCATTGACGCTGTCAGCACCATTATGAGCACCATTATATCACAGGCCCAAATATACGTTCTATAAATAGCAAATCACTGAAATGGTTCATGTCCAGACATAACAGCATTATGTCTATTCTCGTTTAGGGAGAAGGGGGGGGAAATATATATATTTTTTGCTCTGAAGCATCTGAATGTTTTCATCTTATAGCCATACTCAGGGCTCCTGCTGTATCCAAGGAAGGCCATTTGATAATGGAAAACAGGTTAAGTGCATGCAAATCTCAAAATGAGCAGAAATTATTTTGAAGGACTGAGTGACTTTTGCTGAGCTAACATCCGTATCCATGGAGATGTGCAGAAACTGAAGCCCCAGACACCAAGTGATGTTGCTTTAGCAGGAACAGCCACACGCATGCTGCAAAATGATGTCTTCACAGTAGGAACAGGCAACTGGAGGAGGGGCGGAGGGCAGATTTGTAGCCCTGGCATAGCTCAGTCCCAGCTCCCCTCCCCACGTGTCTCAGATACCTTTTATTTTGAAAGCTGAGATCTGGTCAAAGGGCAGATTCCTCCCTCACAAAGCAAACACGCAACCGTGGCTATGGAACAGGTGTCTCCTTGAGCACCTCATCTGCTTCCTCCTCAAGTGCGAGTTGACGATGCAGGAGGGTGGAAGCAAGCAGCAGCTCAGATGCTCAGAGCCTGCAGCACCGTTTATGCTCCAGAGGAGAAGCTTTTGAGTTTATCTGGGGCATCAGTATAAGGGCTAATGTTGCTGACCTCCGCACCTTTTTCAGTCAGTCCCCCAGTTTGAATGGAATGTAAGGTTAAATGTCCAGAAAGGTGTCGTTGAAGCAGGAATCTTACCAGCATCTTGTTTTCTTTTTTTTATGTATTTGCTTTTCGACTAAAGCCTTCCAAGCCACTTCCAAGATGGAAGACGATGTTAACCAGGGCATCATCATCATCATTTATTGTTACGTTCATAGACCCATCAGACAATGTACGGGGCTATTTTGGGGGCAGGAACGCACAGGAACGGAGTTCCGGCGGGCTCCTGAGTAGGCCACACCCAGCAGGAACTCATTAGCATAATAGGCCGCACCCAACAGCAGGAACTCATTCGGATTGGCTACGTTAGGGGGTCTGTGGCCTAAGACGCAAAGGAGTTCCTGCTCCAAAAGCAAACAAACAAGGTAAACAGAACAAGAAGCAAAAGGTGGGTGTGGCTGGATGACCTCACTTCTGGTAACACGGGGGTGTGTGGCCTAATATGCTAATGAGCTGTGCTACCAGGGGTGTGGCCTATTATCCTAATGAGTTCCTGCTGGACTTTTTCTACCAAAAAAAAGCCCTGATGTTAACATGACTGCTCTAAGCATCCTGGGGTGGAATGGCTGGCTGCCGCAGTCAGATAAGCTCTGTCCTTGCGGCTCATCTGGAAGGTGGTAAAGTCCAAGGGACAGTGTGCATGCTCACGGGATCAAACGCCTGCCAGTTAAAGGGTCAGGGAGCCACTGCCCTCTTGCCTTCGCTGGAAGAGGGTGGAACTCAGGGACGCAGTCGAGCAGAATGACCGTAAGAAGGGCTGGTTCTGTGTGCTTGCATTTGTTTAAAATTTCAAACGGAACGCTGCTGTTTCAAGAAATGCTAGATCAGTTGGACTCTTAACGCCCCCGTGTTTTGATTTTGCTCCTGTGGTCATAAATCATGTCATTTTTGGACGTCTGTGTTCTTACAATGTTCAACAGATTGCATACGCAAATAATAAGCCACAGTGATGCATCACTTCCCCTTCAGCTTTTTTTTTCTAAATTATTTTGGTTCCTTTGTTGACAAAATGACTGCATCTCTGCTCAGACACCTGGCCATTGCCGCTTCAGTTTGCCTGGCTCTCTGTCAGAGGCTAAAGCCACGTTGATGGTCAGTTCAGGGTACCACCTGGCTACTTAGCCAACAAAATGGAAGAGCTGGGTATCATAGACCTGCTGTCTCGGGCTGTGGAGCGGGGCAGGCTTTCATAGCAGCTCCATATCGATATTTAATAACTTAAGAAAAACATCCATGCGAGGAAGCCCCCTGTGAGATGAATAGCTGCCCTCTGGGTCTGTTCTTGAATGAAATGAACAAGAGCAAACAAAGGACAAATCTTTTCATAGCAAAACATCATGGGGTAACCTGGGACTAGCCCCTAATTATCTTTAACTCCAGTAATTGTCATGTGAAGCAGCACATAATGGCTTAGATGAGACACAAGACAACAAAAGCAAACAGTAAGTAATTCTCAGAATATGTAAAGGTGTTCAAGGTATCGTGAAAGCTGAAAATTCCACAGGTGGTCCAGATTATCTGTTATTATCGAATGCATAGATCACAGCACAGCTCTGTTGCTATGGTATAAGAACCATTGTGCCAGGCACGTGCTGTTTTATTCAGTAAAATGAGTTGGACATCTGCATCTGACTGTCTGAACAATGAATAGCATAGTTATGTTGGTATTGCATGGAAAAATTAAAAGAGGAATATTTCACTTGTAACCAACATGTACATTTGTAAGAAGTTACAATGAAGAAAATATGGCGTCCTGGCTACAACTGGATTCTGTGCACTGCTGCATTTTGTCTCTTCTGATTTGTAGGCCACACTCAGTTGTGTTCACATCCACTGGTTAACACATTTCACTGTGATCTGAGACTAAAGCTACGTAATACCTTTTCTTAAGACTGACCCAAACGATTCAAAGTGTGAGTGTCTTGCTTTCTCCACAACACGTCATCAAACTGGATGTTGACTTTTGGTGTAGTTTGGTGTAGTGATTAAGTGTGCGGACTCTTATCTGGGAGAACTGGGTTTGATTCCCCACTCCTCCACTTGCACCTGCTGATGTGACCTTGGGTCAGTCACAAGCTCTGGCGCAGCTGTTCTTGAAAAAGGGCAGTTTGTGTTAGAGTTCTCTCAGCCCCACCTACCTCACAGGGTGTCTGTTGTGGGGAGGGGAAGGGAAAGGAGTTTGTAAGCCGCTCTGAGACGCCTTTGGGCAGTGAAGGGCGGGGTATAAATCCAAACTCCCCCCCCCCGTCTTCGTCTTCTTTTTCAAGAGGGAGGGGAGAGATGCTTCAGGAGTTTTCCCTGCTCCTGTTTGGAGAGTCCTGTAGAGTTCATAGCAGGTACTGCTGATCTTCTGGAAAGATAAAGGTGAACATAGTGGTCACCTCCATTGTAAACGTAAAAACCACTGTGGTGAAAGGTGTCTCCATTCTTCCCTTCCCTTCCCTTCCTTCCTTCCCTTCCCTTCCTTCCCTTCCCTTCCTTCCCTTCCCTTCCTTCCCTTCCCTTCCTTCCCTTCCCTTCCAGCCCGGTGAGTTTTAGAGGACTTGGAAGATGATGTGCTGCTTTGTGTCACTTTAGTTGGTCTTAAAAGATATTCCAAGGCTTTTGTGTTTGGATTTTGATTTATACCAGCACGGCTACCGGGAACTTCTGTAGAAACAGGTGTGTACGTAGGTCTGTGACTTCTTTAACAAGCATTGTTGAACCCTAAGTTTGTTTTTATGAGCGCTGGCTGTGCCTGTATCTGTTCCTTTTACCGTATAATACGATACCTGTTGCTAACTTGAACTCTTGCCCTGCTGGCTCTGAGGGAAGCAGGCAGACAGCTTTGATAGATGGTACACTGACGCCAAGAACTCGAAAGAATGCCTGCCCTCCCGTGGAATCTGAGATCATTGAGGAGGCCCCTCTGTGGGTGCTGTAATCTTCTGAGGTCAAGCGGCTGGTTATGGTGGACAGAGCCTTCCCGCTAGCGGCGCCCTTCTTGTGGAACTCCTCGATGTTAAGAAGTCCAAACAGCCATGCCCACTTCCATCTTCCATAAACGTTTCTTCTTTTGATTTATCGGTTACTGCCATTTCTGACCGTGATGGTGATGTATTGCCAGCCATTCCAACATCCCTTGTCAGGCAAGTAGGTAGGATACTAATGTTTGAGTAAAGGACCAAATATATGTAGAAATCAAAAGCTAAATGTTAAGCCGGTGCTGTTGGAATCAGAGTCATAGGCTGCTGTGGAGTGAGTGGAGGCAAATTGGAAAATTTGCTAGCTGCCTTCCTCCTGCACATTCCTGGGCATGTGGGAATTAAAGGTAATGGGCTTACTGAGCAGCGACAGTGGCTGCCTGAATTACTCTTTAACATGTCGGTGTCCTATCAAATGATCCATCCAGCAAGAAGAACAGTAAGGTCTTTGAACTCATTGCTTTATTTATGGTCAAATGCATCCCTGGTAATGGCAAGAAGGAAAGCTATCCTAGCTCATTCAAAAGTTACTGGTGCCTACTCACTGCCTGAGGATTGATTTTTGTGTTAAGGGAAACATTCAGAGGCAGTTAGCCTCTGAATCCCCATGCCAGGAGGCGACATCAGGGGAAGGCCTCGTCCTCTATGCCTTGTTGTTGGCCCTCCACTATGTGAGACAGGATGCTGGACTAGATGGGCCACTGGTCTGATCCAGCAGGGCTCTTCTTCTGTTCTTATTAAAAAGAATAGACTCGGCTGGATCCAGGCCTAGAATAAGATGTACTGTGCCAAGAAACTACTGTGTTATCATCCTTGTTGCTGCATCTGAGAAAGCTGACATATTGCCACATGGTAATTACTACTGGTTTACATAGCACCTAAGCATCTGACCGCTGAACCATGTGTCGAATGTGACCCTGTGGCCCGTATCAAACAGACATGGGCTAAAGTTTCTTTCTCGCTCATGCAAGGCTATGGTGTGGAAGACCATTTCAGTGGCTGTGGACACCCAGTGACTGGCAGCAAATAAGTCCCCACAGACCCAAGCTTTAGTTCCATAATCTTTCAGGTGTGCTTCCAACTTTGTCCTCTAGGCTTTTGAAAAGGTTCCATATAATATTCATGTTGACAAATTGGTAAAATGTGGTTTGGATCCTATTACTGTTAGGTGGATCTGTAACTGGTTGACAGGCTGCACCCCAAGAGTGCTTGTGAATGGTTCCTCATCCACCTGGAGAGGAGTGACAAATGGAGTGCTTCAAGGATCTTTCCTGGGACCTGTTTTGTTCAACATCTTTATAAATGATATATGGATGAAGGAACAGAGGGAATGCTTATTGAATTTGCAGATGATACCAAATTGGAGGGGCGGGGTAGCAAATACAGTAGAAGACAGAGAAGGATACAAGATGCTCTTGACAGGCTGGAAAACGGGGCTAAAAGAAATAAAATAAATAAAATGAGGATAATTGTAAAGTTCTGCATTTAGGTATGAAAAATTAAATGTTTAATTATAAGATGTGGGAGACTTGTCCTGGCAGTAGTAGGTGCGAAAAGGATCTAGGGGTCTTAGTAGACCGTACAGTGACCATGAGTCAGCAGCGTGATGCAGTAGCTAAAAAGGCAAATGCGATTTTGGGCTGTATCAGCAGAAGTATAGTGTCCAGATCACATGAAGTGATGGTATCGCTTTACTCTGCTCTGGTTAGACTTCACCTAGGGTATTGTGTTCAGTTTTGGGCACCACAATTTAAGAAGGATACAGACATGCTGGAATGTGTCCAGAAGAGGGCAACGAAGATGGTCTGAAGACCAAGTCCTATGAGGAAAGGTTGATGTTTAGCCTGGAGGGTAGACAACTGCAAGGTGATATGATAACCATCTTCAACTACTTGAAGGGCTATCATACAGAGGATGGTACGGAGTTGTTTTCTGTTGCCCCAGAAGGTCAGACCAGAACCAACGGGTTGAAATTAAATCAGAAGAGTTTTCAGCTAAACATCAGGAAGAACTTCCTGACAGTTAGAGCGACTCCTCAGTGGGACAGGCTTCCTTGGGAGGTGGTGGGCTCTCCTTCTTGGGAGGTTTTCAAACAGAGGCTAGATGGCCATCTGACGGCACTGCTGATTGTATGAACTTAGGCAGATCATGAGAATGGAGGGCAGGAAGGGATGCATCAATGCTTAGTTCTTGTGGCCCTTTCTTACACACCCAGGGAAATGCCGATTGCCACTTTGGGGGTCAGGAAGCAATTCTGGAGGTTTTTTGTCCTCTGGGTGTGGAACAGCAGTCACTGGGTGTGTGTGTGTGTGGGGAGGGGGGAGGTATTTGTCAATTTCCTGCTGGGGGTTGGACTAGATGACCCTGGAGGTCCCTTCCATCTCGTATGATTCTGTGTGAGGTCAGCTCATGATGCCAATCTCAGTGTTAAAGGGCTGGGGGCTACACTCTTGAGAACAGCAGTTCTGGAGCACGTGGGAGAGAAGGAACATGTAGTATGATGACATGTAGCCTGTCGAAGAACGTTTTAGGGCCCAAGTCCAAGTAGCGAGGTTATTTTAAAAGGTCATCTATCATGTCTGTGAATGAAGCTTTCTTTTCCACATGTTAAGGGCCTCAATGTAAAAATAAGCACCTTTCTGTGAAACCCAGGGTATAGACCTTTCCAGTACACTGAGGCGAGATTTAAGAGACGACTGGTTCTAAGTGGGTCATAACTGAAGTTACTTAGTTACCAGTAGCCAGGAGCTATAAAAGAGCCTGTTGTGTTTCCCTTCCTGCCCATCTTGTTTTGAAAACTCAAGCGAGAGAGGATTGTAATCAAATAAGAGCTGTAGATATCTAATGTCCTATCTGGTCTCCAGGTACAACGGTTCTTGGTACAAGGGCTGCGAGGGTGGACATTGTATATGTGAAGATGGTGAGGAGTAGCCTGACAGCATCTTTATATTTTTTTTACATTTAAAATGTAATTTCGAAGGTTGCCTTGGTTTACAACAAAGTCACAGAGTAGAATCCATTAAGGGCCACAGTAAACATGCAGTTCAAAAGAAGATCTGAGGTTTTATTTTTAAAAAATGTAGCCTTTGGATATGGTTTTGTAAGCCTACCTACATCCGTCCATCCACCCACCCACCCTATTGCTATGGCAACCGTTAACTTCTATGTAACTGTTACACAAGCAAGTACCATATCCAGTGTGACGTTGTTTAAAAATCTCTATTTTTCACAGGAAAAATTCACTTCTGTATGAATATTCCGATTATAAGGCAATGAAAGATACAGGGTTTGGTGCATAACCCAGCTGCCATATTCATCTTTCAGATTAAGATACTTATGAACCAATTTATTTTGTATATTACTGCTTGAAGCTGCAACAATGCATATTTAGATATACTGAGATACGGAAGACTATTTTAAAAGGGAAGTCTTAGGAAAGCTGTTGAAATGCAGGTTTATTGGCTATGCTCTCAAGACCTACCTTGGGAAATCTAATTTAAGACATTGTCAGATAGCTTTCAGTCCTTATATGTTCGAAGAAGTGCCCACAACTGCTGTACCTGGAGATTTGAAAGGAAATTGGATATTTATGGTACTCATTTTATTGTGATCCTTTCTCACTAGGAGTTGTCAAAACAAGATGAGGAAAAAAAACATAAAGCTGTTCTGTGGCATGTAGTTATAGTAAATTAAGTATCCTCAGTTAAGTTTCATTTTCTACTGACTATCTCTAAAGTTTGGCAACCCCCTGGTGCATCCCTGGTATGTGTGATTTTTAGATTTTAGTTTCTAGTCTTGCTGGTGTAATTATTCCAATATCAACCAGGAAACAGGACACTGATCTATCAGAGGTAGGGTTGCCAAGTACTTACCATAATTTGGTGGGGGACACACAGTCCCCAGCCGGAACATTTCTCCTTGAAACACCCACGCTGCACAATGCCGTCGCCAGGAAATGACCCTGGGCAATGCTCTGGCATTGGGACTGGAAACTTGATGGTACCATCAAGTTTCCAGCCCCATTGCCAGAGTGTCACCCGGCATCACTTCCTGGTGACGGCATCATGCGCCCCCCCGCCCCCGAATGATCCTGCCAAGAAGTATGCGTCCCCCGCCGAATTACGGTAAGTTCTTGGGAAGCCTGGTAAGTTCTTGGGAAGCCTGATCAGAGGAGCTGGGATAATGGCAGCCATTTCTGCCTATGAAAGGTTTGAAGCCTTAGATCTCATCTTTGTGTTGGTTAGCAGGGTGTTGCTTTGTGCCAAGTTAGGGTGTGGAAATAAAGGCAAGTGAGTTTAGAACTTTAGATCGAAGTTTCTGAATAAGTTTTTCATATGCCATAGATCTTTCAGACTAGGTGTAGTCATCTGTTACTTTCTTTATAGTTCTCCTTCCTCAGTGAGACTTGGATTACACAATTGGGGATGGGGGGGGAACCCCATTGCAACAAGGGTAGTATAATCCAATTAAAAACAAGACAAGGACAATATTATGCAGACAACAACCAATGCAATAGAATCAAGGGTGAGATTAAGAACAACCAACTCTGAATAGTATAGAATGTACAAAGAATGTTATGACCTGTCCAAAATTTCACAGACCTGAAATTTTCTACAGCAGGGGTGTCAAATGTATGGCCCACGGGCCGGAACTGCCCCAACCAACCAGGGCTCTTATCTAGCCTGTGAGAGACTACCTTTATTGCCAGAGGACAGAGGCTGTGCATTTTGTCCCTGTGTACTGTCCCAGTGCTAATGTGGAAGTGGGAGGGTGGGCATCTGGGAGATACTTTAAGGAAATACCATAAGAGTGTTAATGTTTGCATTTTGAGTAGGAATCATACCGTTAATTGGGTTTCCTTGTGTCCTTTATAAAGTTTATCTCTGTTACTTTGCATTACACTTTATGGCACACATGGCCTTGGCATGACAAAATGACATTTATGTCAGATGCAGCCCTCATAACAAATGAATTTGACACCTCTCTCTAAAGCCCTGTTCAGAAATGTCCTCCTGCACAATCCCGTTTTACGCATTCTGTGGAAGGGTAAAAGATTGTGTCTGTATTTTAGAAAGGGTAAAGTTGATCCAGTTCTAGGATTTCAATGCATCACGAAAGGGCCGGCTTGGAATCCCTACTTTCCCTTACGATAGGAGATTTTCAGGAACAAAAGCCCTATAAATTTTAGGAGATAAAAAAAAAAGCTGGCCTAATCTTGTTCATGAGCTGTTATCCAAGGGTGTCGGCTGTAGTTTTTGGAATGGTTTATGTATGTATACGGAAGTGGGCTTTGTTCAGACAGGCTCTAAAATACTGTTTTTATAGTTATCCAGAATCTCCTATCTTTTAATGTTAGGTTCAAGTCCAATAGCATCTTAGAGACCAAAGATATTTTCAGGGTTTAAGCTTTCAAGAGTCAAAGCTCCCTTTGTCAGACATTTTGACTCTCGAAAGCTCCTACCCCGAAAATCTTTTGAGTCTCTAAGGTGCTGCTGGACTCGAGTGTAACTGTTCTACTGGAGACCAACACGGCCACCCTCTGAATTTTTCTTTTATTGATGTTTGTTGTTGTTGTTGTTAATTGGATTTTTGACTGCCCTTCCTAGAAACTGGGCTCAGGGCAGTTTACAGTAATATAAAAGCAGCAAAGGAACAATTAAAACCAAGGTACTGTCACGGCTCCTGCTGAGCCTGAGCCCACGGCCCCAGCAGAGGAGCTAGGTGCCACTGGGGATGAGCTCCCAGGGCCGGGAAGTCTCGCACCTGATAGCACGGCGAGTTCAGAGGCTGCCTCAGCTGTTCCCACCTGGTCTGCACACACACACACACACCCCGGCTTGCCTGCACCGGTTTCCAGTTTAAGGGAACAAAGCTGATGGGACATGGCAGCCTGGTGGCGAGAGGCATGCATGCGTGGAAGGCGCTCTTTCAGCCCTGAGAACTAGCAGGAGCCAGGACGTACCTGGGGCGTGCTAATTGCCGGCCACTCGGAGTGCTATTTAACTCTCGCTGGCACACTGACAAATCGTGCCAGCAACTAGTCATTCTTGACAAAGCTCTGCACCACCCCGCTCATGTTCCCGCCTCCTGGTCCCTGCCTTGACTTCCTCGGCTCCTTGACCTCAGCTCATTCAACTCTGCTCAACCCTGCACCTTGAACCTGCGCCTCTCGGACTCTTGACTCTCGGAACTCTGACCTCCTGACAACACTAAACGGTTTGTGATTTGGACTTGGTTCCCTTGGATGTTTGGCTTGCCTGACTCTGGACTCTGGACTGTACCTCGACTTCCCCGCTTATCTTGCACCTCGAACTTGTTCTTCCCGGTTGTTTGGGTTTGTCTGGTTTCAACCCCGGACTGTGTTTTGACCACCCCGCACTTGCCTGGCCCCACATCCCGGCCCGTGACAGGTACCAAACAACAGAACATTAAATTCTAGAAGAAACAAGATGGCATCCAAGTCCTGATGGTGTTGCTATCCCATGGGGAAAAAAGTGGAAGTGGGAGTGCCAAGATGGAACCGTTGCTGCCCCCAGCCAAATGCCTGGTGGAACATCTCTGCATTACAAGCCCTGCAGAACTGTAATAAGTCCAACAGGGCCCAGAGGGAACTTGGCAGACAGTTCCACTAGGTGGGCATCAGGGAGATGCTGGATGAAGAGAGCCGGATGCCTCTTGGGCCAGGGACCTCCAGCATTATTTGTCCTTCCTGCAAGAATGCATCTTACATAGTTTCTGTTTTCTTCAGTCTTTCATTTTGGTGGAGTCCTGCTCTCTGTTAAATATGAATTCCGAATTTCAAACTGAAAGCTTGATAACCAAACAGGGTTGGATAGAATATGCATGCTTGGAACAGGTGTCCACAATTGTGATTGTGCCTGCCAACTTTGTCCAGTTCCTGCAACGTGAACAATTGTAGGTCCCCAGTCCTTCCATGAACATCTTCACAAGGTTGTTGTGCAAAATAAGTTTAAATAGTGTTTCAGTGTACTAAATGTTTCACAGAGTGACTTGAATAAATTATTGGGGACTGTGCCCTATACTGTGTACGGCTTGCTGAAACTAGGATCCTACTATGTAATTTTTGTATCATTTAATGTGCCATGTTAATACGCATTGCTTTAGTTCGGTTTTTAGACCTGGTGGTTCTACAACCCTAATTCCTGTTGCATTATTCATTGAACGTCCCATACTGTAAATTGTATTGACTCACCGTGTTATAATCCACCTTGCGTCTAAGTGAGAAAGGTGAACCATAAATAACACAAATAAATAAATAAAAATAAATAAGTAGCTTTTATTTGTGGACAGTAATATTACCATCAAATCAAGCCTGTTGTACATATTTGATTCCATGTCAAAAATGAAGTCAAATGAGGAGGAAGTTCTATGTTTTTATTTCAATTAAGAGGAAAACAGTTGGAACAAATAGTCCATCCAAAATTGACTATTTCTCCTCAGCATATTTGGGCTTCAATTAACAGGAAAACAATTAGACCAAATAACTCATCAAAAAATTGACTACTTTCTTCTTCTTCTTCATCTTCTTCTTCTTCTTCTTCTTCTTCTTCTTGAACATATTCTGAGCATATTCAGGAAATACATGGTATTTTATACATGGACTGACATAAAAAAAAACAATATTCAAAAAGCATAATTGGTTACAAAAGACAGTGGTCATTTGAATAATAAGCCTCTGATTTGTCAGATGTAAAGAAACATATCTACATCAAATCTACGTAAAACCTAAGTGTTTCCTTAACCTAACCTAAATGATAATGGGCAAGGATTCTTCATTTCCCAAACAAAAGTGTTTGTTCTTGATATGAGACCAAAATCTTATCTGACCCAGACATTGCAGAGTGTTGCCCTTAAGAACTACAGAATCATGAACTTTGTACCTATTATGTTGTCTGCTAACAATATCAGACCTACAAGAGGAAAGCCTTCTGTATAACAGGTCTTTCTTATATCCTAATAAAATATTACTTAAAAGAGAAATCCATAAAACCAAGGAAAAAATATGAATATGAACAATCAAGAAGGAAAAACCTATATAAACAAATCTTTATAGTCCCACTCATACTACAAGCCTGCACTCTCCCTAGAAGCTAAAACAACCAAACTGAGGCTATCATACTTTGGTCACATTACAAGAAGACAAGAGTCATTGGAAAAGAATGCTAGGAAAAATTGAAGGCAGTAGGAAAAGAGGAAGACCCAACATGAGATGAGCAGCAGCACCTTAAAGACTAACAAAATTTGTGGCAGGGTAGGAGCTTTTGAGAGTCACCTCCCACTTCTTCAGATACAGCGAGGATGTGAGTCTCTCTGCCCTATATTTTAGAAAGTAGAGTGGTTTCAGATGCCAAATGCCAATAGCAAGTGAATGGAAATAACAGGCACGATTGGATTAGGTGTGATATGCAAAGGGGTAGTAGAAATCAGCATTGGTAATGAGACAGAAAACCTAGGTCTCGATTCAGTCCAGGAAGGTGCTTTGTCTTAAGCTTCGTAATCTGTTGCAATTCAGCAGTCTCTCTTTCTAATCTCCCTTTGAAATTCCTTTGTTAAGAGAACTGCTACCCGTAGGTCAGCAACTGAATGTCTTGGAAGGTTAAAATGTCCCCTCACTGTTTTTTAATGTTGTGATTTCTAATGTCATGCTTATGTCCATTTATTCTTTGTCGTAGGGACCAGTCTGTTTGTCCAGTGTAGAGGGTGGAAGGGTATTGCTGACACGTGATGGCATAAGTCACATTAGGGGATGAGCAGGAGTATGAATCTGAGATGGGTTGTAGGTCATCAATAATATGTTGAAGTGGCTTGATAGTGACAGTTCCCTCACACAGGCACTGGAGGGCCGACCTTTTCTTGCTTACAGACAGCCTGCTAACCTAAAACCACTTCTCACCCGCAATGAACAACTACTTAACAGTTAACATGGACTCTGGTACCAAGGCCTGCAAGAAACCAAGATGCCAGTTTTGCTTTCACATAGATCCTAGTAACACCGTCAGTGGACCCGGCACCGTCAGCCATACTATCTCACAACTTTTATTAGTATGCAATAAATTCCTAATAGACCAGTTAGGGGAAGACTCATGGACTCTTTGTGAATTTTTGATAGAAGGTAAGCAAGAAAAAGATAAATTGGAAGGGTTTTTTTGTGTGGTGCAGAAGGAATTGATCATTTGAAACCTTTCAGTATGGAGGCAGATCTTTGAAACATAGTCAGATTGCATCACTCGGCAAGGTAGATTCCCCATGCCAGATTTTAGACTGATGGTCTGTGGACTGTGTTGAATTTATTACTAATAGAATTTTCTAGATCAAATGTTGGAAAAACTAACATGCCTTAATTACACATCAAGTGTAAAACTCCGAATTTTGTAATTCTGAAATTTTACAATTTTGTTCCTGTCTCTCCCCCCCCCCCCCGCCTTTTGTTTCCGCAGCCATAGACCTTTTGTATGGGGGTATATACTGCTTTATGTGTCAAGATTACATATACGACAAAGATATGGAACAAATTGCCAAAGAAGAACAACGGAAAGCTTGGAAGCTACAAGGTTTGGTTTTCTTTAAGTATCTGCCTGAATGAATGCTCATTTTCATTCTTAGACTTCCTGGCCCCTCCCACCAATCAATGGCAGAAACCAGTAAGGGGAGGAGAGGAACGCTTTGGGACACTTGGTGCAGGATGTGGGAGATAACAGAGAGTTCTTCCATTCAGGGGGGTGACAGTTTGTATAGTATGCACACTTATCTAAATCATAGTCAAAACTGAGTCCTCTCAAGGAAATTCCCACAAACAGGCACTCCATTGTGATAGTTGCAATAGCTGTTGATGGTTAAAAACTAGAACTGGTAGAATATATCTACCTCTTTGAATATAGAACATAGTCCAGGCAAGAAATCCATTCCCCTCACATGAAATAGCTTTCCGTGTGAGATCACCTCGTAGAACGTGCCGGCTGTATCAGCACACGATCTGTTTTTGCACACACATATGTATGTCTGTAGATATTGACACACGAGTATATGTACACATTTTGTTTTATTATTCAGTTTGCTTTCCCTAATTTTTTCTTTTTTAGCCTTCACTCCAACAATGGTTTCTCACTACCAGTGTACAATGACAGGTAAGAAGTGTGAGCTGGTGACGCATTTCACTAACAAAGCGTCCCTTTGCTGATTATCTGCCACTTTTTAAAAGACAGAAGTCATAGTTTTTAAATGCAGAGTTTTAAAAATGTAGCTTTCTTTCCTTTTACCGGGAATATGTGTCGGGGTTCTGGTGGTAAACTTTAATTTTGCATGCCCCTTCCCATGGTTGAGGTCCTCGAAAGGAAACATTTTTCCCTTTCTTTTTTTGGAGGGAAAGGAAAATTGGAGAGGTCTTGGACCGACACGATGTATTTATTAAAAAACAAAAATACTCCTAAAACAAAGCTTACAGCTCCATAGCACCTCCTCTCTTTCAATAAATATATTGGTAGGAGTTGATAACTCATTCTCCTTCTTCAGTGCAAATATTTGCTGCCCTCTTTTGAAGTGGTTCAGTCTGATGAAGGGGAAGGTAATGATGAATTGCAGAACCAAAAAGAACATAGCACCAAATGATGCCCCCAGAAACTGTTTTCAGGGGACCAGTGCAGGAGGATAGCAGATGACAAATATCTGGGAAGGTATTTTTAAACCTGGGTGTCTAGTTGGTGACTTAACAGTCTCTTAGGAAGGCTGAAATGTGCTCATCTTTGGCTCAAGAGGAACAAATCTGCCTAGGGAATGATATAAATTGTGGACTCGGTATAGCCGTCATCAGGTCCAGAGGTCAACATGCATGTACTTTTGTATATTATAAGTTTCAACTAGATTTTTAATATCGGCCCTTTATCAGACTTCTTTCTTACCAACATGCATCTGAGTCACACTGTATTCTGACGTACACGATTTAATGGAGGCACATTTTGGACACAGCACAATGTTAGCATTGGCGTTTGCCCCTGCTACCCATCGCTTCTTTTATCCTGCCCTCCTTCCAAGGAGCTCAGGCCAGCATGCATTGTTCTTCCCTCCTCCATCTTCACAACAACCCTGTGAGGTAGATTAGACTGAGAGAGAGCAAGGGAGAGAGAGTGACGCTTCCAAGTTAACCCAGTGAGCTTTATGTCTAAATGAAGAGTTGAACCTCCACGTGAGCCGGCCCTGCTGGTGATCGTAGTCTTTGAGTTGCCGAGGGAGATCCAGCCTACAAGTAGCTCTTCTAATGGTTTAAAAAAAAATTAAAGCACTGAAGGTGGAGAATGTTTTCATGCAGGGGTAAAATTTGAAAGAAAGCCAAAGAACTGTGATAACAAGGCTTCAAAAAATTCCTCTTTCCTTAAATAACACCAAATACAATACCAATAAACACTTTCATTTCAGTTACATAGGTTGAAGATGACAGAAGATGACAGGAACGGTGGTCTCCGGAATGAAGATTCTACTTCGACTTTGAAGGAGTCTTCTTCCAACCCGAAGTTAAGTTGTGTGGATGAATCAAATCATTTCAAACCTCAATCCTTTAAGGCCATTCTGAGCAGTTTCAATATTCCATTTAACCAGTTATAACAGGAAAGAAACTTCCTAACATCGATGAATCAGAAACTTAGGAAGTTTCTGAAACTGCTCAGAATGGCCTTAAAGGATTGAGTTTTGAAATGATTTGATTCATCCACACAACTTAACTTCGGGTTGGAAGAAGACTCCTTCAAAGTCGAAACGGCAATCTTCATTCCGGAGACCACCGTTCCTGTCATCTTCTGTCATCTTCAACCTATGTAACTGAAATGAAAGTGTTTATTGTTATTGTATTTGGTGTTATTTAAAGAAAGAGGAGTTTTTTGGAAGCCTTGTTATCACAGTTCTTTGGCTTTCTTTCTATTGTATGAGAGCTGTGACCATTCAGCTTTCTGACTGACTATTCTTATTGGGGTAAACTTTGAGACATGGGACATCCTTAGTTCTTAGCACAGTCATGGGCTTGCTACGTTGCTTAATCAAACACCCCCCCCTTCCCTCCTTCGGCCCTAAGCTGAAGGTGCTGAGCCAAGGTGAAGGACTGTTGTTAGGAGATATATATTGCAGTTTTATTTAAATCATTTCTGTGCTGCCTTTCGGCCCAGTTAACATGTGTAAAGTGCTTTGAATGCTCTCAGGGTGATGCATACATGTGTAAAGCCAGTCCTTGAAATCTCTGAGGGTTGGCTGTACCATTATTTTAATATCTCCTCCTCACATGAGGGTGGAAAATACTGAGCAGGACTGTGGGTCATTCCCAGACTGTGACTGTATCTATGATCCCATTAGTACTTCTGGGCTGGGGTGCCAAGAGCCATGCAGCTTTCGTATCTCTTGAACAGTGCCCCCCACCCAGCGACCACAACATGGCAAACCGACTTTTGAAACGGAGGGTACTTCCCAAAGCAGTTTGAAGCAGGAAAAAAATAATAATTAAAAAAAACCCCAAAGCCACTGGGCATTTCCAGCTGTAGTCACAACGTTACCAGGGAGAAAACTTCAAGCCATACCTGATCTAATACTGGCAATCAGTGTTCCCTTAGTGTGCTTAGTCCCCGTTTTCCAAGAAAATCGAGACTACAAGCTTATTCAAGTATGGCTTGCACTCTTAAAAGTTTGAACAAAACTTTCCTTGAAATTTGAACAAAGTTTACTGTCTTGCGCACCAGAAGGTACTTAGGTAACAGGTGTTCTACCTATTTTGCCCTCAACGCTTGCCTGATTACTTACCTTGTATGTATGATATGCTTGTTAAAATTGGACAGTTTCACCCCCCTCCTATGGAGCAGTCAAATCTGTTTGTTTAAACCGTGTGTGTGTGTGTGTGTGTGTGTGTGTGTACCCTCTGAACACTGATGTACTTTTTGGCACACTAACCTAAACAACTTACATTCATGTTTAACATGATGTGCTTGTGGAGACCCCAGGACTTATATGCGTAAAATTAAGCAAATGCATGCATGCAGAGATGGGGCTTTAATCTGAATATCTCCCCCCCCCACGCTTTTATGTTTGTTTATCATTTTGTCTTGGGATCCTCTTAATCAGCCTTGTTGGCAGTCTGTACAAAATTGATTCTGTCATGCCAATTGTAGTATAACTTAGTGGTGGGTTTATAGGTTTTTTTGGATGGTTAAACCAGTCGTATCTCGTGGGACCCAGTGAGTTCCCATAGTAAATGTGGGTATACATTAAAAGGCAGTTGGGACAGCTTTTCTGAAGTTACCCAGAAGAAGCAGTTTTGTTATATGCTTGTCTTTGTAATGGTGCCTCATTCACTGTTACAATTAGATGATGAATTCAAAGCAATGTAACTATTTAATGCAATAGTTCATGGAAACCAGTTTCTCCCTTATTTGTCTGGGTGATATCCCCCCCACCCTGGTATTAAGAATGGTGCTGGAAGGAATGGAAAGGGAAGCAAGGATTAAGGAAAGAAGAAAAGTTGCTCCCCTCCCTGTTAACAAGATCTTGGTTTTGTTGAACTTACAGTGGGGAAATTTCACAATTATTTCTTCATTTGGACTTCTTGGCGAGGTGGGGTAGGGGCAGTGCGTTGTGCCATTAGAAATGACAGCCTGAAGTGATATACACTTCAAACATCAACAGAATTTAAAAACCGTTGTGGTAAAAATTGTATAAAACATGCTGGATGGGTAATACTTGATAAGAGCAGGGTTGTTGTTTCTTTAAAAAAAGGGAAGATGAAAGAACGATGATGATCCTGCAGATTGTGTGAGTTCCTCTGCCCACGTCGCCCCCTCCCTGCTATTCTCTCCTTTGCTTAAGGGTTAGCCTTGATCATTTTCCTGTAGTGCTGCTTTCGACTGTGTGCATTCTGCACAGAACAAGATGAGGTGTAATTGAGTAGAACCCTCAGTTTTACAACAGTGTCTTCTAGTAATGTCCAAATGCTTTTATGATTAAAAGTCAGTGGCCAGCGTTCTCCTCCCCGGGCCACTTCCCAGATCTTTGCTGCTCTCTTTAGTATCTCATAGGGACGTCGAGAAGGGCTGCCTGGTCTGTTGTTCTAATCTCTTCAGATGACCTACTTCTTCCCCTGCCTGTAAACTGAGTGACCATTTTTCTCAGGCGCTGTTGATTTGTTTGGATGACAAATTCCAGCTCTAACTCTCGAGGCCACATCTTATTTTTGTTCTCGTTGACAGGCAGGGGGCTGAGAGCTTAAAACCAGTGCACTATTTTTCAGAAGTCTGTAGCCTACTGAAGTTAGTGGCCTGAATCCAAAGAGCTGCTTAGGTTTACCCCTAAAGGGTTTTTGTCAGCCCAGTGGAATTTTTGGACTACCCTTCTTTGAGGAGATGAGTACCGTGCCATGTCACAGAACTGCTTTTGAAGCTCTACTGAGTTTTAGAAGCTTCTTGTGCTGTGCGTGAAATGGTCTTCTTTGGGGTGGAAAGCAAATCCGAAAGAGTTATGGTCATTTAGGTCCTGAACTGTGTTTGCCACCATCCGGTCTGTATTGAAAGCCATAAGGCGATAAGGAATTTCTAACTGGTACATCCATTGATACAAATGGAGAATGCTCTTATTTAGTATCACTTCAGTTGGATACTTGATTCTGCATTGTCTCTATTATAAGTGTACTGCTGCCCAGTAAGCTGGATTTCTGTTTTGTTTTACTGTATTTGCCATATTGGGCAGATCTGAGCACGGTCAACCACAGTGGAAGTGTTTCTCTGGATTTAGCCTCAAGGCATGTTATTGTCCTGGCAGTATGACCTCTGTGATCCCCCCCCCCGCAAATTGGTGGATGCTTGAATCAAATTCCAGCATGCAGAGCAGTTTGCTGTAGTGCTTTCTAATTGGAGGCTGTTCCCTCCCCACCATCCATTGTTGGGGATGGAGGAGAGGAGAGAGAATGGTCCCTTGGAAACAGATAGGAATTCTATCCAAGCAGCTGCTTTTGTGTGCTTTTTAGCACATGTTTGTGGGAACATATTTTGAAGGTCAATTGCTGCCTTTCTGAACCATGGGTGGGGGTGGGGGGAAAGCAAGCTGACTCTTGCTGTGACGCGTCAGTGAATCCAACTTAATGGACAGCATGGTTTACGTTGCAAAGTAGTATCCTTATTGATCTTTTACGAAGCAGCCCCCCTAAAACAGGTTTTTCTCCCCCCTTTTTTGACTGATCAGGTATTGGAGAGAAGTATTCAACATGGGAGCCAACCAAACGCGAGTTAGAGCTGCTTCGACACAACCCCAAGCGGAGGAAAATAACTACAAACTGCACCATAGGTAAGGGGAGGCCCGGCTTTTCTGCCCCGTTCTGCAAATCCACGCTTCACAGCAACCCTTTCTCCCCCCCCCTTCCAGCGTTTAAACGGATAACTGTTGTTTTCTGGTCTGCCCTGTGGGTTTGATGTGATTGTGCTTTTGACTCCAGTGTTTAAAATGACAGAAAGGATGGACGGAAAACTGTGAATCTCCATCAGACGCCTTCAGGGCAGAACACGGAGGCACTACATACACTAACTCACAGGAGGAAAATGTTGCTGCCGCTTAACTAACCTGTCTGAAGGTGTGCATAATAACCCAGTGGGCAAAAAACCCCAAGAAGCCCTCAGAGCCTTGCTTCTCCTGTTTCAGCTCCTGTAGACTCCATCACCAGTGAGCTGATGCCGGAACAAATTGTGCAAAATGGAACAAACACACGTATATTTCCCCCCCCCTTGCTTCAGTATGCCATGGACTTCAAAAAGAATCATTCAGATTCTCGTTTTCTTCACAGACGATACAATTTGGCAGTTTGTGCATTACTGTCTTTTAATCATTTGTGTGTTCACTCTAGGCATCGCGGTACAGCTCTTCTTAAAACACAGGTACGACTTGAAGTGGCCAGAAAAAGGGGATGATTTTGTGTTTAAATTATGTGGCTCTTTGACCCTCTTTAAATAATGGGCAACCTCTGGAGCAGTATGCAGATGAGAGACGTAACAATGTAGGGCCTCCCGACGGAGGGAGGTGGGTATTTCATCCGCCTGCCCGTCCCAGGGGTCCGTCTGACATCAGCATGCCTGCAGTTGCATTTCGGTCGCCCAATTCTGCATGGGCGTTACCCCTTGTAATGGGATTTGTGGGATAAGGAGTGGTGAGCAAACATGTGAATTTGGGCCTGCCTATGTTGGGCCTCCTGCACTTGGGCCCCTATGTGACCATGAGGTCCAGCGTGCAGGCGTCAGGTAGCCCTGGAGCCCCGGAGCATCGTCCTGTTCCTCCGTCCTGCATAGGCACTTATGCAAACTTGCAGTAGGCATGGGGTATGTCTGCAATTTTGTAGTTAAGCATGATGAACATTCAGGAGTTAATGCTCTAAATATGGCAGTCCCAATGCTTCTTAACAGGAGGTGGGCAGTTCATGGACGGCTTTCTTCCGCCCCATGAGCTGTCTGCAGGGGGAAGCAAAGGAATGATGGTGCTGGCAAAAGAGAGGGGAGGGGGAGAGAGAGAGAGAAGCAAAAGTTTCCCAGAGCCAAACAGGTTGCCACCAGAGCAGGGACGCTGGTTTTGTGTGAGAAGGTTACAAAATGTCACCCGCCCCTCTGACCCACACCGCACTTGCTCATTACTGATGGAACCTGGGCCAGAACTTGCAAGGCTGATGATAACCCCTTCCTCAAGCGCTCTCCCCCCCCATCCCCCGACTGTGTTAAAGGTAAAGGTTCCCTTGCTTGACGTTTCCGTGGTCATGTGGCCGGCATGACTAAACACCAAGGCGCACGGCTGTGTTAGAGCTGCGTTATAATCCTGCCCAGTTTTGAAAGAAATCCACATCCATTTTGCTTGGAGAGGCAGCAGGTTTTCAGTCCTTTCCTACTTACAGTGTATCAGTCCTCTTTTTAACTTGGTTTTTCTCAAATCTGTAGAGCAGCCACGTACACACACCCTCCCTCTGACATCCCCATATCCCTTAGGAGAGGCCCATAAAGTTCCAGGGAGAAGTAGGATCCTAAGGCAGGTGATGCCACCTTCTTTCTCCAGCCGAAACCTGGGTAGATTGAATGCTCACTGGGTTTCTATTTGTGTGTGTGTGGGGGGAGTATCTGCACCTTTTAGTCCCATTTTCCCCCATGAGATTTGGGAAGGTTCAAAAACAGCAAATTCCTTACTCTCAGATTTGGAGCTTCAGCACAAAGTTGGAGCTCCTGCCCAATTTGCAGGGTCACTGTGCAGTTATTCTACTCCTCGGCGCGCTGCACAATAACTTGCTTGTTTCCACTTCGATCTCCTCATTCCTCTTCTCTGCTCCCCCCCCCCCGGCAGTGTTTCACCTTAAGCTCCTGGCTTTCTAATATTTACTTTTTATTGCTTCTGCTTATCTCTCCTTTCTTCAGCTTCATTCTGCTGGCTCATTGTTCCTCTGGTTTCTTCATCTTGCTTCCTGTTTTCACCCCTTTTCTCTTTCAGTTCCTTTTCTTTGGAATTCTCTTCCCTTCTGACGTTTAGGCATTGTTTGTGCCTTTTTTTAAAAAAAAAGCATTTAAAATGTTTTCCCCCCTAGGCCTTTCTCTCCTAGCTAGTCTCTGCCTCAGCCCCTTCCCTGGACTGGTGAGACTGTGAGCAGGGCCTGTCCGTTTAAAACTCATTTTGCGCAGTGTTTAGTTGTAGGCACCACATACATAACTCATCATTATTAGGCTACTATAAGATTTAAATAGGAGCTGCGGTGGCTCAAGTGGTTAAGACGCTGAACTGCAGGCTGTGGAAGGTCGGTAGTTCAGCAGTTCGAGACCCGGGTGCCGCATGACGGAGTGAGCTCCCGTCTCTAGTTCCAGCTCCTGCCAACCTAGCAGTTCGAAAGCAAGAAATTGCAAGTAGATAAATAGGTACCACTTCGGTGGGAAGGCAACAGCGTTCCGTGCGCCTTGGTGTTTAGTCATGCTGGCCACATGACCACGGAAACGTCTTCGGACAGCGCTGGCTCTTTGGCTTTGAAACGGAGATGAGCACCGCAACCCTAGAGTCGGATTCGACTGGCTTTCGAGCAGGGGAACCTTTACCTTTACCTAAGATTCAAATATTGTTGAAATTGTTCTGATGGTTGTAGTTGGCACCCCCCAGATCCTGCAAAAGAAATTCAGAGACAGGGCGGACAATGTGCGTGTTTCAGATCTTCTGCTTCTACTCCCTTGTAAAGAAATTAATTAAAGTCCCCTTTGCTCCTTGGTTTGGGACCCAAAGCATTTTTTCACATTGTCTCCTCCTCCTCCGATGCAGTCCTCACAACAGCCACCTTGTAGGTGGTTAAGCCGAGCAGTTGTGAGAGGCTCAGTGTCACCTAAGGTTGCCAGGTCCTCTCACTGTCGTGGCGGGGGGATTGGGGGGGGGGTGTTCCACGGGTGGGGTGGGGACATTGCATGCAACGCCCCTGATGCGATGACGTCACGAAGTGACATCGTCATATCGGCGATGTCGCACGCAGTGCTCTGGCTTTTGGGCAAAGACTCTGACCCCAAAACCAGAGCAGCACCAATGTGATGGCGCCACTTCTGGGTGACGTCATTGTGCCGGTGATGTTGCATGTCCCTGTTTGGGGGTGGGGTTTCCCCCGCCGGCTAGCCGGTTGGCAGCAGATCAGAACCCCCAAAAGTGGGGAAGCCCCCGCTGGAACCTGGGGGCCGGCAGCCCTAATGCCACCTGACAGGCTTCCGTGGTTGAGGGAAGGGATTCAGACCTGGTCGTCCTGGGTCCTCGTCTACACCCGGCTGCCAGAACAGTGCTCCCCAAACCACCACAGCTGCGTATTCGTAGTTGGCAGGTTTGTGCAGCAATAATGTGACTTCAAGGAAGTGAGAGCAGGGAACAGAAAACGAATGCTGAAGAATCTGCATCAGTACTTTAATGGTACTGTTGAGACACATGTACCGGAAACTGTTCCTGTACCTTGGGAATGAGAGCTCAGTGGAAATGGGGGGTATGACTTGCCGCTAGCTTACTTTGAGACTTGTGGTGTATTGCATGGTGTATTTTTGGTGTCTGGAGGAAAATGAAGCTGTGAATCACTCAGCCAAATGGCTACTCTGGGACAAATCTGTATTTTGATAAAACTGCATCAGCATGGGATCTCTGAACCACTGGAGTGGTCATGCTTGGCCCTTAAAGGCATTCCAAGGTTCCCCTCCGAAAAAGGTTTTGTTTTTTACTTTGATGTCCGTATTCCTTGTCTCTGTGATGAGTGAGGAGGAAGGAAGCGTCTGAAACTCAAGGGAAGAAAGAAATGACTGATCTTCATATTTCTGCATCTCCTGTCGAAGACTTGAGTGTGCTTCAGGTTCTTAGAAGGGTTAACGATCAAAGTGTCCGAGTCTTGTAGGTTTAAGACACGTTTGACAGAGGAAAGATTTGATGTCTTCCTCGGAAGTACCTTCGGCCTTTTACTAGGGCAGTATTGTCCCTGTTCTTCGGCCTCAGCTCTTTGTCCCAAAATGCTTTATAAATATGTACCTGCTTTCAGATCTTTCCCCGAGTATTTTTCACACTGACTCATGTGCCTTGCAAATCTAAATCTGTGGAGAGCTTGTGTGACCGTGGCTGCGATCTGAAAAGCTGTCACTTTTGTGTTTGTAAATTTTTTTTTTGCAGATATCAGAACTTATCCGCAGCAGATCTGTTTAATCCTAAGTATTATTAGGCAGAAATGTCCCCTACCACCCCAACTCATCATTTCCGTGTCTGTCATTTTCTTGCTTTTGTGCTGGCCTATTTAATTATAGAAAATCAAGGCATGTATAACAGTAATTGAAAACTTGTGGCTTTTATTCTTGGTCTCAAAACACGACATTTTTGTTCTAAAACTTACCTGTAAACGTATGGAAGAGGCAAATAGTTTTGTTACGGCAAAATTTAATTCAGAGATTTAGCTCCAGAGGTTGAAGAGCAAAGAAAAAGAAACAAGGAAGGGCATGAGAATACAATATAAGAAAGGAAGACTGGCCTTTCCGAATATTAGCATGTTTGTTTTTATTTAAAACGTGTTTATGCCGTCTTTCCCACCAGGTCCCCACGGTGGTGAACAGTTGAAAGCATCAAAGCAAATTTTAAAACAAATAAAAACAGCACAACAAAACAGATACAGGTAGAAAGATATACTTAAGCAGGAAGGACAGTCCGTGGGGGAACTCCAAACAAAACAGTGGCACGAGGCAGCGATGGAGGGGAATAACCAATCTCTGTGGGGAGGGAATTCCATAACTTTGGTGCCATGACCGAGAACACCCAATCTCAAGTTGCCACCTGTCGAATCTCAAGTGGTGGAGGCACCAGAAGCAAGGCCTCCCACGATGGTCATAGTGGTTGGGTAAGTTCATATGGGAGTTGGCTATCCTTCATTACACAGCACCCCCAAATAAAGGCAGACGTGGGATGGGGAAGAAGAAGGAAGGAAGGAAAGAAGGAAGTAGCATTTTTAGTGTTAGAGCAGGAAAAAGTAAAGGAGCCATTAACGTATCTTCTGTGGGCAGATACAAGAGCAAGAAAGAGGGGGGGAAATAGGAGCACGGAGCATTATTTCCAGTGCATTCCTACGCTCGCTACTTTTTAATAGACGGGGTGTTAACAGGGAACAGGGGAGGTCAGGCCTTCAGTCCATCAAGCCAGTCGGACAATTTCTGTGACTCTTGGGTTTTTGGGTCAGCAGCCCCCACCTTTCCAAAAAGGTTCGGGGTGGCTAATAGCATTTAAGAAACAGGACGTAGACAGTAATCTGTTGGAGAGGCTAAAAATGCAAAAAGCTACCCAGCCCCCAATAACTCCAGTGGTCCTCAGCACTTCCACCAAACAGTAGAACCAATTCAGCAAAATCCCCTGTGAGACAGAACAGTGTTTTACAAGCCCTTTGAAGGATGAGAGGGGCTTCTGTCGCAGGCTCAGGAAGGGCCATTCTGCAGTAGCCAGGAAGGTTTCTGACAACGGCCCATCAAACCAGCCTCAAGGAAAGGATGCTTTCCTTGTGTGTTGTAAGGTCTAAGCAGGACCCATGAGTCCATACCAGGAGAAGGCAGTCCTAAAATGCTTTCCATTTTGCAAAAACAACCATTCATAAAAGCTGGGAGCCAGCCTGGTGTAGTGGTTATGGTGCTGGACTAGGATCTGGGAGACCCCAGGTTCAAATCCTCACTCTGCCATGGAAGCTCGCTGGGTGACCTTGGGCTTGGTCGTACACTCTCCGCCTGATCTACCTCACAGGGTTGTTGTGAGGATCAAACGGAGGAGAAGAGACAAATGTAAGCCACTTTATAAAAAAATGTATTCTCCTGCTGTGCCTTGTCAGGCTGTTCAAGGTGCTTAAAGTATTATTCCATTCCCCCATCAATAAATCATTTAGTCGGTAATGGGGTAACAGAATTTCAGTGAGAGATAAAGCATTGCAGTTAACCAGATAAGATTATTCCAACCCAGATAACAGAAGAAAATCGCGCCGTCTTAATGTCTTGCCACATTAACTCTGAAATGGAGACCGGAGTTTACCTTCATGTGAACCGTGGTGGGGTGTGTGTGTGAGACACATTTTTGCTCTGTTCTCCTCCCCACCACCACATTGATAGAGGCCTAAATGGTCTAGAGCAGCATTCAGAACTGTGAAAAGCTGTGGCACCGTTCCATCAGTAGATTTGTGGCACGTAGGCCTAGCTCTCCCAAGCAAAAGAGGGCACGTGAGATTGGCTCTCACCTTGTGGGGCGGCCCACCTAAGAAGGTCAGAAAGCCCCCCCCCCCGCCCCCGGTCATTTTGTAGAAGGTGCAAAACGGAAACCTTCAAGAGGGCATTTTTATAGAACTGTATTGCAATGGAACATCCAAGGAGAGCTTCCTTATAAAGGAAAGGGTTGCGGTCTACTTCAGGGTTTACCGTATGAATCACCTTCCTTCTGCTGCGTTGTCTTCTGCCTCTGTAACCCACGTTCTGCCTTATGGCATGTCGCGCCTAGACAGGTGTTTCTTTCGGTGGTATAATTTGCACTTCCTCCTCCCAGTTATGAACTCCTGGTTCCCACTGCCTTGTTTATTGGCAGCCCTTGCTGTCTGATTGAACCGTTTTTTAAGTTTTGTAATTGGTCTTTGAGTCGCAGTGAGAAAGGTGGGCTATGAATGAAATAAATAAAGCAAAAGTAAAGCAGACCCGTTCCAGCATGGGTACCCTTTCATATTTCGTACTCGAGGGACTGTCTTTTCCCATACTGTTCAGGCCAGGGGTTAAGCTCTGCCTCACAAGCCCTAGTCTCCGTGCCCCTGCCTTCAGAGGTGAGGTGGGTGGCAACCAGAGGCAGGGCCTTTTCAGGAATGGCACCTTGCCTGTGGAATGTCCTTCCCCTCAAGGCTTTCCCTGGTGCTGCCTACATTGCTCTCTAAGACATCAAGCCAAAATGTTTCTGTTCAACCCAGGCTTTTTAAGGGGTTGATCTTTGAACACTGTTTTGAGTCTGGAAGCCATCAGCGGTTTTTGTGGTCTGTGTTTCTGTGCTAGTCTGGATTTTAGTGCTCAATTATAACTAATGTCTTTTAATGTTTGGTTCTTATTATTTTTGTTTAAAAGCTGACAAGGGCAGGTTCCTGGAGAGTCAGCCTAAACCTTTTCTAAATAAATAAACTTTACAGGTTAGGAGTTCACACGATGGAAGTCTGCTCCAAGCAAAACAAAACAAACCACAGCAAAAAAAACAACAACCCCAAAACACCACTGATTGGCAATCTTTAGGAATATTTTATTTGTGTGGAAGCATTCTCACATATTTACAGTTTGAGGTGAACACAGACAAAGGTATAACTCTTTGTCTGATGCTTTTTGAGAATTAGGCCTTAGAGTTACTGGAATTTATATTGTCAGTCTTTTTTTTTTACTAAGCTGCATGATTTACCGATTCTTATAGTCTTACAGATTTCATTCCCCATAGCAAAACCCTCTTTTGTCAGTTTTCCTCTCTGATTCTTAGGCTGGAAACTGATATCATATGCCCTTTTGAGCTTCTGGCTCTGTGCGCGTCACCGTTGGTACGTTCCATTATCCTGTCTCTTTTTGCCATCGTCTGGAAGTATACTAGCTTGTTGAATTATCGCAGACTCAAGGGTCAGTGTAAAGACATTAACAGATAATCAGCCTTTCATGAAGGGGGGAGAGACAGACAAAGGAGCAGTCGTCACTCATTTGTTGTACATTTTTGCCCAATGTAGCATCAAAAAGCTCTGGGAAACTGTCTCCAAATATTTTATTCTTCTGAAAATGTGAGTCTCCAACCAGCCCAGCCCACAGGAATAATAATATTCATTATATTTAAAGTACTAAAAAAAGAAGATTAAAATTGCCATGTGGAATAAGGTTATGTAAATGTCAGGAATCCCTTGTCAGTGTCACAATTGCAATATTCTATATTATCCCTTCAATTTTTGCTCCTTTTCTCCCCTCACAAAGCATAACTGAAAAACCCTCACTTGTCTCATAGTTGTTCCCAATAACTAGCAAAATACTAATTTTTGTACTTTTTTCCCCGCGTGTGTTCATAACTAGATTACCCCGGAGGGCTCATCTGATTGACCTGTTCTGCCTCCTTGACTGCATCACTACTTGGGTCGATTGGTTTTTTTGCTAGTCTTCCTTCAAAGCTGTAGGTGTCAGAAAGAGAGCAGGAGGTCTGATATTCACAGGCTAGTACCATGAATGATACACACAGGATTCTTGCCAAGTACTTCAGATACTTATAGCATTGGAAAAAGTGCAGAGAAGGGCAACTAGAATGATAAAAGGGTTGGAACACCTTCCCTATGAAGAAAGGTTAAAACGCTTGGGGCTCTTTAGCTTGGAGAAACAACGGCTGAGGGGTGACATGATCAAGGTTTATAAGATTATGAATGGGATTGAGCAGGTTGAGAAAGAAGTACTTTTCTCCCTTTCTCACAATACAAGAACTCGTGGGCACTCCATGGAATTGCTGAGCAGTCGGGTTAGAACAGATAAAAGGAAGTACTTCTTCACCCAAAGAGTGATTAACACGTGGAATTCACTGCCACAGGAGGTGGTGGCAGCTACAAGCATGGACAGTTTCAAGAGGGAATTAGATAAACATATGGAGCAGAAGTCCATCAGTGGCTATTAGCCACAGGGTATAGATGGGAACTCTCAGTCTGGGGCAGGTGATGCACTCTATTCTTGGTGCTGGAGGGGGCAGTAGTGGAAGGGGCTTCTAGTGTCCTGGCCCCACTGCTGGACCCCCTGATGGCACCTGGTATATTTTGGCCGCTGTGTGACAGAGTGTTGAACTAGATGGGCCATTGGCCTGATTCAACATTGGCTTCTCTTATGTTCTTATGTTCTTATATTCTTATGTTCTTAATGAATTGTCTCCAGACTAAATTTTATACTCACGCCGGGCACTTCTCTCAGCAGAACCGAATCCCACCAGTGTTCCCTCTAAGCTGAGTTAGTGTGAGCTAGCTCACAGTCTTTTAGCCTCCAGCTCACGCATTGTTGTCTCCGCTCAGGAAGGGATGGCTCCAGAGCAAACTAATTTATGCAGCAGCCAAATCGCTTGCTCACTACTTTAATGCCAGTAACTCACAAAGTAGAATTTTTGCTCACAAGACTCCACAGCTTAGAGGGAACATTGAACCCCACCCCTCCACCCCCCGGCTGCAGCCCATGGATCCGGACAAAGTTTTGCTCTTAGGGGAAGGGAGACCTTCAGGAGCAGCTCAAGAGGGTCTGCAGCAGGAAGAGGGAATTGGTGGAAATTACCCCACTACTTCCATCAGTGGAAAATTTAGTGTGGATCCAACCTTGTGATTACATGAGTAGAATCATAAGGTTGGAAGGGACCTCCAGGGTCATCTAGTCCAGCCCCCTGCACAAGGCATGAAATTCGCATGTTTCATGTTTCTGTGATCTCATGAATCATCGATGGGTTGGGTGCATGTTTGGAATCTGGGTGTGGTAGAAATAATTATATCTAATTCCAAATGGCATCATAGAGGATAACGCTGCAAAATGGAGCTAGGGACACAGGGAGGGGGGATTTCTCTACGAAACAGAAGGAAGTCCCGGATTTGGAGAAAAACCTGAAATCTAAAACTCCCCAAATAATAGATACAACAAATGTAGTATTTAAAAAAAAATGAACTGCGGGTTGGAAGGTGGGTAGTCCAGCAGTTCGAGACCCAAGAGTGCCACATGACGGAGTGAGCTCCCGTCTCTGGTTCCAGCTCCTGCCAACCTAGCAGTTCGAAAGCAAGAAATTGCAAGTAGATAAATAGGAATCACTTCGGTGGGAAGGTAACAGCGTTCCGTGCACCTCGGTGTCTAGTCATGCCGGCCACATGACCACAGAAACGTCTTTGGACAGTGCTGGCTCTTCGGTTTGGAAACGGAGATGAGCACCGCAGCCCCTGAGTCGGATTCGACTGGCTTTCGAGCAAGGGAACCTTTACTAGGCATCTGCAGCAGTATTGCTGAGCCTTCTGAGCCTTGGTTTCTGTAAAGCAAAGTGTGGGGAGGGGGCACATGGGGGCCAAAACAGCCCAGCAAAAATTCTGCTCCCGTGTCATGTCCCCTGATGGAGGAAGACTTGCTGGGGCAGGCCCTGTGGCAACCCGCGGAGACTCACTATATGTGTAACTGGGCCTGGAACAGCCTGCGCCGACCTAGCCTGGTGGCTGGCACCGCACAACTTGGCCAGACTGTGCCCAGGGAGAGGCTGCCAGGGGGAAGGGAGGAGGGAAATATGGTTGTTGTTTTTTCAGAAATTGGAAAGAGGGAATACCGGGGGGGGGGAAATAAGATGCCACCCACAAGTCCTTGAAGGTCCCACGCTTGTAGTCTTTTTTCCTTGTGTATAGGCAAAATGTTGCATGCAAAGTGGGAGGGTTTGTGATATTTCTGAAGGATACAGAGACACTCTGCCTTTTAGATAGATGCAGGTGGGTAGCCATGTTGATCTGAAGCAATAGAACACTTTGTTCTGCCCTGGGAGAGTTGAGGCGACATCTCCCAGCACGGTCACACCATATAGCTGCTTTAGTTTACAAACTCGAGAATCTTGTCTGCAAAAGGCAGAGGCAAATTGTCCTGTCGCGGTGCCCTATCATGCTGACTAACCGCTTCCTCGGAATCAGAAGGCCCGATAACGTTTTGACGAGAGCGCTGTCGAGTGTTGTCTAAAGCAAACAAAAGCAATTCTCCTCCTCACTCTTCCTGCTCTTCCAACACCTCCAAGGGGAAAAAACCCCGCTAGAGGTAAGTATGTCCAGTAAGCTTCCAGCGGTGGTGGTAGAGAAGCTGGAAAGGAAACAAGCCAATAGCAGCGTTTCCTCGATTTGCCTGCATGGACTGGTGTCCTCGTGTCTGTGCATCTCGCTCTCAGCGCTCCTGAGCAGACCGAGGTATTAGCCGGGGATCAGCCTGCCTCTCGATTAGCATATGAAGTGACTTTCTGGCTGAAGACTCCACTGCATTCACAATAGGCAAGCCTTTGCTTTCCCAAAGCACATGGGTAATTAGGCAGAGCCACCTGGGATTCCCATTTGCAGTGTTGCCAAAAGGGGGGGAGGGCAGTGGGAAGAGCCCCCTCCCCTTTAAAAAAAAAAGTGAGAAAGAAAGGAAGGGGCAAATCCTTTTTCTGGAAGAATGATGAGGCCTGGGGGAGGCGCCCCAGACAATGGCGACACAGCCGTGGCAGGTGGTTCTTGCAGCTGCGTGACACTCGGGCGGCAGCGACCTGAGCGAGCAGAGCCTGAGCGGAATAAATATTGCAAGAGTTCTCCAGTTGTAAAGGTGGCACAGGGGAGGGGGGAGGAGAGCACTGCACAGAACGGTGGCCTGGAAAAAAAAAATTACTTCTGGTCTTCTAAGCAGCAGCCAGAAGCACCGGCTTTATCCTTCCGTGTCGTATAAACTATGCATGAGCTTTGGTGCGCAAGGGCCTAACCAGGGATGATAGAAAGATGTTGAATGGCTACATAAATACTTCAAGGGCTCTCTCTTTTTTTTGGGGGGGGGGAGTGGTGAATGTGCTATTTTTATTTTATTTTTTAGTCCAGGACCTACCTAGTTTATGTTCCAGTTCTTTTTAAATCTAGTTTGGACGATGAACTTTTAGCACCGGTTTAAATTTTTAATTGTGGGAAGCTTGGTGAGTGGAAAGGAACAGTCCCTAAAAGTGGGGTTTCTGATCTCCTGTTGTTTCCTTTGACAAACGTATTAAACCGGAGCTGACCTAAAGATTGCTTTAAGCTGCCTATGAATAAACGTGTGTTATGTAGGTAGCAGTGTTCCCTCTAAGCTGAGTTCGTGTGAGCTCACACCTTTTTGTCTCAGCTCAGGAAGGAGGGCTCCAGAGCAAACTAATTGATGCGGCAGCCAAATCGCTCGCTCACAACTTTAATGCCAGGAGCTCACAAAGCAGAATTTTTGCTCACAAGACTCCACAGAAGTTCTTTTCTCCCTTTCTCACAATACAAGAACTCGTGGGCACTCCATGAAATTGCTGAGCAGTCGGGTTAGAACAGATAAAAGGAAATACTTCTTCACCCAAAGAGTGATTAACAGATGGAATTCACTGCCACATGCGGTGGTGGCAGCTACAAGCATGGACAGTTTCAAGAGGGAATTAGATAAACATATGGAGCAGAAGTCCACCAGTGGCTGTTAGCCACAGGGTATAGATGGGAACTCTCAGTCTGGGGCAGGTGATGCACTCTATCCTTGGTGCTGGAGGGGGCAGCAGTGTGAGGGCTTCTAGTGTCCTGGCCCCACTGCTGGACCTCCTGATGGCACCTGGTATATTTTGGCCGCTGTGTGACAGAGTGTTGGACTAGATGGGCTATTGGCCTGATTCAACATTGGTTTCTCTTATGTTCTTATGTTCACAGCTTAGAGGGAACAAAGGTAGGTAGACGTTTGTATTCTTTAATGCAGAAGAAGAAGAAGAGGAGATTGGATTTATATCCCGCCCTTCACTACCCAAAGGTGTCTCAGAGCGGCTGACAAACTCCTTTCCCTTCCCCTCCCCACAACAGACACCCTGTGAGGTAGGCGGGGCTGATAGAGCTCAGACAGAAACTGCTCTTTTTCAAGGACAGCTCTTATCCGAACTACAGCTTGCCCAAGGTCATCGAGCCAGGTGCCAAGTGGAGGAGTGGGGGAATCAAACCCGGTTCTCCCAGATTAGAGTCCGCGCACTTAACCACTACACCAAACTGGCTCTCATCTAAATGGAGCATCTCATCTAAATGGAAAATTTAATACTTAGTTGTCATACTTGTTACTGAGTCAGGTCTGTCCTGAGCCAGGTCTGTCATGTCAGAACGTCCTGTGCTTGTATGACTTAACACAAGCACTGGGGTCCAGTCAGAACCATTCCAGTCCAGATGTGTACCTGAATCCCAAAACTGACCCAGTGATCCTAAGTTTGGAAAGAAATGTAAGGGAGACGACGCATTCAGCCTACTTTAGTAACAAAGTACAGATTCAAAGATTAAGGTCTTGGACCGAAAGTGAAGCAAAACACGCACTAAACTGTACTCCAGCTGTCTTGGCGAGGGATTGTCAAGTAATTTTAGTGTTGTGCGAGTGGAAGACAGTGGGAGAACTAGTAGCAGTCCTGGAAGTTGTGTATACATTGGACTGGAATGGTTCCAGTTGGACCCCAGTGCTTGTGGCTGGTCTGTACGCGTGTAGGGTTTTCTGACGTGACAGACCCAATCAGGTAACATCACACTTACTTGTTCTGAGTTTTTACTTGACTTATTATATTTTTGTAGAGCCAGATGGGTAACCGTGTTAGTCTGTGTGTAGCAGTAGAAAAGTGCACAAGTCCAGGAGGCACCTGAAAGGCTTAGCAGAATTTGTGGCAGGGGATGAGTTTTCGTGAGTCACTGCTCACGACTCATGAAAGGTCATACCCTGCCACAAATTTCGTTAATCTTTAAGGTGCTGCTACGTTCTTGCTCTTTTCTGTATTTTCATATTCTGTTTTCTGTGTGGCTGACAGTTAAAGATATTTAATGCAGATTTCCCCCCAAAGGAGCTAGAGGTTAATCAGTTTTCCCAGGAAAAAACCTTGTGGTGCATTGCTCAGACAAATGTGGCAAAAGCATCTTTTCCAAGAACAAACTTGATTTCAAGGATCAGTTCTAAATTCACAGTTGAGCACAATTGAGCCAGTGCTTTTTTCCCTCTTACTCAGTAAACCAATTTGTCAGAAATCAGTTCAGCGAGGCAGCTTTTCTACAGAAGAGTACAAAGAACTGAGCCCTGCTGTTTTTGAAATTGGTAGCAATGTATTTACGGATTTGTAAAGGTGTAGTATCTTAGACATGTCTAAATATGGTTTCATGCTTAAACCTGATTATCTCCAGTCTCTGCAATACTTGGTCTCTCCCTTGTCCTCTTTGGCTAATACAGTAGTAATGAGAATATGTTGAAACCTTCGTGTTCATTTCCCCCCCCCCTCTGTTTTTCTTTTCTTTCTGTTTCTTTTTTTACAAGGAAGTATATGCTTTTCTGAAAACAGCAGAACGCTCCAGGAGGCTCAATTGTACAAGCCATCTGTGAGTGAAGGCGCTCACAGCTGCTTCAAAGTTCTGAGAGGTTTGCAGCTTCTGGGAAATCTGTGGCCGATGTTAAATTTTAGTCAAATCAAAGCTTCCAGATTTGCTGCCTAACGGGATGTGTCTAATCTGGTGATTTGGATGCAGTTCGCTTAGGTTTTCAGTGCCTAATGACGTTCATATGTCTGGCGCAACCATGTGCCTTTTGGTGATGCTGCTTTGCTGGTTTCCCTTTAGGGACTGGAGAATAAATCAGAACTTGGGAAATAGACTCCTTTCCACAGGGAGAATGTATAACATGGATGACAAGTTAAGTGCAGGATTTGTTGCTGTTCTGTGTAATCTTTCCTTTCCCCCCTCCTTTTGAAGGATTTTGGTGTCCTCTGTATAATGTGGAATTTAGAATTGTGTAGTCCGAATCCCATGTGTGGTTAGTAGTTTTAACTGGAAACTACCTCTGGTTACTGTGGGTTAGCAGAGACAGATTGTAGTTCAGTTTATCTTTTTTATTTACAGTTCAACAGATTTCGAGTTTTGACGCTGTTCAGCGTGCCCATCGTTATATAGACTTACATTGCCCACAAGCTCGCATTTGTTCTATCAGATTCTATTGTTCAGTAATACCATGTTTGCTTGGAACGTTTGGTGTTGTATTTAAGTAAACGGAAAATTGCAGCTCTGTGAGCAGCGACTTGGGCAGATGTTTTAAATGGAGCACACGCTGGATTTTGCATGTCTGATTCGTAGTGTTTTGCTTTATTTGTGGATAAAACTTGATAGCTTTCTTCTGTCTTTCTGCTTTATGTACCACCGTTTCTCCATGGATCTCAGGTGGCATGAATGGGCTCTCCTTCCCCCCCTCCATTACCCTCACCACTCCTCTTTGAGGTATGGGGGGGGGCTTGTTCATTGTCACCTGGTGAGCTTCATGGCCAACTGGGGATCTGAATTCTGGTCTCCTAGTTCCTGATCCAGCACTTTAACACACACACACAAACACGGCGGCTGTTTTATAGCATCTCTGTAACTTGAGTGCATGGAGATCATTTACAGGGAACTTGAATTAATCACAGTCTTCAATTTAGGAATATCCATACTTCTTTCAGGAGCTGCGGTGGCTCAAGTGGTTAAGTCGCTGAACTGCAGGCTGTGGAAGGTCAGTAGTTCAGCAGTTCGAGACCTGGGTGCCGCGTGACGGGGTGAGCTCCCGTCTCTAGTTCCAGCTCCTGCCAACCTAGCAGTTCGAAAGCAAGAAATTGCAAGTAGATAAATAGGTACCACTTTGGTGGGAAGGTAACAGCGTTCCGTGCGCCTTGGCGTTTAGTCATCCCGGCCACATGACCACGGAAATGTCTTCGGACAGCGCTGGCTTTGAAACGGAGATGAGCACCGCAACCCTAGAGTCGGATTCGACTGGCTTTCGAGCAAGGGAACCTTTACCTTTACCTATACTTCTTTCACATCAACAGGTTTGTAAATTCTGTCCAGAGGAAGAATTACGTGGGCAACAGCAACATCATGGATTCTTCCTTTGTGGTCTGCCACTTCCGACACTGGAAGGAGTTGTGCTCATTGGATCCCACAGTGCTCTAGTAGATTGGGCCACCCTTGTCCTCGCTTTGCTGCTTCTCTTGCTGAGCCTCCAGGCACATTTCTGGTTTTGTCGTCGTTGTTGCGCTCATCATTTCCAATTTGATGTAGTGGTTAGGAGCGTGGACTCTAATGTGGAAGAACCAGGTTTGATTCCCTTGCTCCTCCACATGCAGCCAGCTGGCTGACCTTGGGTCAGTCACAGTTCTCTCAGAGCTGTCCTCTCAAGAGCAGTTCTTGAAAGAACTCTCTCAGCCCCACCTACCTCACAGGGTGTCTGTTGTGGGGAAAGAGACTGTAAGCCACTCTGAGACTCTGTGTGAAGGGCGAAGTTATAAGCCCAACTCTTTTTCTTCTTCCCAAATAGGCCCATCTCTGTGCTCTTACACTTCTTTACTAATCTTGACTTTTTGTTGATATTTCATAATGTTGGCCACTTGGGGCATGCAGTTGGCCTAGAATGAACAAGAAGTTTCGTTGCATTTACATGATCCTTAATAATTTTAGACGACTTGCAGTGATTTTGAACGATGGCAAAGCTTATTCACATTGTCCTGTTTCTATCTGGTTCAGTGTTGCAGATGACCCTGGAATTTAGGATCATTTAGTATCCCATTTTTATTTAGCACTGATGATGTGGAACAGGAGCTACAATAAATCACTGGTATCTGTTACTGTCGTGGCCCCTTCAGTTTCTAAAATAGCTCTCTTGTAGTAATGCAGGAATTTTGCTTTAGTGGCCTATGAGTTAGGGGCTTAGGCTGACATTAAAAGGCAGCGTTCCCAAGTAATAGATACCAGAATCCTCCTTTGACACTAATAAATACTACCTGTGGGGGAGAGACTGGCTAAGTCCAGTACTGGCCTGAAAAAAAGACGTGCAGATCCAAAATAGAAAATGAGGAAGAATATATGTAACATGCAAATGAATCGTAATAAATCCCTCCTTTTCCCCAAACAGCAGTTTGAAAATAGGTTTTCCACCAAACATTCCCTCCTTTCCCCCAAACATTCCCTCCTTTTCCCCAAACAGCAGCATAGGTTTTTCAAGAAGTGGTTTGCCATTGCCTGCCTCTGCATAGCAACCCAGGACTTCCTTGGCGGTCTCCCATCCAAGCGCTAACCAGGGCCGACCCTGCTTATCTCTCGAGATCTGATGAGACTGGGCTAGCCTGGGCCCATCTAGGTCAGCGTGTAGCAAGTATAAGTGTACCAATTGTAGAAATACGACTGAGGCCCGATCCAGACATCGTGGGATGTGATGTCAGAGTGCCGAGGTGTTGCACCATTTCCAGCTACAAGGGAGGGATTTTTTTTTAAGTTCCCCTACATTAATAATTTGCTGTAAGTTGAAAAGAAGCACAGTGAGTGGACAGTAGTCTAGAAACTGCCCTGAATACTGTATAGATACACAGGCTCTTGTTACATCCCAGAGAAGTCTAGAGAGATTCCAACCTGAGGTTACTAATTGAACAAGCTTTTTAGTGAAGACCTTTAAGGTTGTTCTGGCTGTTTATCTTGCCTTGTGTTTTCAGTTTCTTAGAGACTGGCAACAGGAGTCTCGGAGGTGGTACTTGTTAGATTAAGTAACCCGAAAGGTTGAGAAAAAAGGGGAAAAAACAGCATTGAGAATGTTTACACACACATACTGGCCTCGTAACTCTGACCAGTTTTATTTAAATAACCACGAGGGCCTATTGATGTCCATTGTGAATTACATGTTACGAGGAAGTGATTAGCAAAATTGTACCTGGTCTAAAGGTTTTACCTATGCATTGTGGTACATTTGCGGCAATATTGACCTCTTTTTGGTATTATGTGCCACCAAGAAAGGCAAATTGCTGAAATCCATTTGGCTTTTTCATGTTGATAGATAGATCGAGCGAGTGAGCAATTTTGGCTTTTTTATGATATACATTTTAGCATATTTTTACAGTTTGTAACTGTTGCATTTACGTTGAATCAGACCTTTGCAGAATTTTGCTATTTTGTGTACTTGGCATCTATATGCTCTGCTTGTAGGACATCAGATTATTTTGGATGTCTGTCTGTGTGTGTGAGGGGGGGTGTTCTTATGGTTTTATTAAAGACATCTCTCAGGGTTTGGTTTTTTTACAATTTTTCAGCTTTTCTTTTTCTTAACCTTTTGGGTTCCCTAATCAGTCTGTCTTTTCTAGTTGCCTCTTCTCTTCTCTTCTCTTCTCTTCTCTTCTCTTCTCTTCTCTTCTCTCTCTTCTCTTCTCTTCTCTTCTCTTCTCTTCTCTTCTCTCTCTTCTCTCTCTTCTCTTCTCTTCTCTTCTCTTCTCTTCTCTTCTCTTCTCTTCTCTTCTCCTCTCCTCTCCTCTCCTCTCCTCTCCCCTCCCCTCCCCTCCCCTCCCTCCCCTCCCCTCCCCTCCCCTCCCCTCCTGGTCCTGTTAGAACAGAGCAGGAGATCATTACCAGAATGGAAATTTTTATTCAGTTTTATTTCTTGCTTTTATTTCTTTAATTCCAGAGATCACTGCAGTCAGGATTTGTCAGATCCCAACTCTGAACCCTCAGAAAGGCATTCGGTATAGGGGATAACATTAAGAAATGGAAGAAGATAACTTCTTAGGGTGCTCACCATTCACTGTCAGTTGAAATCAGGATGTGCTGGTATCTCTTAAAATGCTCCGAGTGGCTCTGTTGCGGCTCTGAAAGGACATGAGACTCGCATCTGCCTGCACACCCAAGAACAACCGCTGTTGCCCCCAGTAAGCAGGCAAAGAACTAATCACCTGCTTCCGAAAGCAATACATATTTATCATATTCCTTTGCATGCCATCCCTTCGTAACCTTGCATTCTAGCTTCAGCATCCAGATTAAGGACTAGAGGAGCTGAAATTCAGGACGTTCAAAACAAACAAAGCTAGAATGTCGGATGTAGGAAACCTTGGAGACAGGATAAATGTCTGGGTTTGGCACATTGGTGCTGCAAAGAGTTTTGCAGTGGCTTTCTGAAATGCATTTATTTCCTCAAAAATGCTGTGCAGTAAGCAGGGCTATTTTGGGGCAGGAACGCACAGGAACAGAGTTCCGGCTGGCTCCTGAGTTGGCCACGCCCAGCAGGAACTCATTAGCATAACAAGCCACACCCAACAGCAGAAACTTATTAGGATTGGCTACATTAGGGCTGTGTGGCCTAACATGCTATGGAGTTCCTGCTACGAAAAAAGGCCCTGGGTTTTGACAACAAACAAGGTAAACAGAATAAGGAGCAAAAGGTGGGTGTGGCTGGATGGCCACACTTCTGGTAACGTGGGGTTGGCCTAATAGGCTAATGAGCTGTGCTGTCAGGGGTGTGTCCTAATATGCTAATGAGTTTCTGCTGATGGATGTGGCCTATTATACTCATGAGTTCCTGCTGGGCTTTTTCTACAAAAAAAGCCCTGGCAGTAAGTGTTCTTCTTGAAAGGGTTAGGCTGTTGCTGCCGTGCTTTTAAGTTTCTCAATGTTCCCTGTACATTATAATTGGCTACCCTGATTTAAGCAAGTCTTAATACTTGCAAAAGGAAAAATGTATACACGGAACCTTCTTTTAAGGGGCTGCTCTCTCCTGTAGTTTCGAGGAATCCAGAGTTGATAGCTCGTTTCATTTTTGGATGCCTAATTCTGAGTGGGAGAATCATAGAATGTTAGAGTTGGAAGGGGCCTTGCAGGCCATCTAGTCCAACCCCCTGCAGTCCTTGAGAGCACGGAAGGACCAAGAAGCTTCAGTTGTGTATATGGACCTACAGATTACAAGTAGTGGGTTCAGTGCAGTCAAAAAATATCCTGATGCATAGAGTTTTGCTTTGGCTCGGAGCCATGAAGATTCATGGCCTCAAGAAATTTGTTTGTGGGAAAGTCTGATTAATTCAGCTGCCCCAACACTTATTCTTTATTGGTAAACTGTTAAGCATATACTTTACACACGCACACAAAACCCACTTAATTATGCAACTGTTGGCAGCCCCTTTGAGGATTTGAGACTGGAAACGGGTGTCCTTTTATGCTACAGGTTATAATTTAATTGGTGCCCGCCTCCCAGTGTTTTGTGCTGCGGTTGGGGATTTTGGAGCCCTGGACTGCTCTTTCGTTCTTTTGAACCTCATCCATGGCTATTAGCTTCACCACATACTCCCGAAGGGATAGATCTCACTAGGGATCTTGGAGGCTTTGCGCCGGGTAACGGTGGTGTTATTTGTGAATTCTGAACCTCTGAACTATAAGGTATTATTGAGCCAATCCAGGTGGCCAGTAATTCAAAAGCCAATTTTTAAAAAAATCAGATATTTTTGTGAAGCTGGCATAACCAGCCATGACGAATCCATGAGTCACAGAACTCCCTGTGTGTCTTCCATTATCTGTACACAAAGGAAGATGTTCACCTTGTGGCCCAGGAGCTTTTCATCACGCTTCTTATGTGGAAGGAAAGACAGCTTATGAAATACAGATTTGCTCTCTACCTCGGGATCTAGCTGGTTGCTCTTGGGGGTTTTGGAAGTGTCTGGAACCCTAACTGCTGGAAACTTATGTTCTCACCCCGAGGTTTGATTCAGCATTACAAAAAGTATTTAGGGCATACCCCATACTTGCCTGTAATCTCCGCCTCCCCGTGTGGCACGGAGGAAAATGCCGGGTCTTTTAGTCGAGCCAGTGCGATGCAAGCCCGTATGCCAGCCGGCACAGAGAGCAACTTGAAGCCGCCTCCCAGCAGCTCCTTGTCTGTGTGCATCAGCATTTCTGCGGCTTATTCATAAGAGCTTGTGATTACATTATAGACTGGGATGGCGAACGGAGGGAGAAAACCATAATGGCGTAAAAGCCGAATATCTGGGCTTGAGTTTTTGCAATGACACAGGACTCGCTGAGTCATAGTGAGCGTCTACGGTTCCATATCCTCAAAGTTCTTCTGTTACGGTGTCAGTTCCCAATACGGCGGCTTGCCTGTTTTCCAGTATTTCCTGCAGCAGGGGCCCCCTTCATGGCTTTCCATTCTAACAGAAGTTGCGAGCTCGGCCAGTCTTACCACATTTGGTCAAAAGCCTCCGAACTGCTTGCTGATCAGCAGCATAGATAATAGTTTACAGTAACAGATACCCGTTCACAGTGTCTTTATGTGGTAGTACCGCTTTTGACAGTGGAATTCTCCGCCTGGTGGAGAGATCCCAGGTGTTGTTTTTCTTTTGTTCTTTTGCTCTTGTTTTCACGAATGCGAGACTAGGCATAGATGCACGCCATTCCTGAGCTGAGTGGTGGTGACGCCGGCACATATGTACTTATTTTTTGTTTATGTACTTCATTTATACACCCCATCTTTCTTCCCCATGGGGACCCAAAGTAGGTTACATGATTCTTCATTTTTATCCTCACAGGGAACCTTCGAAGTTGGGTAGGGTAGGAGTGTGTGAGTGGCCCAAGGTGACCTGGCAGGATTCCATGGCAGGGTGGGCATTCGAACCTGGATCTCCCTGATCATTGTCTTGACACTCTGACCACTACACTATACTGGCTCTCTTGGGAGGGCTCAATTGATATTATATTGACACCTTTAGGTGTTAACCCATGCTGCAGCCTATGAGTTGAATTTAATACGTGCATGTGGGCACATGACCTGAACTGAGTGGCCCAGGCTAGCCTGTTCTCATCAGATCTTCGAAGCTGAACAGGATCGCCCCTGGTTAGTGTTTGGATGGGAGACCTCCAAGGAATATCAGGGTTGCAGTGAGAAGGCAGGCAATGGCAAACTACCTCTGAAGAGCCAGTTTGGTGTAGTGGTTAAGAGCGTAGACTCTAATCTGGGAGAACCAGGTTTGATTCCCCCACTCCTCCACATGCAGCCGCTGGAATTACCTTGGATCAGTCACAGTTCTCTCAGAGCTGTTCTCTTGAGCAGTTCTCAAAAAGCTCTCTCAGCCTCACCTTTCTCACAGGGTGTCTGTTGTGGGGAGGGGAAGGGAAAGGAGATTGCAAGCCGCTCTGAGACTCCAAGTGAAGGGCGGGGTATAAATCCAATCGCTTCTTCCTCTTCTGAATGTCTCTTGCCTTGAAAATCCCACCGGGTCACCGTAAATTAACTGTAACTTGACGGGGGGGGGGGGAACCAAATGTTGGCACATATACATGGGGGGGGGAGAGAGAATGAGAGAGGCTGTATGTTAGACTATTTTACACAGATCCATACTTAAGCAGTATACTGCTGCACAATGCTACTTAAAACACCCCAGATTCTGGAAATTACTTGCTTCATTTATAGCTCACTCTTCTCACTGAGATTCAAAATTAAAAACAGTTCGGTCAGACAGCAAAGACCTCCAATAAACAGTGTTATAGTAGAGTGCCCTGTACAGGCATGGCGAGGTAATTACTGCTACATCTACAGTACTGACCAGTGTTATTTGAAAGCATATTGAAGGAGATAGGAATGGGTCCCTGTCAGTGTTTCCTCTAAGCTGTGGAGTCTTGTGAGCAAAAATTCTACTTTGTGAGCTACTGGCATTAAAGTCGTGAGCAAGCGATTTGGCAGCTGCATAAATTAGGTTGCTCTGGAGCCCTCCCTTCCTGAGCTAAGACAAAAATGAGTGAGCTAGAGGCTAAAAATTTGTGAGCTAGCTCGCACTAGCTCAGCTTAGGGGGAACACTGGTCCCTGTTGAGGATTCTTCAGCTGCAGCGCACAGTTATGGGGTGCAGGTAGGGTATGCAGAGGAGGTAAGGAATTGTAAAGGCTCGTAAGCATTCTCTTACGCCCATTAGTGAGTTTAACGGGACCAAGTTTCTAATTTGTTCAGGATTGTGGCCTCAGTGCACCGAGTAGAACTATTTCAGCACAAAGTTTGAGTTGAGTAGCGTACCGGATCCGTTTCAAGGTGCTGGTTCTTACCTTTAAAGCCCTTTGTGGCCAGGGACCTGCGTACCTGAGGGACCACCTTTCCCCACATGTTCCCTAGAGAGCACTGCGATCGGGGGCCCAGAACCCACTGGCCTTCCCAAGTCTTAGGGAGGCCAGGTTGGCAACGACCAGGGCCAGGGCTTTCTCGGTGCTTTTAGAATTGTTTTAATCTGATTTGATTCATGTTTTATTGTAAATTATGTACTGATTTTATGTAAGCCGCCCTGAGCCGCCCTTGGCTGGGAGGCCGGGATAAAAATCCAATAAATAAATACATTTTAAGACCAACAAAGTTTATTTCTGGGTACACGAAAGTTTATCCCCAGAATTAAACTTTGTTGGTCTTAAAAGTGCCACTCGACTTAAACTGTGTTCTGTTGTTTCAGACCAACAGGGCTACCCACCGGAATCTATTTCAGCACATTCAGCCCTAAGGCAGACTAGGGAAACAGCACGGCTGCATACATGGCCCATGTTACGAAACATGGGTTTGAGTTTGGGAGCATATATAATCTGTAGTGTCTATTTGAATATGCTTCTCTTTGGGTAGGAAATCCTGGTATTCTTCCTGCTCCCTTTCCAGTTGTGTTTGATGTTCTCAGGGCTATTTTTGGGCACAGGAACAGAGGTCCGGCTGGCTCCAAAGTTGGCCACGCCCAGCAGTAACTCATTAGCATAACAGGCCACACACCCAGTGGCAGAAACTCATTAGGATTGGCTACATGAGGGATGTGTGGCCTAACATGCAAATGAGTTCCTGCTCCAAAAAAAGCCCTGGGTTTTGACAACAAACAAGGTAAACAGAATAAGAAGCAAAAGGTGGATGTGGGTGGATGACCACACTTGTGGTAATGTATGCTAATGAGCTTTGCTGTCATGGGTGTGACTTAATATGCTAATGAGTTTCTGCTGATGGGTGTGGCATATTATGTTAACGAGTTCTTGCTGGGCTTTTGCTACAAAAAAAAGCCTTAGGTGTTCTAATAAGTGCGTGTCGGGATACAAACATAAGACTTCTTGGATGACCCATTTCTACCCTTCCAAACACAACTCTCCTTCCTTCCCTACCTGGTAGGGGAGAGTAGAAGAAGAATAAGAAGAGATTGGATTTATACCCCACCCTTCACTACCCAAGGGAGTCTCAGAGCGGTTTACAAACTCCTTTCCCTTCCCCTCCCCACAACAGACACCCTGTGAGGTGGGTGGGGCTGAGAGAGCTCTGACAGAAACTGCTCTTTTTTTCAAGAACAGCTGTGCCAGTTCTTATGACTGACCCAAAGTCACACCAGCAGTTGCATGTGGAGGAGTGGGGAATCAAACCCGGTTCTCCCAGATTAGAGTCCGCACACTTAACCACTACACCGCTCACTTAACCAAGCTGGCGCAGCACAAAACCATTCAAGTCCTATGGAAGGAAAGCCAGTATTGCCATATAAAATAAGCAACCACATAGAGAGAAGCCACAGAAGGGACCTTCCCAGAAATAGAACAGCTCTGTACTCCGTGGAAGAGGAATTCTTATCCATGCAATGTTCTCCGTGGGACTAATTGGGGCCCACATAGTTAAAGCAGGCTAGGCTGTTCTGTGTCAGGTGGGAGTGCCAACAAAAGAAACTGGTGCCCAGGGCTTCTTTTGTAGAAAAAGCCCAGCAGGAACTCATTAGCATAATAGGCCACACACATGACAGCACAGCTCATTAGCATATTAGGCCACACCCATGACAGCACAGCTCATTAGTCTATTAGGCCACACCCCCATGTCACCAGGAGTGTGGTCATCCAGCCATACCCACCTTTTGCTTCTTATTCTGTTTACCTTGTTTGTTGTCAAAACCCAGGGCTTTTTTTGTAACAGGAACTCCTTTGCATGTTAGGCCACACACTCCTCATGTAGCCAATCCGAATGAGTTTCTGCTGTTGGGTGTGGCCTGTTATGCTAATGAGTTCCTGCTGGGCGTGGCCAACTCGGGAGCCAGCCGGAACGCCGTTCCTGTGCGTTCCTGCCCAAAAATAGCCCTGCTGGTGCCCAGCGTGAAGGCAGTAAGGTCTCACAGAGGAAATAAGACCGTAGTCATTGGTGGAGCTTACCCAACAAGAGTGCAGTTCAAAGGAACCGAGAGCAGGCGCCTGGGATGGCACCGGACCAAGGCTGAATAGGAGCGGGCCAAAGGACAGTGCGAGGTGGACTATTGCCCAGGGAAACTCCTGAGCACCGAGTGAGGCAAGGTTGCCAGTGACCAATCGTAAAACCTCTGCTCATGTTGGCCCGTGAATCTCGGTTAATCAGCTCGGAGCAGGAGTTAGTCGTGGCGGCCAAGGTTATCTACTCAGTAACTTCCGAAAGCACAGACAAAGTCCCCTACGTCATGCACTTGCCCGTTTTTGTGTGTGTGTGTGTGTCACCTGTGTTAAAACAGCTGATCTGAAGCCAGGGCTTGATGCAGCACCTTTAAAGAGGGAGCCTGCCGTGGTTTCCCGTGGTGTGTGTCTGTGAATGCGCAGTGGATATAAATGCAGGCATTGGCAAGTGCTTGCTTAAAACGTTAACGCGTAAAGCTGCACATTGGTGATTGTAGCAGACGTGAGCTCCTCAAGCGGTATTAGGTACTTGGATTCTAAAGTGTACCCGTTCTGATTGCAGGTTTTGTGGTCTTCCATACAGAAGAAGGGGGCAGGGAGGGGCTGTGCTTAAGCTTTCCACCCTGAAGGTCTTCTTTTCTATGTGCTGTGTGGGAGTATTGTGTGGTTGTGTGTGTGTGTGGGGGGGTTATGATCATCCAGATCTAAAAGTCCAGCCTACATTTTAAAGTAGTACCGTTTATTTTCCTACCTCACCTGCTTTTTGCATAAGGTCTCGGCACCATCACAAACTGGAATAATCCGTTACCACGTTATGACTTCGGACGTTTAACTCTACCACAGTTTTTTATTCACAAACAGCATTTAGCAGCATTTCATTTCTTACCAATATAGGCACCTGCTTGGTTTGAGAAGACAGAAATATCCAACCGATGCAAATACATAAAGCACAAAACACTTTAAAGCAGGCTCTTTTTTTTTTTTGTGAAGTCGCTTGCTAGCAGGAGAATGAAGTGGAGATGAGAAGAGACATTTTAGAGTTCCATTTAACATTAATGTGTCCAATTCTAGGTTTGGGGTTCTCACAGTGCAGAAGTCTGGGCAGCTAAGAGAAGATTGAAAGGGATATGATAACAGCTTTTGTGCCAAACAAGTTTTGGAAGTACACTGTGCATATTGTCACATGGTGCATACGAATATATTTAAAGACACATAACTTCGATATATACATTTTGTTGGCAACCAGCCTGCATTTCGTTTATTTTTGAAACAAAATCTGTTGTGAACAGTGATGGAAATCTACTAGCAACATATGCTGAGCTATTGGGCTGTGATGGAGGGAAGGAATTTGGGGGGACGAATTTCATTTTTGTCAGTTATAGTGGGAGTAAAGTCTGGGTGTTTTTTTAAAGATACCATCTGCCCAAGATTTTGATTCTGGTCTCTGGATTCCTGTCATGCATTTCTCTCTCTTATAAATCTTCTCATTCTCCTGCACAAGCATTTTCCCATCCAGAAGTACTTCTGAGCACCTTGTCATTTGAACTTCAAAGGCATGGCTAGGTTCTGATCTCTCTACAGAAGCTGCCTGGGTTTTTTTGACAGGTCTACTGTTGGGTGTGTATTAGCTGTAGATGTCAGTTTCCATGTGAAGTGTTCATCTATGTTACATGTATGTTAAAAGCTCTTCAAGAGGGACATGTATGTTAAAAGCTCTTGAAGAGGGATAAGCTTTTATTAAATAATAATAAGTTGTAGAGCATGGTCATGAATGTTTTTGCATGAAGGCTGGTTCCAAGAAATGTCCTTATTCTTAAGAGGCCACCCACAGTGAGGGAGCAAGATTACCTTCTGATCCTGTCTGCCAGGTGTGTCTGTCCTGCCTTTGGTCCCAACAGATGACCACACAGGGATGTAATGGTTGCATGGCGATATATGCATGAAGGAACCAGTTATGCATTCCACTCCTGGATTATATGTGGGATATTGTTTCCACAGTTTGGACCTACGTACTTTGGACTCTTGAGAGTCCCTTGGACTGCAAGGAGATCAAATCATTCAATCCTAAAAGAAATCAAGGAGATCAAATCATTCAATCCTAAAAGAAATCAACCCTGACTGTTCCCTGGAAGGCCAGATCCTGAAGTTGAAGCTCAAATACTTTGGCCACCCAATGAGAAGGGAGCACTCACTGGAGAAGGCCCTGATGCTGGGAAAGATTGAAGGTCAAAGAAGAAGGGGACGGCAAAGGGATGAGATGGTTAGACAGTGTCATCGATGCAACGGACATGAAATTGAGCAAACTTCAGAGGACAGTGGAAGACAGGAGGGCCTGGCGTGATCTGGTCCATGGGGTCGCGAAGAGTCGGACTCGACTGTGCGACTGAACAACAAAAACTTTGGATTTCACACACACAGTCCCTATGCAGATGTTCACATGGGTGGCAGTGCTATCTAGGACAGATGTTTCCTTGCTTTTCCATCATACATAGCTCCCTGTATCATGGAAGTCTTCTAAAATGGACCCAAACCTGCAATTGTAGGGTGTTGCTTTTAAATATGAATCTGGATGCTGTTAATACCCTGGGGTTTTGTCCGCTTCAGAGGCATGGCTAAAGAGACTAGTTGCGAAATGTTCAGCCAAGGATTTGCCCCCTAGTAAATAAGCAATGGGGATGGAGAACAAAAATGCAGATTTCCTTTTGACTTTTTTTGGTGGATTTCTCTTGAATACGTGAGCACAAGACGTTGCCTTATACAGAAGCAGATCACTAGTCCGTCAAGGTCAGCATTATCTGCTCTTGACGAGGGATCGGCTCTCCAAGGTCTCGGATCGAGGTCTTTCACATTACCTACTTCCTGGATCCTTTTTAATTGGAGATGCCAGGGATTGAACCTGGGGCCTTTCGCATGCTGAGAAGATGCTCTACCACTGAGCCGCGGCCCTTTCCGTCAGTTTTTTTGCACCTTCTGTACCTGGGCTTTGAGATAATTGAAATGGCAACATTAATTTGCTCTTTAATGCCAGTTGGGTGCAGTGGCTACGCGGACTCTAATCTGGGAGAACCGGGTTTGATTCCCCCACTCCTCCACTTGCACCTGCTGATGTGACCTTGGGTCAGTCACAAGCTCTGGCACAGCTGTCCTTGGAAAAAGAGCAGTTTCTGTCAGAAGTTCTCTCAGCCCCACCTACCTCAGAGGGTGTCTGTTGTGGGGAGGGGAAGGGAAAGGAGTTTGTAAGCCGCTCTGAGACTCCTTTGGGCAGTGAAGGGCGGGCTATAAATCCAATCTCCTCCTCCTCTTCTTCTTCGTCGTCTTCTTCACAACATTTTCAGATTTCCCCCCACAACGACTTGTTCTGTGTGCATGCCTGTGTTACATTCTAAAAGGCTAGAATTCCTCTAGATGTTTATAGGCCATATACCACATGAATGCATTATTGCGTTGAAGGAATTCTGCCCATGTATATGTGAACATGCCTTGACGTATACAGAACTACAGGGCTGTTTTTGCTGAACGAGGAATTTCTATGAATGGAGCAGAGCTTTGTATTTGTTTCCCTTCCTAGCTGGACTTTCTGAATGTCCTGTGGTTCAGGCCGTGCCAAGTTCACAGCACACAAATATGAAACAAAGCCTATATTCCCCTCATGAGGGGCTGTATTTCCTGGCTGCAGGTGGGAAATCCTGTTCATGTGGCTCTGCTGTTAGAATTGTGCAGGCACCTGTCTTTAACTGCATCTCTCAGCCAGTTTGGTGTAGTGGTTAAGAGCGTGGACTCTAATCTGGGAGAAGCGGATGTGATTCCTTGCACTTGTTTCCTTGCACTCTTCCACTTGCATCTGGCTGGATGATCTTGGGCAAGCCGTAGTTCTGATAAGAGCTGTTCCTGAAAAAGAGCAGTTTCTGTCAAGAGCTCTCTCAGCCCCACCTACCTCACAGGGTGTCTGTTGTGGGGAAGGGAAGGGAGTTTGTAAGCCGCTCTGAGACACCTTTGGGTAGTGAAGGGCGGGGTATAAATCCAATCTCTTCTTCTTCTCTTCTCATATTTACTCTCATTAGTAAGGAACACTGACCCCCCCTCCCCCCGGTTCAGATTAGTTTGAAAATATTCTGTTTACAGCACTAGATGCTCTTTATTTATTCTATTTGTACTTACTTATAGCCCACCTTTCTTACCGAGACTCAAGGCGGATTATGCAGCATAAGTTGATGCGCTTAACAGGCTGCGACATCGAATACACAGTGTATTCGGAAAAAGGATTACAGAGATTTGTAACAAAGCAAAAAATGTTAGATGTGATCATCAGGGTAGGAAATGGTTCAATGTGGAATGGAAGTGAAGAGCTCATTCTAATGGAATCTTCAGGGGCCCGAGATCCCAAATACTGTAGGTGGCGCTCTTGAGCCTGAGCAAGATATTAGGATTTCTGTCACAGTGATGTGTCAAGGTAGAGGTAAAGGTTCCCTTGCTCGAAAGCCAGTCGAATCCAACTCTAGGGTTGCGGTGCTCATCTCCGTTTCAAAGCCAAAGAGCCAGCGCTGTCCGAAGACGTTTCCGTGGTCATGTGGCCGGCATGACTAAACACCAAGGCGCACGGAACGCTGTTACCTTCCCACCGAAGTGGTACCTATTTATCTACTTGCAATTTCTTGCTTTCGAACTGCTAGGTTGGCAGGAGCTGGAACTAGAGACGAGAGCGCACTCCATCATGCGGCACTTGGGTCTTGAACTGCTGAACTACTGATCTTCTGCAGCCTGCAGTTCAGCATCATAAAACCAATGCAGAAAATAACATTAATGAAGTAGAAGACAGTGCCGCGAGAGCAAGCAGATGATACATACCGTATACAGCGGAATAGTCCTCAGTCGCTTTTCCTTCATTAAAGCCAACCTCCTGAACTACTCAGATCTGGGGAAAATACAGAGGGGGGGTGATTCAGGGATTGGAGGCCCTTTGATATGAGGAAAGGCTGAAGAGCCTGGGACTTTTCAGTTTAGAAAAGAGACTGGGGGAATATGATAGAGGTTTATAAAATTATGCATGGGGTGGAGATAGTAGGGAAATTTTTCTCCCTCAAAATAGTAGAACGTAGGGCTATTTTTGGGCAGGAACGCACAGGAACGGAGTTCCATCTGGCTCCCGAGCTGGCCACACCCAGCAGGAGCTCATTAGCATAACAGGCCACACCCAACAGCAGAAACCCATTAGAACTGGCCACATGAGGGGTGTGTGGCCTAACATGCAAAGGAGTTCCTGCTACAAAAAAAGCCCTGGGTTTTGACAACAAACAAGGTAAATAGGATAAGAAGCAAAAGGTGGGCATGGCTGGATGACCACACTTCTGGTAACATGGGGGTGTGGCCTAATATGCTAATGAGTTTCTGCTGATGCGTGTGGCCTATTATGCTGATGAGTTCCTGCTGAGCTTTTTCTACCAAAAAAGCCCTGCTAGAACGCAAAGGCATCGAATGAAACTGGTGCGCAGTAGGTTCAGGATGGACAAAAGGAAATACTACTTCACACAGAGAGTGATTAAAATGTGGAATTCGCTGCCAGAGGATATAGTGATGGCTGCAGGAATAAAAAGCATTAAAAGGAATTAGATAGATTTGTGGAGGAAAGGTCTATCAGTGGCTACTAGCCATGGTGATTGAGGGGAACCTCCATGTTCAGAGGCAGTAATCCTCTGAATATCAGAGCCAAGGAGGCAATGTCTGGTGAAGGCCTCGCTCTCCGTGCCCTGTTGTTGGCCCTCTAGAGGAACCGGTTGTGTGAGACGGGTCGTGTGGACTAGATGGACTATTGGTCTAATCCAGCAGGCCTCTTCTTACATTCTTACATTAGTATAGCCTCATTATCTTAATAAATATGCCTTCCTGAACCGTTCTCTTTGCGGGAAAGACAGAAGCATGGAAGCCTTCCTGACTTCCTCAGGCACTCTGTTCCACAAGGCAGGAGGGGCACAGCAGAGAGTGGGCGTGTAGGGACAATTGTTGATCTTGCCCATTCATGGGATGGCACTTGCGGGAGGCCCTGCCGGGATGAGCGACGCTGTTGTGGCAGAGTGTAAGAGCAGTGGCAGTCTTTTAAACATTTGTGCCTTTATCGAGCTTTGCCTGCCTCCTGTTTCCAGAGGATTTGTGTTCTGTATCGTCGATGATACCGCGGGAATCTTTTTTGCATATTGAGTTTCCATCCTGCAAGGCACGGTTCTGTTCTTCTCGTTTGTGGCATCGTTGCTTGAGAAGTGAGTGACTCTCATGTCTGGAGCTGCTTAAGCATCTTGTGGGTCCTTCGGGCAGTGAAGTACTTTGCACTGATCAGTGTTTTCAGTGCCACTTGAAGTCCTTAATCATCAGGCGAGCATCCCCCTCCCGAAATAAGTGCCCGACTGCTGCTTGTTGTCAAAGGAAAGGGCTGGATTACCCTAATTACCTCTGTATTGACCCTGCCATTATTCTTAACCTTGCTACTGCAGATTGCACATAATCAAGTTAGAGGGAGTAGCCACAAATTCCTCCTCGCTTCGTATTCCCCAGTCCTTGGTGCTCTAAGAGAGAAGTGCCGAGTATTCCTCGAATATTCCTCCGATGTTGCCAGGGCGGGGGGAAGGGGGTGCTGTATGAAGACGGCACTGCGTTGTGTTCCTGCAAATACAGATCTGCTTCCCAAAATGATCTTTGTCATACTCATTCAAATAAACCTTTTAATTGTTTTTCCCCCGTTGGCTGTTATTTCAGTCTTTCACAAAAGCCCTCGCCTCTCTGTGTTCAGTCTTAGACTTATTCCATCCTTTCTGGTCATAAGAACCTAAACAAAAGAGGAAAAGGGAGTGAGATGGGGAGTGTTTTCAGCATCTTCTACCTGTGTGATCTTAGGTTTTCAAAGTTAGTTTCCCAATGCCTGCATCTCATTGTCAAACAGTTGAGAGCCAGGGGGAGGGTTATGTTGTTCTCTCTCAGAGGCTAAAGAGCAAACGGGGTCTTGTGTTGCATCTTAAGAGAAGAAGAAGAGATTGGATTTATACCCCGCCCTTCACTGCCCAAAGGTGTCTCAGAGCGGCTGACAAACTCCTTCCCTTCCCTTCCCCCCAACAGACACCCTGTGAGGCAGGTGGGGCCGAGAGAGCTCTGACAGAAACTGCTCTTTTTCAAGAACAGCTCTTATCAGAACTACGGCTTGCCCAAGGTCATCCAGCCAGGTGCAAGTGGAGGAGTGGGGGATCAAACCCGGTTCTCCCAGATTAGAGTCCCGCTTACCACTTATCAACTGGCTCTTAACCACTACACCAAACTGGCTCTTAAGAGGTTGAAGATGGAAGGGCAGCTTTCCGAGGAGTATATGGGTCATTTGTATATGTGCATGTTTATGTCTGTGTATCTGCAAGTAGAAAAACTGCATATAGAACGCCGGAGACCAGTATGTAATTTTTTTTTCTGCTTGGCATGGAGAAGGTCCCAGGTTCAGCCTCTGGCATCTCCAGTGAACAGGATCAAGAGCTCTACCTGAGACCCTGGAGTGCCTCTGCTAGTCTATATAGACAATACTGACCAAGAGAGACCAGTTTGGTGTAGTGGTTAAGTGCATGGACTCTAATCTGGGAGAACCAGGTTTGATTCTCTACTCCTTCATTTGCAGCTGCTAGATGTCCTTGGGCAAGCCATAATTCTTTCTTTTTTCCTGTTCCTGTTCCTGTTCTTTTTCTTTCTTTTTTTTACTTTTAACTTCTTATTTATTTTAACATATCAGACAGCTGCTTGGGTACAATAACAAAAGTAGATTCATGTGTAAACATATTCATTTATCAGAAACTGTTGTATAATCTAATAAAATGATCTAACATAAATAACCATTAGACTCTTAAACAGGTAGATCCTCATATATTTATAAGGATTTTATTCTACTGAATGCAGGTTTGTAGTCTGTCATATTGACGGTATTATTTCCAACTATTCCAAGCCATAGTTCTGTCAGAGCTGTCCTTGAAAGAGCAGTTTCTGTCAGAGCTCTCTCAGCCCCGCCTACCTCACAGGGTGTCTGTTGTGGGGAGGGGAAGGGAAAGGAGTTTGTAAACTGCTCTGAGACTCCCAAGTGAAGGGCGGGGTATAAATCCAGTCTCCTCCTCCGCTTCTTTTTTCTTTCTTTCTTCTTCTGAGTCAGTATGAGGCAGCTTCATATGTACTGATGGTTATTATAACTCTCCATGTATATGGTTGATTTAGTGACTATAATAATGATAAATTAAAGTACTGATGGGTGTTCAGTGGCTCCCCCCCCCCCCTTCACATTTTTCACTTTCTACTTATTGTTGATCAGGGCTTTTTTGTAGAAAAAGCCCAGCAGGAACTCATGAGCATAATAGACCACACCCAACAGCAGAAACTCATTAGCCTATTAAGGCCACACCCCTGACAGCACAGCTTGTTGGCATAATAGGCCACACCCCCATGTTATCAGAATTGTGGTCATCCAGCCACACCCATCTTTTGCTTCTTATTCCGTTTACCTTGTTTGTTGTCAAAACCCAGGGCTTTTTTTGGAGCAGGAACTCCTTTGCATGTTATGCCACACACCCCTCATATAGCCAATCCGAATGAGTTTCTGCTGTTGCGTGTGGCCTGTTATGCTAATGAGTTCCTGCTTGGTGTGGCCAACTCTGGAGCCAGCCGGAACTCCGTTCCTGTGCGTTTCTGCCCCAAAATAGCCCTGTTGTTGATGCATGTTTGTATTTGATGCCTGCTACATAGCAAGATCTGGTTCCTGCTAGGAGGGTTAACTGTTTGCAGGGCCAGCCTCGGACTCCACTGCCCTAAGCGGCAAGGCCCCTCAGTGCAAGAAGGGTCCCCTGGGTTCCTTGCCAGTGTCTCATGGAATGGTGAGGGGCGTCTGTCAGAGATCGGTGGAGGCTCCCACAAGGCCAGTGGGCTGGTGCCACAAGGCCTTTCCGATCACATGCTGTGTCCTTTTCCCTTTGGCTGCCGTGTCTTGAAATAAGAGTTCTGCCCCTAAAAACACGCCACTCTAGGAGGCTATTTGTGTGTGTGTGTGTGGGGGGGGCTGGATTGGATGCTTAATACAAAGCCTCTAATATTTAGGCGTATATTTGCTTCTGATAATGTAGCTGAGGCAGAAGGAGAGGCTTATTATTTACCCCTAGAGAGGGTTTTTTTTTGTTTTCGCTTGAATCTAGACTGTTATTAGCCAAACAACCTTAAGTACATTACGAAACAGTGTTGTTGTCCAGCTGGGGCTACCTTTTGCAGACTCGCCCTGCTGTGCCTTCAGCCCGGTGCTGTTAGAAACGCGCCTCGGCATTGATTTTAAGTGAAGGCGCACAGTTTGATGCAAGGTCACTGCAGAGCTCCTCCAGGATTGATTTACAAGGCTGCAGACTTGAACCGTCTCCAGTGTTTCTAGTGGAGGGCTCGGCACAGGATGAAATGCAGGGACTCGGATGCCTGCTGCATCTCCCCGCCACACTCTTTGGGCCTCCTCTGTGCATGTTTCGCTTACTCAAATCAGAACCCAAAAAATGTGTTTTGCTCGGTCAGTCAAAACACACCCAGTCTGCATTATATCTTGGGTGCTCTGCTCCTGTATGTTCCTGTTCCATGTCCAAAATGCAGTATCCTGTTTTCCTTTAGTGGTGGTGGTAGTGAAGAATTGCTTTGTTATTCTTCATGGGAACAACTATTAAGGAGTCTTCTGCTCATTCAGGCTAATTTATTGATCACTGCCTGTGAAATGGATATGTGGACAAGCTGGAAAACTTTTCAGGAGGGTTGGTAGGCTTGCCAAGAACTTACCGCGTGGCGGCGGGGGATGGATACGTCCTCGCAGGACCATCCCTGGGGGATGGACAGGCATGGAGCACCATGCCATCACCAGGAAGTGACGCTAGGTGATGCTCTGGCAATGTCGCTGGAAACTCGATGGTACCATCGAGCCTTCAGCCCCATTGCTAGAGCGTCGCCTGGTGTCACTTCCTGGCGATGGCATGGTGTGTTACAAGGAGTATTGGTCCGGCTGGGGAGCATGCGTCCCCCGCTCCCACGTGGTAAGTACTTGGGAACCCTAGGTATGGGTCACTTTGGGGGGGGGAGGTCCCAACCATCCTTCTATCACAAACTGACACATCATTTTTCAGCATTTAAAAAAGAATGCATCTGCCAGTCACATATTCCTCCTTAGTGGGCTGGTGCAGACAGTGCTCCTGATGTTTAGCCATGAGTTCCATATACTGCTTCCTTCCTGACCCTGCTTCTGGAGCATGGCTAAGCGTGTCATCAGCAGGGCCTTGTCAGAGGTCGGACTCTCCCCATGTAATGATGAGTGTGCCTCCACCTGCAGAGCCATCCCTAACAGAGCGAGGCTCCCAGGAGGAGCATCTCCAGTCAGGTATCAGCCATGCAGTAGAGACTTGCAGTGAAAGTTGGTGCTCCTGTTAGTACCATGGGAGAGAAGGTGGCATGGTAGAGCCCAGGGGTGTCAAACATGTGGCCCGGGGGCCTAATCAGGCCCCTGGAGGGCTTGCATCAGGCCCGCACTGGAACTGGCTGTCTTCTGCTTCTTATTCTTCCAGTTCTGCTGCTGCTGCGTCATCGTAGGTTTGCAGCTTACAGATACACACCTGAACAGCATACTCAGGATTGCAAACAGCACAGACGTTTTGGTGCAATAATTCAGAGCAAGAGGTGTCAGTTATCAGACACTGTTAAATAAACAAAATATTGCAAGAGGGCTAATGTTTTAAGCATCTTTTTATTTTAAGTTTTAAAAAAACCCCTTTGTGTTTGTGTCCTTTATAAAGTTTATATCTCCGCTACCTGGCAGTACATTTTATGACACATGTGGCCCCGGCCCAACAAGGTCTCCTTTATGTCAGATCCAGCCCTCATAACAAATGAGTTCGACACCCCTGGTAGAGCCTGACCTCATCAGATCTTGGAAGACACGGCTTGTCTTCCCTTGCTGGGGTCACCATAGATTGGTTGTGACTCAGTGGCACGTTCGTAGCTTAAACACGGTTAAGGCTAATGGTGAGGGTTTGCAGTTTAATGGAGGATATGCAGTTCTCAGGCCACCTGCCATCGTTGTGCTGTACTTGAAGGGAAATCAAAAACACGCGTCTACTGGGAAGACGTATCAGCAGCAGCGTTTCAATGCATGACTTGCCTGGTTTTGGAAATCAGTGCTCAGAATGTTTCTGGATCATCTTTCCCACAATAGCTCCTCCTTGGCGAACCTCTCTCTTTTTAAAAAATTCACGGTGCCTCACAGTGCCTATTTTTAATACCTGGCCAATTCTAAATGGTGTTTTGGTTCTGGTGTTTAGAGGAAGAAGAGTAAAGGAGAGTAAACCCTGGGGATGCTTATTTATTTATTTATTTTTATTGTAAACACGGAAACATTGCACTAACATCGCCCAACAATATATGATAAGGAAACAGTAGCAGAAAAAAGAAAACCAGGATTGACTGGGCAACGAGGGATGCTTAATAATGGCATCAGATTTGGGCAAGCGAAAACTGATTGGTGAGATCTAAATGAAGTTCGCAGCTGAATTTATAGCCTTGTCATAGCCCTGAGTGGTACAAGTTCACAGAAGACTTAAGTGGTGGTTATCCTAGTGAAGCTGATTGTATTCCTCAAGCCTTTTTTTCAGTGGGACAGTTAGATCTGGCCACCTTGCTTGCATTTGCCGTGACTTTTACTCAGTGGTCTGGGAGACAGCTTCTAAAGTGGGGGAAGTCTCCCTGAACCTGGGAAAAGCACCACCATTAGTGGGACGCATCTGCAGGATTCACTTCACGGCACTGGGTGCTGTAGTCAACCAGCCATGGCTCCTGGTGAGGGAACATGTGAATCTTTTCATTCTCTGGACTGGAATTATGTTAAGCACAAATGGCACCGGGGACTCAGCAGTCCTGCTTTAGCCGGAAATAATTTGGGTGCTGTAAAAGAGGACTAGGATTTGAATTTACAATATGGGTAATCTTTTCCACCCATCAAAAGATACACCCAAATAACACAGTATGGAGAGAGTTCTGGGTTATTGCATGGATAACTACACAAATCAAAACACTGGTAGATCTGCAGTAATGAGCTCACAGCTGCACCGATCCATGTAACACCAGCAAAACTTTTTGTGGAAATCAGCCTTGATTGTTGATAAAACACTGGAAATGGCACACAGTCTGTATTCTGTGTTGTAGCAACACAACTGATAGGTGATTATCATTGGACTTGCGCTGGGTATTATTACTGGGTTACATCTGCCTGTTGTCAGCAGTGTGGGGGGAACCTTACTGAAGTTTCATAGGGTTGCACATGTGAACAAGCAGACGTTTACTTGGCCTTGGTGCGCAGGTGACCCAAGCGGTGAGGCCTCTCCTTTTGTTAGCATAGGTTGGAGCTCTGAGAACAAAAGCACTTCAGTTTTGTGAAAACTTTCTAACCACATACTTCAATAACACTGATTCAAGCCAGGTCCTTGAAAGCAATCTGCTAGCCTTTGTCTTTCTTCGGTTGATTCCCACGTGCTCTGTTCTAATCTCTGCATTATGCATCTCAGCCGTAACATACTCCTTGTCTGTATTTCGGCACAAAGTACAAACGCAGCTGTTCTTTCCCACTTGCTCTCTCCAGAATCGGAAAGCATCACATTGAGGGGATTCGCTGTTGCATTGCAAGTGGCACACCACGGCCACCGTAGATGTGGCCTAGGCATTTCCCCCCCTTTTTCACTGGGTTAGAGGGAATGGTGTTATGCCTCTACACCCATGGCGTGGTCTCCAGATCCCTAGGTGTGCTGCTTCAAAATCTGGCACAGAGTCTGCACGGAGGAAAAGTATCCCGGCAGGTTTTTCAGGACTTGTTCACCCACGCATGCTCAGTGCGTTGTTTTCTTACTCTTGATGGCCGGCAGCTGAATGCATGATCAGATTCAGGTTAGGAAGCCTTATGTGAAGTGTTAATAAATGCTGTAGCTATGGCAGTCACATCTGTATTTATAACAAAGATTTTTATTGGAATATATTCAACATTGTTAAACACCATTTCCAAATCCACCTGTAAACTATATCCCTTCCCCCCTTCCCCCCCTAATAGGCTTCCAGCACTGCTATTGCCAATAACAAAGAAAATTTAACAGTAACCAGGTTTAAACTTATAGCAATCGATAAGCCAGGTAACATGTTTTTTTGTATACAGAAATCTGACTCATCTAACATTATTCCGTTTTCAATAAGAATCAAGGTTATACATTTTCCCTTTCATTTTATATTCAGCTTCCATATATATTTTCAGGTCTTCCCATTCATTTAAATACTGTTCTGCCATTTGTCCACTTAATTTTTTAGTCATTTTGTCCATTTCAGCTAAAAATAGCAGTTTTCTTAACCAGTCCTGTATATCCGGTACTTTATCGGATTTCCATCGTTGTGCAAAAGCCATTCTCGCTGACATGATCATGTACCATAATACTGTTCTCTTTTCTTGCTTAATTTTTTCCATTGTCACACCTAAGAGTAGAAGTTCCGGACTTTTTCTAATAGGGATTTTCAATATTTTCTGCATCTCACAATGAACATTTGACCAGTATACTTTCGCTGTCTCGCATGTCCACCTCTATGGCAGTCACATCTGTGAGGGCCCATTCGTACAGCGCTTGGTGTAACAGTCACCAAGCAGTGGTGCTGCATGGGTGAATCAGCCCTGTTGATGTTTCTGAGCTGCCAAGAGATTCCATTTTTAGTGTCTGGCTGTCTTGAGACATACGCAGTGCAATTCGCCATCACCGGGAAAACAGTTGCAGAACAACAGTTGTCCATACACTCAATAAACACGGGAACTAGAAATCTGTATGACAAATTTTAAAAACAGCTATTAAGATTACAGTCTAGCAGGGAATGTTAAAGTCAGATGTTAAAGTAGTAGCAGTCAAATATTCAGAAGCTTAGAGAATTTTATATTCTATCTGAATTGCTCCTCTGGTCTAATTGGATACTCCAGCTAGATAAGGATTAAAAAGTCTGTATCAGAATTTTTATTTGCTTAGACTGCCTTCCAACATCTCAACAAGGCTCAGTTAAACTATGATTATTAGTTGCTGTAGATTTCCCGGGTTGTGTGGCTGTGGTTTTGGAATTGTAGGACCTGACGTTTCGCCAGTAGGACCTGACGTTTCGCCAGCTCCCCAACTCTGCCAGTGCAGCACCCAGGAAACGATTTTTGCAGTTCACAGAAATTCGGTTGTATGCCCTGAGGGGCCTGCTGTTCAAGGGAAAGCGTTGTTTCTTTCTTTCTTTAAAGCTCACTTAATACAAGGAAGCCCTGGGTGTACCTCCAGTAACTGTTTGAATCCCAGCAGCGGAGTATACAGATTTCATCTTGTCGTACAACTCGTGTTTCTTCATCTCGAAAGAGGTTAAGCAGAACCGGTGTGTGTGTGTTTTAACCAGAGGTAAAGTGCAGAAGAAGACAAAAATCCCAACGACTGCACCATTCTCTTCCTACTCAACTGGATCTTTACGTTGTCACCCACTCTTGCTTTCTAGCCCCGTTCTTTAGACAGAGATACCTGTGGCTGGGAACAGTTGCAGATAGCAAAAGGAGACTACTTTAGCGGATAAATCTGAATTTTCAATTAAGCCAGCTTCATTGATGGTGTATGTCAAGCCTACGCGTCTGCGAGCACATAATCCGGAGTTGCAGCAGACACACAAACCAACTTTTGAAGTCTGACAGTCATTTACCACAGTGGACAGAGCAGCTTCCTGTGAGTCACTGAGTGGCATTGTTGAACAGGCCAGCGTCATGCCCAGATACCCTTGCGCCTTGTTTAATCAAAACGTTTTGCATTGGATCCGTTTTTGTTCTGCTCCAGAAGTTCTATATACAGATAGTTTGTACCGGCCCCATTGAACACGACGACACATGAAGTTCACCTGGGTTTTTTTCCCACCTGAGGTAAGGAAGGGACGGTGCCTTCATTTCAAACAAGAACGTATGCATTCTTGGCGTGCGATGTTCAACTGAATTGAATGTATGGTTTCTCCTCAGATGACGGCACAAAGTAAGCTGTTGCTACTTCACCTGTATAACCCAGCTTTGACTTTCCACCCCCAAGTAAGTCCCAAGACTCTATTTTAGAGCCTCCTTTAAAGACAGTTATATTACTTTACATGATATTTGGATTTCATTCCTGGTTTTTTTTATGTATGTGTTTCAGGTTTACCCAAGGACCAATTCATCAGGCTGGCATTTGACTACAACAATCTCCAATTCTCTAGGTATTAGTTGCTGTAGATTTTCCGGGTTGTGTGGCCATGGTCTTGGCATTGTAGGACCTGATGTTTCACCAGTAGCTGTGACTGGCATCCTCAGAGGTATAACACAGAAAGTTGGAGGACTCTCTTTGTCTATACTCTCTATAGCTGGCAATAGCACTGCATATAAGATTAGAGTTTCAATAGCCATTCCACACACAAAAGAACCTCCTCAAGAAACAGGAAACCTCCTCAGGAAACAATCCATAGACAAAAGAACCTCCTCAGGAAAACTCCTCTATTAGCATGTTCATAGCCTGGAGAACTGCTACAAGACAATGACTCAGCCCTACCGCATCTTCCAGGGTAGAAATAAATTACTTGCCTACCATTTTTCTGCTCCCCTTGACACAGAGAGTACTCCATCTTTCTGTGTTATACCTCTGAGGATGCCAGTCACAGCTGCTGGCGAAACATCAGGTCCTACAATGCCAAGACCACGGCCACATAACCCAGAAAATCTACAGCAACTAATGAACTCCGGCCATGAAAGTCTTCGACAACATATCTCTGGGTATTGTTTGTTTGTTTTTTGCAAAAATAACGACCAGAAAACCTTTTGCGAGCCCGTCAGCCATTAGTGAGTTGGATCCTGATCATTAACCCATCACACTGCATTTCTAGTGGCTAGTACTGGGCCAGAACCTAAGTAAATCAGACTGACGCCTCGGCTTAGCTGGGGCCTTTGTGCGTATACAAAATACCTCTCAGCTTTGGTTCCTCTGCCTGTGAAAGAATAGAGACCTACCACACAAGCTTATTACAAGGTTAAACAAGGCAATGGAACGAAATAAACCTCTCTTCGAAGTAGGATGAGCTGTAGATCTAGATGAGTAATGGGAGTGATACTGAGAAGATGAACCAATACGTAAAGTGGGCTCAGGTCGCCAATGTGTAACATGTAGTTTTCAATAAATATATGTAAAACAACCTGTCTGTACAAGTGTCTTGTTTTTTTACATAAGTCCCATGACACAAGATTTCCAAAATATGCAGAAGTGCATTCATCCTAAGGCTCTGCATGCAGCCGTATCTACTGTATCACATAGCTCATGGCCACAGCCTGCTTTCAGGGAAAGAATTTCTCAAAGTAGGTCTAGAAATATCCATAATTTTAAATCAAAATCCTTATTTCAAGCTAGTCATTTCTGGGAAACTCATAATCAGTCTCTTATCTTCAAGTCCCTGTGGGAAAAGAGAAGGTCTACAAATATTCAGACTATTTTTTAGCATCCCTCAAAAGATGATTTCATATGTGAGCCGGCATGATCTCTCCCCCTCCTCCTCCTGCCCCATGCCTGGGTACCAACTATTGACTTCTAACTTGCCGTTGTCTTGTGTATAGAAATTGCCATAACTTCCTGTTTCTTGAAGCCACTTCCTCAAACTTTCTCCTGGGGAAAAACACAGCAAAGGCAGAAGATGTTTTAGGAACTGGGTATCTTTCTGCAGGCTGGGTGTGGACTATCTAGTGGCTCTTGGGGGGGCCTGGGCCTTGCTACTGCACTGAAAGACCTAGCTACTTTTGATAAAGGCTGCAAGGGCAGGGACAGTTCTCTCCGTGACTTTCCCATTGTGCACTGGTCCTTTGTCAGTTTGGGATGACATCCCAATTTTCTTTTTGTCTCCTTCACCTGAAAGCACTTGGTCCCTCTCTCTACTTCTACTATAACAGAAAACACGTGCGGTCAAAGTGCTGCTGATGTGCTTGATTCGACTTGTGCACCTGAAATGAATTTTGCACATTCCAGTTGGAGAACGTACTGAGGTACAGCTCTGTTCTCCATCATGCCTTCCTCCACTTGAACACTCACTTAAAAAGAACTTTCCTAACATCTCACACGACGAACCTTTGCTATGTTATGGCACAGCAGGAGCATTGGAAGAGTAACCTGCGTAATTTGTAGTTCCTTTGTGTTGGAGGGGACTGCACTGAGAAAGTGGCCATCAGACAAGAGGTTTTTGGATAACTAATAACGGTGAGTTTCTCACCAGATGGGGGAAGCTTTGTGACTTGATCAAAGCAATGGATCACTAAGGTGGCGATGTTATGTTTACAGGAAGACTACTGGGTAGATCTTGAGAATCCATGAACTAAAACTCTGGTATGCTGTTCGGCAGGGCTATTTTTGGGCAGGAACGTACAGGAACGGAGTTCCGGCTGGCTCCTGAGTTGGCCACGCCCAGGAGGAACTTATTAGCATAATAGGCCACACCCAACAGCAGAAACGCATTAGGATTGGCTGCATTAGGGCTGTGTGGCCTAACATGCAAAGGAGTTCCTGCTACCAAAAAAGCCCTGGGTTTTGACACAAACAAGGTAAACAGAATAATAAGAAAAAGGTGGGTGTGGCTGGATGACCACACTTCTGGTAACATGGGGGTGTGGCCTAATATGCTAAATGAGACGTGTTGTCAGGAGTGTGGCCTAATATGCCAATGAGTCGCTGTTGATGGGTGTGGCCTATTATGCTAATGAGTTCCTGCTGGGCTTTTTCTGCAAAAAAAAGCCCTGCTCTTCGGCATAGTGACGTATGCTGATTTTGGTCAGTCATAACCTAGGAGCAAAACTGCACACCCTCCTAGTGAAGGGAGCTGAAGGACGCCTTAAGCAAGTCCTTGGATGTTATGAGAGCTATTTTATTATTTTGAACAAACTTGGTATTGCTGTTGTGTTGAATTTTTGTCTGTAATATCTGTAATTTTAGATCCGAGTCCACATCTAAAGGCTGATCAGCCACCCCCAGCATCCCAATCTGTATTCTTAGAGAGAAAAACTAAGCTTAATGTAGCTGCTAAAGGTAAAGGTTTCCCTTGCTCGAAAGCCAGTCGAATCTGACTCTAGGGGGCGGTGCTCATCTCCATTTCCAAGCCGAAGAGCCAGCACTGTCTGAAGACGTTTCCGTGGTCTTATGGCTTGACTAACGCCAAGGCACACAGAACAGTGTTACCTTCCCACCAAAGCGGTACCTATTTATCTACTTGCAATTTCTTGCTTTCGAACTGCTAGGTTGGCAGGAGCTGAGGCCAGAGATGGGAGCTCACTCCGTCATGCGGCAGTCGGGTCTCGAACTGCCAAATTACAGACCTTCCGGTCTGCAGCTCAGCATCTTAACCTCTGAGCCACCATGGCCCCAATGTAGCTGCTAAGATTACACAAATTCATCGCTAGTATGGATTCTGGGCAAGGCAGCAGTAGGCCGAGCACTTTGGTAGCATAAAATAATAGTACTAAATGAACAAGAACTCTGGCAAAAGGAAAGATTATGCTTTAGATGGGCAAAAAAACTAGCCTCAAAACATTCAAATACTGACATCAAGGCACAGGTTTTTAACTGCTACAAATTGGCTGGCCTTCAGCAAACTTTTGACCATATGGTATGCTTACCGGATAGATTCGTGCCTGCAAATTTCATATTTTTGGGACAAACGCCTCAATTTTATGACAAATGGAATTTTCGGGCTGTATAATGAGAACAACCTGGGAGATAAAAAGGCTTTGAAAATAGCTGCTTTATGACCACCACCACCACACACACACACACCCCGGCTCTGATTTCTTGTGGGAATTTTGAGGGGATAGCACCTGTTCCCCAGTGACAATGTCGCCTGCTCAGAAACATCCGTCAGTAGGCATGTTCTCACACGGCCATTTCCCCCTCGTTCCTGCAGGGGTATGCATAAGTGACTAAGTTAATTCCAGTTCCTAAGAATTCCTCATCGTTTGTCCAGATAAAAAGATTCTGTTGGTTGGTTTGTTTCTGATGAAGAGTTGAGGGGTTAATATGATAACATCAGGCAGGAAGGCTTTAAGACAAAGCCACAAACTCACACTCCTTTCTTTTGTGGAATGGCTCCCAAGTCCAGGGGGGCAGCTGGCTTGCGGTCCCTTTTAGTTGGTACAACACAGTATAAAAAGCAATGTATTTGATGTTGAATTGATTGCGCTGGTGTCACTGGGGGTAAGGAACAAGTACTTTTGCTCGATAAGTAAGTTCCGTTACATTCCATTATGAACTTACTCCCAGGTAAGCATTGCAGCTTTAAGCATTTCGTAGAGGGTCCAGAGAGATGTCTTCACTGTTGAGTCACTATATAATGACAAATTGGACAGTCAAATCACTACTCTACTGCAGTTGGCATTATCAGCTACCGTTCTTAACAATGTGAAGCAGAGGACACAAATACCTGTTATCTGTTGTACCATTTTTAGAAAGAGGGGCTGTTCCTCGATTATATAAACTCGTTGATGCTGCAACATATTTCAGCCTTCGCAGAGTCTGAGCACATTTTAGCATGCGTAGTGCCGTGTGTACATATTCTAAATGTAATCAGAGCTGTATTCTTCCAGGCTAATTGTTTTGAATAAGCTATTAAGCGAGAAGCATAAATGTTTGTCTTTGTAAATGTACTGCCTGCTACATCTCCAGAGCTCAGTCTTGGTAACAAGGGCATTCATCATCCTGTCAAAAGAGAATAAGACTCAAACAGTTTGAGTGGAAGGGGCAACAACTTTTGATGCTCTTGGAACAACAATATCAGTCTGAAAGGAGCGAAATTCCTCAGTTGGCAGTGATGTACACTAAATATGATAGTCTATTTCCCCTTTCTAAATGAAGTGAACTATAGTTGTAAACAGAACAATAATTATTTCCCCCCCTCCTTCCCTCTTCTGTTTTTTATAGGTCTCAGAGGGCTAATCAATCTTGGGAACACGTGTTTTATGAACTGTATTGTCCAAGCACTTACCCACACTCCTCTACTGCGAGATTTCTTCCTCTCCGACAGACACAAATGTGAAATGCAAAGTCCCAGCTCATGTCTGGTCTGTGAAATGTCTACGCTTTTTCAGGAGGTGAGTCATCTCGGAGAGATGTTGTTCTCCACTCGTAACATGCAGGTTGCATGTTCGTGCGTCTTGCTTCTTGTCGTTTAGCGCTGTTAAGTTTGATTTCTTACACTCTGTGCAGACATCACAACAAACTCAGGTTTGTTGTGGTACCCAGGCTGTGTTTTCACTCCTCCTGTCTCTTGTCTCCTATGCGGTGGTGTAACTGCTGGAAGCAGAGCAGGCTGCCCTCAACATGGTTTGTCCATTCACGTATCATTCTAAAGCGCAGCCAGCACGAACTGTGGTTTGGCAGTCCATTTCAAACCATGGTTTCTGATTTTTGATTGCCAGTCAGCTACAGACTGTAGTTTAATTCAGACCATCAGGCCAAACCGTAATTAAATCTTTAACCTTTTATGGCATGTTGTCTGAATTGAGTTTTATTGGGGTAGGGCATTGACATGAGTAGTAATCGCATTAAAAAAAAACAGTAAGGGTATAATAACTGTGGTGTGAGGCAGGATGCTGTGGTGTGAGGTAGAACTTGTCCATTCTACTAGTTTTTCATCAGTCATGCTGAATAGAAGCTGCTCTTGTGATCTGGCATCTTCTTGCCGGGCAAATACATAGGTACTGGCACCACAGGACTTCTTGTTCACACAGCGAATTTCCTAGTGCTGAAACAGAGTTAAATACTAATTAGGAGAAAGGTGCCTTGTTCTGGCTGTCGACTCATTCCCTCTTTACTGGGAAGAAACAGGCAAGGAGTATAGTGAAGCACTTTAGGAAAATTGTGGCAGGATTATTCTCTCCAGGAGCACTGCGCTGGAGTCTCTCGCTGGAAATAGCAGGGCTTGTCTGCACAGTGGCATGATCTGTTTCGCGTAGGAGTGCCACTTGGTCTGCGAAATTCTATTTTGTAAAGCAATTTGCTTTTCTTTCAAACGTCAGGTTTGAAATGACCGTGTAATTTCCAGCAAAAATAATATGCCGTTACTAGATTTCTTATTTATTTCTTGTAGTAATAAAGGCACGTGAACGTGTGTTTGTGTGATTTGGCTATGCATATAAATGGTGGCTGATTTCAGCTCCTGACAGGGGAAAGCCGTTCAAAAGAGATGTCGACACACCGTTAGAGCCTAGTTGGGAGTAACTGTGAAAACCTTTCCTAAGCACTGTGAATACCTTCTAACTATTAATCTAAAATTGCCCCCTAAATAATAGTTGTTGGTGGCTTGTAAGCAAATCACATAATATGGCTATTAGACATTGAATTGAAAGTATTTTTTTAATTATTTAAAATACTCTTTTAAAGAGAGCCAGAAGCCCAGTGAAGCCAGATGATTGTAGGGCAGGCATAAGTGGAAAGGGAGGCAAGATCCAGTTTATTTAAATCCTTCTCGTCCTCTATGGAGTACACGGGTGGTCTTTTGTGAGTATGCAGGCAGCAGTAGCTCATGGGATGGGTCTCAAGGAAAACCCCAGTGCCAACCCCTGAGTCCCACTGGAAGGGTCATAATGCTCCACCCTTAGTGGAAGATGGCAACAAAACTGCTGGGACCATGGCTGTAGCTACTTAATTGCTAGCAGAACCTGCCCTGGGCTGATGATGTCACTAGCCAGGGCTAGATGCTGCTAGCTACTTAGCTGCATGCTTGCACCATGCTACAGCTGTGGCCATGGCAGTTCCGTCGCCACCTCTTGATGCCCTCCGACAAGGGCACTATGTCCGCCTTCCCAATTCAGTGACACTCAGTGAATGGGGGCGGGGATATTTCCCGCATTCCTCCCCGGAACCACCGTTGAGTGCGGGCCAAAGGCAAAGTTGCTCATTGTTGGGGTAGAGCTAGTCCAGTACCTTCAGACCAGTTTTCTGATTCTAGAAAGCCCAGCGTAGATGGAACAGTAAGCATGGTTTGCTGCCTTAGTCCTAGTTTAACCTCACAGGTGTACAGTCAAACCCTAGTTTAGCTTCTCTGCCCCCTAAAAATGTTTATACCAATGAGACCTGCCTCTCACTTTGCAAGCAGAGCAGCTGGAAAAGTTGGAAATCAGACATATGTGTCTTCAAATCGGGTATAACCTCATTAATGTAAACCAGGCATCCCCACCTTTTGAATTCTGACACAGGGCAGAGGGCACCATCCACCTCCACAGAGCCAAACGCAGAATGTCAGCGGAGTGGGGTTACATTACTCTAATAATATCTAAACAACACTTCAAGCAGAAGCTCTGTTTGAACAGTAAGCCAATCAGAAACCCTGCTGGGCAAAAGGCCCACCTAGTCCGGCCCACTTTCTAAAAGCACTTGGTGAGCAGCTGGAAAGTTGTTGGACCCGTGGCGCCACATTGGGGGCCCCTGATGTAAACCATTTGCAAATCCACTGCTGGTTGTGGTTTTGCATCCAGTCCTTAACCTCCGCTGAAATATTCAAGCATTGTCTATGTCTGCTTTGGTCCATTGTGAGGAGGACAAGAGTATACAAAGCTCTCTTTTTCCAAAGAGCTGGTCTTTTAAGCGGAATAAAATTAGTGTGTTTTGTTTGGCCCTATAAGGTAAGTGGGTGGGTTTAACAGCAATAATTGTGTCAGTTCCTTTTCACAAAAATGGTTTTCAGTTAAATAATCCATTCCACTGCACATTCTGGGAACCAGGGATTACTCTTTGTAACAGGGAGCTGGTTTAAGCAAAAATTAAAGACAGTAGAATTTGTTCACCAAGTTGGATCACTTTAATTACCGTTTTCTGCAGCCGCTTGCCAACCAAGCGAAATTACTGAAGTGGCTGAGTTCTCAAGGGGATCTCTTTACTTTCCAAAATTACTGTTCTTTTGTGAGGTGATTGACAAGTCATCTCTGAAATAAAAGCGGCGGAGGGATTATAAAAGATGTACAAACATACAGTCACTGCAGAAGACCTTATTAGGTTAGTGTCCATCCACATCAATGCAGTTTCCCCAAGGGGATTTGGGGCAGCAGGCATAGCAGTGCGAATTGTACTGTTTGTGGCTTGAGAGTTTTAATGGGGGTAGTAGAAAATGTGTAAAGATAGCACACATATGTGTTCCTTGTTAATTTTCCTGTACTGCAGGATCTTCAGACATGCATTCGTACTGTTTGGACTTCAGATGTTGTGCTATCTGGATTGCACCTTATTTTTCTTTTCATTGCTGCCCTAATGTCAGCTTTAAGAAGAGAAATTAACTGAGCCAGCTTTGTTCTTACATCACAGAGAAATCAGAATCGTAGGTAACGTGCTTCAAAAAATCAGTTCAGTAAAAAAAAAAGAAGTGCTTTGTGTTAACCATTTGACCTCAAGTATGCATTTGGAAAAAGCATGTCTGCTCAGACAGAATGAGGAACTTGGAAGGGAGGCTTGGCAGAGATATTTTGGTGGGTCTGTGATATACTTGTAGTCTAGCAGTCTTGGACGTACAAGTTGGTGTACGCTCAGGTGGAGTGTAAAAGTGTGTGGCACACAGCTGACTTCCGTGACTTCTACAAAATTATACTAACTGAGCGTCTTTTGTATAACTTTACTTATTTTGCATCATTTTGTTCTGCTTCTGTTTAGATCTGGGAATCGGCAAAGCATCCCCCTACCCCAAATCCTATGCAGTGCACTAATATTCCATTCCCAGCCAGTAGGGATGTGCAAAAAATTGTATTTTTCAGGTTCAGGCAGGGGTCATTTGGAGCAGGAACGTGCAGGAGTGGAGCTCCAGCAGTTAGAAGCACAGGTGGCAGCAAGCCCCGCCCCCAGCTCCCAACAGGAGCACGAAGCAGCACGTGTAGCATTCCTCCTGGGCCCAGATAGGCTACTCTGGGACTGGAATGACAGCCCCCAGAATGGAAGGATAGTCCCTAGGAGTGGAGCCTGAGCAGTGGGTGTTGCCTTCTGACACACTTCCGGTGATGCCAGGGGGGTGGGGCATATGCAAATTAGTTATGCTACTGAGTTGTGCTAATGAGCTCTTGCACCTCTTTTTCTACGAAATGACCCCTGGGTTCAAGTTTATTGAACTCAAAAAAATACCAGTATTTCCCGATGTTCCTGAATCCCAATACCAGTATGGTATTCAGATTCGTCAAATATTCAGGAAACCTGATTTTTTCCCAGCTCCATTATAAGCTATGGGGACCATTATAGTCAAGGGTCTCCATAGGGTACAATAGAGAATTGATCAGGGTGTATCTGGGGCTCTGGGGGGGCTGTTTTGTAAAGCAGAGGCACAAAATTTGCAGCATAGCAGCTGGTGCCTTTCCTCAAAAACCCCCCCCCACAAGTTTCAAAAAGATTGGACCAGAGGGTCCAATTCTTTGGGCTACCAAAGAAGGTGCCCCCATCCTCCATTGATTTCAGTGGAGGAGGGAGGGAAGGCATTTAAAGGAACTGTGGTCCCTTTAAATGCCTTCTGCAAACTGAGGCCCGTAAGTGAACTCTGAAGGCTTTTAAAATGACAGGGGTGTGAGTTCACCTTGAAGGTGCTTAAAAAGACTACAGTCCCTTTAAACTTCCTTTAAATTTGGCTATCTGGTTGTCTTGAAAATCCTGAGTATTCCTGGTATTTTTGGAGCTTGGCCATTTTGGATATAGACAAAATTAAGCCCCAATCAATATCCATCTGAAAGAATATCCAGAAAATACTGATTAAGGTATTTTTAAAATATTTTTTCAGCTCGGATTTAGCCGAATGTACACCCCTTCCAGGCAGTGGGAATCCTGCCCAGGTCTCTCCTTGAGCTTCTTAGATTCCATCAAATGTTATCTTTTTACATTCACACCCAAGTTCATGTTTGAACTTTTTTTTAAAATGAACGCTGAGATACTTGGCTAAATACAGAGATCATATCACCCCTGTGCTGAAAGATCTGAACTGGCTGCACATTGGTTTCCGGGGTTCATCCAGAGTGCCAGTTTTTTGCCTTTCAAGGGACTCCCTCCTCTCACATCATCTGGCCCACCAGTTCGGATCCTGTTCCCAAGTCCTGCTCTCTGCCCCCACCTTCAGAGGTGAGAAGGGCAGCAACCAGAGGCAGGGGTTTCTCAGGGGTGGCAACATGGCATTTGAAATGCCCTTCTTGTTGCTTGCCTGGTGCCTGATTTATTGCCCCCTTAAGGCATCGGAGGAGCTACGGTGGCTCAGATGGTTAAGACACTGAATTGCAGACTGGAAGTAGTTCAGCAGTTCGAGACCCAAGTGCCGCATGACGGAGTGAGCTCCCATCTTTGGTCCCAGCTCCTGCCAACCTAGCAGTTCAAAAGCAAGAAATTGCTGCAAGTAGATAAATAGGTACCGCTTTGGTGGGAAGGTAGCAGTGTTCCATGCGCCTCGGTGTCTAGTCATGCCGGCCACATGACTATGGAAACATCTTTGGACAGCGCTGGCTCTTCGGCTTGGAAACGGAAATGAGCACCGCATCCCTAGAGTCGGATTCGACTGGCTTTCAAGCAAGGGAAACCTTTACCCTTACCTAAGGCACTGGGCCAAATTATTTCTCTTTACACGGCCTTTTTGATTGAAGTATCCCATCCTTTTAGCTGTTTTTATGGTCTGCCTCTCATCTGAGGGTGGTTTTATGGCTGTCATTTTAGGCTGCTTGATGCTGTGTTATTGCTTGCTCTGATGCTGTTGGCAGTCCTTTTTTAAATTTTATTGCATTTGTTTTTACTCTGAGCCAATGTTCCCTCTAAGCTGTAGAGTCTTGTGAGCAAAAATTCTACTTTGTGAGCTACTGGCATTAAAGTTGTGAGCAAGCAGTTTGGCTGCTGCATAAATCAGTTTGCTCTGGAGCCATCCCTTCCTGAGCTAAGGCAAAAAGCTGTGAGCCGGAGGCTAAAAAGTTGTGAGCTAGCTCACACCAACTCAGGTTAGAGGGAACACTGCTCTGAGCTGCCTTGAGCAGACTTCTGGAGAGGCGGCCTATGCATTGTCGAAGTAAATATTTTCTATGGGTATGGCCTAGCCTATTATTTATTTACTTTATTTTATTTTGGCATTTATATCCCGCTCATCCCGTAAACGGGCTCAGGGCGGGTTACAACATTTTAATAAATGCAATAAAATTTAAAACATATAAAACCAGAAGTCATGCTTGCCGCAGGGAGGAATCCGGCCTGTTGATGTAACTAGGTATGGCCGGTTACCAGTGGGTGGGAGATCGCAGCCTGGGGGGGTGCTATATGTGGACGCCCGCTGCCTCAGCCACAGGCCTGGCGGAACAGCTCCGTCTTGCAGGCCCTGCAGAATTGCATAAGATCCCCCGGGGCCCTGATCTCAGTAGGGAGCCTGTTCCACCAGGTGGGGGCCAGGGGAGAAAAAGCCATGGGCCTGGTCAAGGTTAGGCGGATGTCCTTTGGGCCAGGGATCACCGGGAGATGTTGACTCTCAGAGCGTGACGCTCTCCGAGACATATATGGGAAGAGGCGGTTCGAGTCCAGTGGCACCAACAAGAGCGCGCATGAATGAAAGCTTATCCCCAGAATTAAACTTTTGTTGTTGTTGTTCAGTCGCACAGTCGAGTCCGACTCTTTGCGACCCCATGGACCACATTACGCCAATCCCTCCTGCCTTCCGCTGTCCTCTGAAGTTTGCTCAATTTCATGTTCGTTGCATCGATGACACTGTCTAACCATCTCATCCTTTGCCGTCCCCTTCTTCTTTGACCTTCAGTCTTTCCCAGCATCAGGGTCTTCTTCAGTGAGTGCTCCCTTCTCATTGGGTGGCCAAAGTATTTGAGCTTCAGCTTCAGGATCTGGCCTTCCAGGGTTGATTTCTTTTAGGATTGAGTGATTTGGTCTCCTTGCAGTCCGAGGGACTCTCAAGAGTCTTCTCCAGCACCATCCTTCAAAAGAATCTATTCTTCGGTGCTCAGCCTTCCTTATAGTCCAACTCTCGCAGCCATACCATTGCTTTGACCATGCAGACTTTTGCTCAGATTTAAACAAGATGGTCATTCAAATGAGGTAGATGGTTTTTCATGGAGGTAGGTAATATCCAGTAGATGTTAAACTGTCCAGTACAGTGATACCCGCTCAGCGCTGTATTGTGGCCAGATCTTCCGTAGGGCCATCTCCTTACTCCGTTTGTTGCCGACACCGTTGGTAATGGTAGTAATACTTTGCTCTGTTGCTTCAGACCAACATGGCTATTAGAGGGATGTATTTGGCATGGATGGTCTGGTTTTGGTACAGGAATCTGGACTAGTTGTTCTTATCCTCTTTGGGCTTAATCTTTGTGTGTGTGTTTGTGTGCTCACACGCACGCACACACACACACTTTTTAGCGAATCCCACCTGTGGTTGTGTGTGTAAATTGTTAGCAAGTTGCAGCTGGTTTACGGTGACGGCATAGAGTTTTCAAGGCAAGAGTTGTTCAGAGCTGGGTTTGCCATTGCCTGCCTCTGCATGGTGACCCTTAGACTTCCTCAGTGGTCTCCCATCCAAGGACTAACCAAGGCCAAACCCGCTTAGCTTCCAAGATCTGGGGAGATCTGGCTAGCCTGGGCCGTCATGGTCAGGGTCACAGGTACTTAGTACAGACATAATAAGCAGGAAGCCTTCAGTCTTTTAGTTAAGGTCAGGAAGATCACAAGCCATCTGCCCTTCCTTCCCTGGAGTTACACTCCTTCCTCCCACCTCAACCCTGAGTTTTGGGACATGGCCCGCAAAGCCTTTTAGCCACAGTTCAGGCTAATGGGGCTCGTGGTATCCTGTCACTGTGCTTCAGGCAGGAGTAGGGAGTTCACTGCAGGAGGGGAGATGGCGTGCAGTCTCCTAACCACAATTTATAGCACGGCATTGTCATGCACATCAACACACGCTGTCCCAGTTTGAGCGGCGGCCTTGCAGAGAAGAATCTGCTTCTTATACAATCTCCCTTTCCAGCTCAGTGTTTATGCAAAGATGGTCAGCTTCCTGAAAGGAGGCTTTCCTTTCTCAGGCAGGTGCGGAGATGAGCACAGGTGTATTCCAGAGTCTTGAGAGCCAGTTTGGTGTAGTGATTAGGACCGCGGACTCTAATCTGGGAGAACCGGGTTTGCTTCCCCACTCTTCCACTTGCAGCTGCTGGATGACCTTGGGCAAGCCATAGTTCTGGCACAGCTGTTCTTGAAAAAGAGCAGTTTCTGTCAGAGCTCTCTCGGCCCCACCTACTTCACAGGGTGTCTGTTGTATGGAGAGGAAAGGAAAGGAGTTTGTAAGCTGCTGTGAGTGAAGGGTGGGGTAAAAATCCAATCTTCTCCTCCTCCTCCCTCCTCCTCTTCCTCTTGTGGTCTGTCCCCAGCAGGATCCTCTAGTTTTGTATTTTGAGAGAGCTTCCAGCTTTGTACTGTAGCAACACTGAATTACCAGACTCCTGTCTGGAGGGAATGTATGCCCAGCAGTAATCTTGAGTGTGTGTATATTAACCGATTGTTAAGACCCCTCCCTGCCCCCTCTTTGTCTTTCTCTTCCTACTGTCTGTCCTGGGGTTGGTGCTGCCTTTGTGTTTCAGCAAGAGAGAATCGATTTCATCTGTCCCGGGTCTGTTTTGTCTCCCAATTTGCTTATTTGTTAAAATAATGTACACAAATAACTGGAATCACGCTCAGGCTCGGGGTGGTGGTGGTGGTTCTGAATGAAACCCACGGGAACGGTTGCTTCCTGTACAGCATGGCTTATTCTCAGCTAGCGTACCTCTCCAGGCAGGGCGGTTGGGATGCATGTGTACCTTCTGCCTGGCATTAGCTAGTAATTTGAGAGAGCTGCTGCTGTTTGAGAATCCTTTTCACCCTAATGAAACACTAAATAATATAAAATTGGACGGCTGCAGTGGAGTAATTATAGCGAGTGCTACTAGGTAGAGCGACCAGATAGTGTTGGGGGCTAATTGTAAGGAGCAACAGCTTTGAGGAGTTTTATCGCTGCGGTTCCTTGAATTATGTTGTCACGGTAGCTTTGTTAGCAGATTTCCAGTTGCCATGCCCGGGCTGCAGGTCCCTCTGTGTCATTCTCGTTGGCGTCCAAGAGTTGCCTTCATTGATCCTTTTCGCCTTGTTGCAATGCAGCAGGGTGGTCTCTTGCCAAAAAATATGGTGCGTAGCTGTGCAAGGGAAAGAACTTTCTGTGTTGCGTGCCCTGCATGATTCCTATGCAAACCCTCAAAAGAGATGGGCCGGAGAGGCTGCGTCTCTTCCCTCCAGCAAGATTATCGAGCAAGTATCCTGCCCATCTGCGTTGACCCGTTAATGAGCTGAACCTCAAGTCGCCAAAAGGAACAGCCCTGGAAATGATGCCAGCATTGTGTTTTCTCTTCGTCACGTGTCACTGTGGATTTCGTGGCCCGCGGAAACTCGGGAGGGATCAGCACATCGTGAATAAGACCTCTGACAGGCAACGGCTTCCTGCATTCCTAGCCGAGCACCGTTGTTCACAACAGGAGATGTAAGGAGTGCCCTGGGGAAACTGGTCGCCTTTCCTACACACCCACTGAGCTTTCAGCCGTTCGTGAAAATGGGTCAAATGAGTCCAAGTGGCCACCTAGGACTGACAGTCATGTGTAATTAGCAGCTGCATTGGTCCCGTAGAATAAGATAAAACACAACAAACGAATCTCTCTAGTCTTTTTTAAAAAAAGCAAGCTTTGAAGTCACAGCAAATTTTGGAAGGGAAGAACTGTGCTTTGGTGTTTCAAAGAAATCTAAGCATAGCAATATCTACTTTTTCACTCCTGAATGCTTGTGTCTTCGTTTTTCAAAAAAAGAAATACATTTCACGCTTTGTCTGCTCTTCATGGAGTTGTGAAGTCAAAGCATAGGGTTGACGACTGTGAGTGGTGAGTGACCAGGCGTGTTGTCCAAAAAACGAGAGCCAGGACAGCCACCTGCTGGACATTTTCTTGCCTGATTGCCGCACTTCCAAAACGGACCGGGGAGGGTGCGCCTGTGTTTGATTAACTGGAGGGTGGGACCAGAGGTGACAGCTCAGGTGGCTACTACTGGGACCAGCAGCCCAACATCTCTTCTGCAACAAAGCTATGGAATCGTAGAATCATCAAGTTGGAAGGGGCCTCCATGGACATCTAGTCCATCCCCCTGCACAATGCAGGACATTCACAAATACCTCCCCCCACACACCTTCTGTGCCCAGAAAAGGTCCAAAAAACAACAACAGCCCTCCAGGATCTCCAGCCAAACTGACCTGGCGAAAAATTGCTGCCTGACCCCAAAGTGCCAATCGGCATTTCCCTGGGCGTGTAAGAAAGGGCCACGAGAACTAAGCACTGATGTAACCAGTGTTCCCTCTAAGCCAGGGGTCCTCAAACTACGGCCCGCGGGCCACATGCGGCCCGCCGAGGACATTTATGCGGCCCGCCGAGTGTTTATGCCCACCCCCCCCCCCCGCCCGGAGCCACCACCTCCTCGAGGAGCGCAGCAGCAGCGCCCCCGCAGCCTCTTTCTTCCTCCAGCAGCCCTGGGTGGCAAGAGCGCCCAGGAGCTGAGGAGGAGGAAGGGGCGAGCAGGCTGGTCGTGGGGGAGGGGGCGAACGCGGCGGCGGGGCGAGCAGGCTGGTGGGGGGGAGGGGTGAACGCGGCGGCCCTCCAACGGTCTGAGGGACGGTGAACTGGCCCCCTGTTTAAAAAGTTTGAGGACTCCTGCTCTAAGCTGTGGAGCCCTGTGAGCAAAAATTCTACTTTGGGAGCTGCTGGCATTAAAGTTGTGAGCGGGCGATTTGACTACTGCATACATTAGTTTACTTTGGAGCCATCCTTCCTGAGCTCAGATAAAAATCCGTGAGCTGGAGGCTAAATAACTGTGCGCTAGCTCACAGTAACTCAGCTTAGAGGGAACACTGGATGTAACCCTTCCTGCCCTCCCTCTCACAATGTGCCTAAGTTCACAGAATCAGCATGGCTGTCAGATGGCCATCTAGCCTCTGTTTGAAAACCTCCCAAGAAGGAGAGCTCACCACCTCCCGAGGAAGCCTGTCCCACTGAGGAACCGCTCTAACTGTCAGGGAGTTCTTCCTGATGTTTAGTCGAAAACATCGATTTAGTTTCAACCCGTTGGTTCTGGTCCGACCTTCTGGGGCAACAGAAAACAACTCTGGACCATCCTCTATATGACAGCCCTTCAAATACTTGAAGATGCTTATCATATGACAACCATGATGGGATGATATTGTATTGTACATCCTCCCCTCCTTTCTCCCCGAAGGAGCAGCCAGTAATGGGGGGGGGGTGACAGCAGGGAAGTGGATGATGTTTCATTGGTTTGTGCCTTTACTGTATGTTGCCCCCCCCCCAAGTCTTGTTGAGCGTGTGGGGAGTTTGGAAATTTTGAGTCTGGGGAGTAGGGCATGACCACAAACTGGCTGCCATACAGTGGTGGGGCCAGTCAAAAAGCTGGGGAGATTGTAAGCCTAACATCCTCTTGTTTGGTGTAGTGGTTAAGTGCGCGGACTCTTATCTGGGAGAACCGGGTTTGATTCCCCACTCCTCCACTTGCACCTGCTGATGTGACCTTGGGTCAGTCACAAGCTCTGGCACAGCTGTTCTCTCAAGGATGGTTTGTGTTAGAGTTCTCTCAGCCCCACCTACCTCACAGGGTGTCTGTTGTGGGGAGGGGAAGGGAAAGGAGTTTGTAAGCCGCTCTGAGACGCCTTTGGGCAGTGAAGGGTGGGGTATAAATCCAATCTCTTTTTCTTCTTCTTCTTCTTGTGATGGAGGCAGCGGTTTCCAAAAGCCTCCTCATCGCAAACCCGAAAGTGATGCTTCCAGGGCTCTTCTGGAGCACCTTCTACTCCAGTATGGTGGAGGAAAGGCAGGGCAGGATTTTTGCTTGGGTGGGGGGGATGAGTTCCTCAAAAGCCATCACTGGGCACCATAGGTGCTGTGTCAGGAATTACCACTGCATGTTACCCAGAGGAGGGCCTCGACACCGTATTGCCCTACCGCCTTCCATTCGTATGTCATTGAAAAACAGCAGCGTTTTTCTCAAGACCCACCCCATCACTGAAATCCAGGTTAGAGGAATCCAGGTTTTAGAGGTCTCTAAATCTTAATGCTGTTCTTCGTGATGCAGCTGGACAGAAGCTTGAAAGGACATTGAGTCCTTGATGTGGATGGACGCAAAAGGAAAGTCCAAAGCCGTTTGACTCAGTGAAAGAAGCCACGGCCTTCAGTCTGCAAGACTTGAGCAAGGCTGTTAACAATAGGATGCTTTTAGAGGCCATATGAATTCATAGGGTCGCCATACGTCGTAAGTGACTTGACAGCACTTAACGCACACGTACACAGAAACCTAAATGAGAGACTTTTGTGCATTTTAGAGGCTGAAAGACAGTATTTGAACAAAGTTTTTCTTTTTTTTCTTTTCTTTCTTTCCCTATCCTCTTCCTGGGCAGTTCTACTCTGGGCACCGATCTCCTCACATTCCATATAGGTTACTGCACCTGGTATGGACGCACGCACGGCATTTAGCAGGGTACGAGCAACAGGACGCGCACGAGTTCCTCATTGCTGCATTAGATGTGCTACATCGACACTGCAAAGGTGAGGCTTTTTCTTTGACACCTCCAGGAGGGCTTTTCAAAGGGGATGAGTCATGGTCACATGCCACAGATCACATCCTGCCGCCTGATACTGAATCAGTCCCTCGGTCCCTTGAGACGGCTGTCTGTCGTTTACTCAGACAGGCAGCGGCTCTCCCAGGTCTCATCCTGAGGTCTTTCGCATCACTTCTTGCCTGGAGGTGCCAGGGATTGAACCTGGGACCTTCTGTGAAAGGCTCTTGCCCTGAGCCACGGATCAGCAGGACCATTAACTGAGTAATCGGAGCGATGCCATCACTTTTCCTCCTCCTCTCCTTTGTATCTGAAGTGTTTTCCTGCTGCACCGTTTGTTTTCAGAGTGTGTTAATTAAAGTTATCCATTTCCCAGGTGAAGCGATTTAAAGGCACCTTATACCTAGTCGGACGACGGATGGCTGGGGGCATTTCCCGCACAGCTGTCAGTATGACGTGGCCGTGCCGATCAGGCCGCCCCCTCCCCCAAAGTCATTTTTGATAGAAGCACGAATTCCTTGTTGAACTGAAAGGAAGACAGCGTCCCCGAAAATGTTGCACACATTTTTTTTTAATTACTGTCTATTCTTCTAACTTGCATGCAATGCTCCCTCTAAGCTGTGGAGCCTTGTGAGCAAAAATTCTGCTTTCTGAGCTACCGGCATTAGAGTTGTGAGTGAGCAGTTTGGCTGCTGCATACATTAGTTTGCTCTGGAGCCCTCCTTCCTGAGCGAAGACAAAAATGTGTGAGCCGGAGGCTAAAATACTGTGAACTAGCTCACACTAACTCAGCTCAGAGGGAACACTGCTTGTATGCAAACCTAAGGCAACCCCCCTTTTTCCCCTTTGGGTAAATACAGTATCACAAATCTCTGCTGGTCCTAACCAGCAATTGTAACCCTGGAAACATGAGCATCTAGAGCTTTCAAAGCTCTTCAGCCTTGAATGGGTGAAGCCATTTGGTCTTTCAGTCTAAGTGGAAAGGAATGCTATAGAGCGCATATGAAGGGGAATTGCTACTGCATCTTCCCTAAACTACAGCAGCAAGCTTTTAAAGTGGCTGAAAGTAGCATATTTCTCCCCTACACACACACACACACACACCTGCATCACACACAACCGCTGAAAGTTATCTTTCAGCTGCACAGTACACCATTTGGTTCCCGCGACAAGTTCCAAGGAGATGGTCGTTTCGTTTCCCCTCCTTTCCAACCCAGGTGCCACAGGAGAGTCCTGGTGAGCAGGCTGGTGTCTTCTTGCGCTTGCTGCGAATGAGCATACAGAACAGTCTTTCGAGAGACACTTCCCCCCACCCACCCAACTGCGCCTAATCGACTTGGGCAATTGAAAAGGGAGTAATGTTATCCTCCCTGTGGGCAGAAAGGGGCTGCCTGTTGCAAGTTTCCATCAGGGATATTACCTGAGGGTCAGTGACAAGGTCAAAAGGCTGCTCGTTGGCCTCTGCGTGGCAATGTTAGAACACGAAGAGCGGAGGGGGGAAAATAAATGCAGATTTTTAAGATGCAGTAAATAATCTTTACAAAAGAAGGGACACCAAAGTGGGGACGGTGATACTTGTGGCCCTGTTTCTGCATCTCCACAGCCAAAGCAGCACTGTTAGCGTCTGCCTGACTTCTTGTAAGGAAACAAAGAATCCATTGTGTGTGACGGAGAAGTCACCGAACTCACGTCTTGCACAGGCTCAAGTTTTAAATCCTTTTGCTCTGTAACGAAATAGTTTACCAGGGAAAGCCAGGCAGCTTTATTGAACAGTCAGCGCTTGTTGAAATAAGGCAGGCCAAGGTCTTGTTTCGTGCAATTGAGTATGGCCTTTTTAAAAACTGTCTTATAAATAGGACTTAGAATTTAGCCTCACTCCGTCCCCATGGCTAGGTGGAAAGTTAAGTATATATAAAACACATGAAAAAAATTTTTTTAGAAGTGGTAACTCTCTTCTTCACATGGGCTTAATTCCTCCCATTGCAAGCTGCCTGACATCAGTCTTTTGCAGATCTTAAGAACATTAGAGAAGCCAATGTTGGATCAGGCCAATGGCCCATCTAGTTCAACACTCTGTCACACAGTGGCCAAAAATACCAGATACTATCAGGAGGTCCAGCAGTGGGCCCAGGACACTAGAAGCCCTCCCACTGTTGCCTCCCCCAGCACCAAGAATACAGTGCATCACTTGCCCCAGACTGAGAGTTCCTATCTATACCTTGTGGCTAATAGCCACTGATGGACTTCTGCTCCATATGCTTTTCTAATTCCCTCTTCAAGATGTCCATGCTTGTAGCCACCACCTCCTGTGGCAGTGAATTCCATGTGTTAATCACTCTTTGGGTGAAGAAGTACTTCCTTTTAGCTGTTCTAACCCAGCTGCTCAGCAATTTCATTGAGTGCCCATGAGTTCTTGTCTTGTGAGAAAGGGAGAAAAGGACTTCTTTCTCTACCTGCTCTATCCCATGCATAATCTTATAAACCTCGATCATGTCACCCCTCAGCCGTCGTTTCTCCAAGCTAAAGAGCCCCAAGCATCTTAACCTTTCTTCATAGGGAAAGTGTTCCAAACCTTTGATCATTCTAGTTGCCCTTTTCTGCACTTTTTCCAATGCTTTAATATCCTTTTTGAGGTGTGGCGACCAGAACTGTACACAGTACTCCAAATGAGGTCGCACCATTGATTTATACAGGGGCATTATGATACTGGCTGGTTTGTTTTCAATTCCTTTCCTGATAATCCCCAGCATAGCATTGGCCTTTTTTATTGCAGTTGCAGACTGTCTTGACATTTTCATTGAGTTGTCTACTACGACTCCAAGATCTCTGTCTTGGTCAGTCTCTGTCAGTTCGGACCCCATCAGTGTGTATTTATATTTAGGATTTTTGGCTTCCATGTGCATCACTTTGCAGTTGGCCACATTGAACCCCATTTGCCACATTGACGCCCACACGCCCATCCTCGGCAGATCCCTTTGGAGTGCCTCACAATCCTCCCTGGTTCTCACCACCCTGAACAACTTCATGTCATCTCCAAATTTAGCCACTTCACTGCTTACTCCCAACTCCAAATTATTAATAAACAAGTTAAAAGGCATCAGACCCAGTACTGATCCCTGTGGTATCCTACTGCTTACCACCCTCCACTGAGAAAATGTCCCATTAATACGCACTCTCTGTTTCCTGTTAATTGGCCAGTTTTTGATCCACAAGAGGACTTGTCCTTTTATCCCATGACTATTGAGCTTACTTAGGAGCCTTTGATGAGGAACTTTATCAAAAGCTTTCTGGAAGTCAAGGTAAACAACATCTATTGAGTCCCCCTTGTCCACATGTTTGTTCACTCCCTCAAAAAACACTTAACAGGTTAGTGAGACGAGATCTTCCCTTACAGAACCCATGCTGAGTCTGCCTCAGTAGTTTTTGTTCATCAACGTGCCTACTAATTCTTTCCTTAATAACAGTTTCCACCAACTTATCCGGTAACGACGTCAGACTGACTGGCCTGTAATTTCCCAGATCTCCTCTGAAGCCCTTTTTAAAGACGGTAGTGACATTAGCTACCTTCCAGTCCTCAGGAATGGAGGCAGATTTTAATGAAAGATTGCATATTTTTGTCAGGAGATCCACAAGTTCACTTTTGAGTTCTTTCAGAACTCTCGGATGTATGCCCTCCGGGCCTGGTGATTAATCAGTTTTTAAGTTGTCTACCAGTCATAGGACCTCCTCTCTCGTCACCTCAATCTGACTCAGGTCTTTCAACACCCCTCCCGAAATCTTAAGTTTTAAAAAATGTTCCACAATACAGGCAGGTCCTGGAGAAGTTCAGTGCCACTAGGAGCCACTGCTTTAGGATCTGGGATTTCTTAGAGGACATGGAGACTGTTTCAGTAGGGCATGTCTAGATATATTTGATGATCAGAAGATGGTTGAACATATAGTAGTTATAATTTTATACACGTATACAGATTTTTAATGAAGTTTGAATGCAGTGGTACCTTTTAGTCCAACCAAGTTTTATTCTGGGTCTGAGCTTTCCTGTACACACAGATGTGTTCAGATCGGGAGAAATATACATGCACATGACAGCTTGTACTCAGAAAGAACCTTGTTGGTCTTAAAGATGCTACTGGACTCAAAATTTTGTTCTGCTGACCAACACAGCTTACCCACCTGCTTCACCAGTTTGGTGTAGTGGTTAGGAGTGCGGACTCTGATCTGGGAGAACCGGGTTTGATTCCCCACTCCTCCACATGCAGCCGGCTGGGTGACATTGGGTCTGTCACAGTTCTCTCAGAGCAGTTCTCAAGAGCAGTTCTCTCAGAAGTCTCGCAGCCCCACTGACCTCACAGGGTCTGTGTTGCAGGGAGAGGAAGGGAAGGAGATTGTAAGCCGCTCTGAGACTCCGAGTGAAGGGCAGGGTATAAATCCAGTCTCCTCTTCTCTCTTCTTCTTCTTCCTCTTCTCTTTTGGGGGCGGGAGATATATTGTGGCAGACCTTATTTGCCACTAAGGCTAAGCAGTTGCCCTGTTTTACTTGTGCTGTTAACCCGTTTCAAGCCATGGTTAGAGACCCTGGTTAACTTTCACCACTGTCATTCAGTGTGGTGGCAGCTGGGGCCAGGAGCACCGGGTGCGTGAGCGGCCACTCATTAACACAGGAAGCCCCACTCAGCAGCAGTCTGGAGCCTCACAGAGTCTTGCACTGCCCATTGCCCATTGTAAGATTACAGCAGTTATGTTCTGCTCAGGATGTGAACTGCTCTGCTCGGTAGGGGGGGAAAGGTTAGAGGGGAAATTGGCCAGGAGTGCCTTTTATCAATTAGTCAGCTGTGCCCTTTCCCGGGCAGAAAAGATGTGGCCACTGTGGTGCATGCCTTGGTTACATCTGGATTAGATTACTGCAGGGCTCCCTATGTGGGGCTGCCCTTGAGAAGTGTTCAGAGGCTTCAATTGGTACAGAATACTGCAGCCAGGATGTTGAATGGTGTAGTGGTTAAGTGTGCGGACTCTAATCTGGGAAAACAAGGTTTGATTCCCCACTCCTCCACATGCAGCTGCTGGTGTGATGTTGGGTCAGTCACAAGTTCTCTCAGAGCTGTTCTCTCAAGAGCAGTCCTCAAAAGAGCTCTCTCAGCCCCACCTACCTCACAGGGTGTCTTTTGTGGGGAGGGGAAGGGGAAGAGGTTTGTAAACCGTTCTGAGACTCCTTTGGGTACTGAAGGGCAGGGTATAAGTCCACTCTCCTCTTCTTCTTCTTCTGATTGGAGTGGGTCGTAGGACCATATCACTCTAGCCTTAGCCCATCTCCAGTGGCTCCCTGTCTGCTTCCAAGCACAAACCCGCGAGTAACGTGAAAACAACTCCCTGCCCCACACCCCACACAGCATGGGCTCAGCCAGAGTAGATTTTAGAACTGTAAATTCTTCACGCTTTTGGTAAGAATCAGGGGCCAGCAGTTGTGTTGCTCCCAACCACCCTCACTTGTCATACCATTGCCCAGGATAATGTGATCATCCTGTGCCCAGTTGCAGACTTTCTCCATCATTGCCCTGACGCTCTGGGAAAGGAGTATGTTGGAATTTAAGGGCGTGGCCTCTTCCGCAGCACAGAAGGCCTTTGTTAGTTGCTGCCATATGTCCATGGATGATTGTGGCATTGGGCTCGCCTGTTGCTCTTACCTTGGCATGCAACTTCCTGTGTTGTGTTACAACAGGATGTATTTGATACTTAATTTTGAATTCTGACTACGTACATCTTGTCCCTCCCCCAAGTCCCTTCTTAGGAAAGCGTGAGGTACAAATATTTCAGATAAATAAATCCGCTCTCTTGCTTTTGACTTCAGTGCAACTCAAGCAATAACACTGATAGCAACTTTATCATTTGGGTCTTTTGTATTCCAGCGTGGTGTAGTGGTTAAGAGCGGCGGATTCTAACCTGGAGAACTGGGTTTGATTTCCCCACTCCTCCTCCACATGAAACCGGCTGGGTGGCCTTGGGCCGGTCACAGTTGTCTCGGAACTACCCCACCCGCCTCACAGGGTGTCTGTTGTGGGGAGAGGAAGGGAAGGAGGTTGTAAGCCACTCTGAGACGCCTTCGGGTAGAGAAAAGCAGGGTATAAAACCCGGCTCTTCTTCTTCCTGTGCGCACTTTCCCCCGTTACTCCCTGGTTTTCTTATACATGCTGTACCTATAAGATAAAGAATGACCTAGTTTTTGATGGTGTTTTGCAGTGTACAAAGGAGATCATTTGTACACGCCTGCACATGTACGTTAGAGGGCTTTGAAACCCAGTCCGGCTCATTTTCCTGTTCTTCAGGTGACGATAATGGGAAGAAAGCCAACAACCCCAACCACTGTAACTGCATCATAGACCAAATCTTCACAGGTGGACTTCAGTCTGACGTCACTTGCCAGGTCTGCCAGTAAGTATTTAGCGATTTAACTCATTCGGATCAAAATACAGAATTAACCCCCTTGAGGTTGCCGTCAAAGTATTTCCTTGTCAATAAAGTGTACTTTTTATATCCTCCCCATGGAAACAAAGACAGTTTTAATGGCTGCCTCAATTACATTTCCGTTTGAGGTGTAGCACTCTAGCAGGGACTTGGCTTTGCAACGTTTTCTGGAGCTAGAAAGGAAGAGGCCTGGTCTCCAGAGGGAGAAAGTCACGTTTGTAAGGATCCCCCGTGTCAAAAAATGCTTTGCAAACAACAACAAAAAAGTCAGGGAGCGAGGTTGTAGCCTTCCCCTTCACAAGCTGTGCTAATTGTACAGTTACAGAGAATTATTAATGGAGGCAAAGTGTGAAAACTGAGATTTCACGCTTTCCCTCCATTAGGGAAAGCAGAACAGTCTGCCACCTCAACTGTGCTCCACATGTAGAGAAGACCTGAGCTGGCCAAAAACCGAAGGATTTTTCTGTGCAAACAGACGAGGGCGACCACAAGATGCGAGGCTGTCCCACTGGCAGCCCGTTCCCTCTCCAACATTTAAGTCTTCTCCATTTGCAACTGATGAAGGGAGCTTTGGCTCTCAAAAACTTATATCCTGGAAACCTTAATGGTCTTTAAGGATGTCGCTGGACTTGAATCATGCTCTTCTCCCTTGCAGACGTGCCGTTTCCAAGAGAGGTATCTGCCTCATGTTACTCAAATTGCCTTAAATTGTTATTTAATATGGGGAGTTATGATCTTACACCAGGCAACAGGCGATACGGGGGCAAGCATCTATGGATATCGGGGTGCAGTTCCCTCTAGACCCACCAAATAGACGCTGAGACTGGCGTCAGTATAAGATGATCTTGCTGATTCAAAACGGGTGACAGTAACAGAATAGAATTGGTAACATCAAAATAACTGTCAAACACAAAGCGCTTACACAATTTGTATATGTTATTATAACTTTAAAACATTAACAACACAAAATATACAATATTGTGTGGTTTCAGATGATAGTCCAGAATTTAACAGGACCAACAAGGAGACGGTGAACTCCGGAATGCTTTTCCCGTTTCGACTACAAAAGTCTTCTCCTGACCAAGATGAATCTTGTAGACTACTTTGGACTTCAATAATATGGCAACATTGTCACAGCAGTGCGCAGACTTGATCACATTTTCAGACTGGATTTCATGTTCTAGAGCAAATTCTTTACAAACTTAACAGGTTTTTCTCCAAGCTATTGAAGTCCAAAGTAGTCTACAAGATTCATCTTGGTCAGAAGAAGACTTTTGTAGTCGAAACGGGAAAAGCATTCCATAAGAACATAAGAACATAAGAGAAGCCAATGTTGAATCAGGCCAATGGCCCATCTAGTCCAACACTCTGTCACACAGCGGCCAAAATATACCAGGTGCCATCAGGAGGTCCAGCAGTGGGGCGAGGACACTAGAAGCCCTCCCACTGCTGCCCCCTCCAGCATCAAGGATAGAGTGCATCACCTGCCCCAGACTGAGAGTTCCCATCTATACCCTGTGGCTAATAGCCACTGATGGACTTCTGCTCCATATGTTTATCTAATTCCCTCTTGAAACTGTCCATGCTTGTAGCTGCCACCACCTCCTGTGGCAGTATTTCCTTTTATCTGTTCTAACCCGACTGCTCAGCAATTTCGTGGAGTGCCCACGAGTTCTTGTATTGTGAAAAAGGGAGAAAAGTACTTCTTTCTCAACCTGCTCAATCCCATTCACAATCTTATAAACCTCAATCATGTCACCCCTCAGCCGTCGTTTCTCCAAGCTAAAGAGCCCCAAGCATTTTAATCTTTTTTCATAGGGAAGGTGTTCCAACCCTTTTATCATTCTAGTTGCCCTTCTCCGGAGTTCACTGTCTCCTTGTTGGTCCTGTTAAATTCTGGACAATCATCTGAAACCACACAATATTGTATATTTTTGTGTTGTTAATGTTTTAAAGTTATAATAACATATACAAATTGTGTAAGCGCTTTGTGTTTATTTTGATGTTACCCATTCTAAGATGATCTTGCTTACTGAAAACTATTTCAAGCATACAGTAACACAAGCATACACACGATTATAGAAGTTCTAGGAAATAAAGATGGAAGAAAATAGCACAATTTGCATTAGCAGGATGTTCCGTTGATAGGCAATATTGTACCTGTCCACAGTTGAATGGAGCGAACCGCAGGAAAAGAAGGGGGTTGTGGGGTGCTAGGGGAGGATTGTGTCCTGAACTGGCAGGGGCACGAGGAGACTCTGGCTGCGCATCCATGAGTCAGAAGCTTAGGGTAGGAGGGGGTCAGGTAAAAGAGGAAGAGTGCAAGTAAGCGAGAGGGAGAGAGAGAGAGCTGGTACTGGGTGTCCTCTTTTATAAGGAGTTTGAGGAGTGGGCTAAGCTTGGCCCACCTTCCGTTAGTCTGTCCCCCCAAAATACGCTGACTGGTGCTGGGGTCGAAGGTCTGGGGAGCGAGCAATGTGAGACCTAATGACAAACTAGTCTGGACAATGGCAGCTGATGGGATTATGGCTGGTGCTGGCCAGAGCCATTGTTTCCTTGTTGTCTTCCTGGCTGCAGTTTCGACTTGGTGATGTATTAGGTGGGGAGGAACAGGTTGCCTGCGTGCAAGGAAGGAGACTCTGTATGGCGTTCGAGTCCCCTGTCTTCTGGCCTGGCACGGCCGCTGCCTGACTTCTCAACGCTATATGTGGCTAGGGAGCTGATCCACCTTGCTGCAGGAAAGTGGGATGGTGACATGCAGGAATCACAGGCACGCGATTTCACAGGCAGGCTTTCTCCTTCTGAGCGTGTGTCTGTAGCTGGCATCTTTTGGAGTCACCTTACAGTTCAGTCCCTTTTGCACACAACTAGCGCAGGTCAGGCTTTTCATAACTTATGAGTTCATAAAAGCACACTAAGGGCCTCGTAGGGCGACACTTAACAGCCTGTATTGACAACTGTGCTTAGCCAGCCATCCCTGAACAAGCTTTTAGATGGGGCTTCCCTCTTAGTTCAGCACGAAAGACTGGAGTCGGTGCAGCGGGTACAAGTGCTGGACTTGGATCTGGGAAACCCAAGTCAGAATCCTCGCTCTGCCATGGAAGCTGGCTGGGTAGCCTTGGGCCGGTCGTACGCTCTCAGCCCTCATCGACTCCCAGGGTTGTTGTGATAAAATGGAGGAGAGGAGAAGAGTGTAAGCCACTTTGGGTCCCCACTGGGGAGAAAGGTGGGGTATAAATTAGGAAATAAGTGCATAAATAAATGCAGACCATTCCCGTTCTTTGTGCAGGCTAGAAATATACTTGTTCTCAGAACTCTGAAGGATACTATGCAACTGGGGAACGTCAGGCAGATTTACACATTGTGTGCACGCGATTGCTGTAGTTTCCCATAAGTTCTGAATCGGGCTTGCTAAATATAGCCGTCCTGACTGAAGTGCTTTCTGTAGTCTTGGCACCCTCTAGAGATGGAAGTACCAGCTTTTCCCCCCAAGTAAACACAGTGTAAAAGGGGGGGTGGGGTGTTTACCACATTTGTTTTTCACAAGATGGAAAAATCTCCTAGTGGTGATTTTCCCCACTTTTCCCCTAGTGGCGTTTTCTTGCAAAAGCAAGTTCCTTTGGCAAGATTACGTGACGTCCATCAGAACAGAATCCAGTTGGCCCTCGCGTACCCTTTTATGTCAGATCAGCCGCCTTGTCGATTAGTGGATAACCACGGCTTTCTCTTTCCTCCCTAGCGGTGTTTCCACGACGATAGACCCGTTCTGGGACATCAGCTTGGACTTGCCAGGTTCCTCTACCCCGTTTTGGCCTCTGAGCCCCGGCAGCGACGGCAGCGTGGTGAACGGGGAGAGCCACATGTCAGGAACCACCACCCTCACAGACTGCTTGCGAAGGTACACAAACCGTGGCAGGCGGCGTTTATGCACGGAGACAAATCTCTCCCTTCCCTCCTGCTGTCCACAGACGAGTAGTTTTTAACAGGCAAATGGCCAAGGAAGAAAACGGCACCTCAACTGCAGTGTTAACTGCTGAATCATCTTGCAGAGCCATTCAGTTCGCCCGCGGGAGGAAAAAGAGAGAGAGAGACCAGCGCAAAATAAAAGCCGTGTAGCCTAAACAAAAGCTGGTAGATGCTCGAGAGAAGCAGCCCTACCTGCTGACCCTTTGGCTAGTTTTCCATGGATAGGATTCAGCACGGTCTTCAGCACCCGATGCTAAGCTTATGCATCGTAGATTTTTGTTTGCCACAGTACGCTTCCTTCTTTGGATGATTAGCTGAGATCCCCGAGGCTAAAGGGGCCTTGGAGCTTAATCTTCTTCATTTCCAAGCATTCTTTGTTTCTGCTGTAATGACTCTACACAATGTCCTATTTTGGTAGAAAGTAGCGACTTCTTTTTAAGCCCCCCAACTCTCTCCCACTCCCCACCCCTTATCTCAAGTACAGAAACTCTTCTTGACCCATCTCTTCAGCTCCAGGTCAAGTAACTCTGTTGAGTTACCTCCGCAGCCTCTGGGATACTTCTGTAGAAATGAGGTCTCAGTGAATCTAATAGAGAGTCACGTTCTTAGTAGCATCAGCTGATGCCTTAGCGAACCGATTTCAGAATGGCACCCTGGTGGTATGGAAGGGGCCGCTGCTCTAGGCCCTACTGCACTGTGGTTTCACTAACGTGTGAAGTGCATGTGCGAAGAGATTTCTGAACATGGGAATTCCCACCTGCCAAGTCTTCCTACCCACACAGAGGCTGGATTTGCTGAAACAGAAGAATATCTTGTGTCTTCACTTTGAACAGTCAGTATGGGCACCAGCAGTTAAATGGGCTCCCCTCCTTATTGCTTGTACTATTACTAATGACTGCTGCTGCTGTTGCAATTCCGTAGCAACTCCTTTGACGCAACGTTGTTCTCTGCAAAATACATAGTGCAGTCTGTGTGCCTGGATGAGCCAGTTTGGTGTAGTGGTTAAGTGCGCGGACTCTAATCTGGGAGAACCGGGTTTGATTCCCCACTCCTCCACTTGCATCTGCTGATGTGACCTTGGGTCAGTCACAAGCTCTGGCACAGCTGTTCTCTCAAGAACAGTTTCTGTCAGAGCTCTCTCAGCCCCACCTACCTCACAGGGTGTCTGTTGTGGGGAGGAGAAGGGAAAGGAGTTTGTAAGTCGCTCTGAGACTCCCTTGGGTAGTGAAGGGCAGGGTATAAATCCAATCTCTTCTCTTCTTCTTCTAGATGGCTTATAATGGACACTCAGATATCAAGATAGGGATGGGGGGTAGACTGCTGGGCCCAATAAATGAGTTGTAAGGGGTAGCAGAGGGCTATTTTTGTTCATGGCTAATGTCCCCACAGTCATCATGTGTGTTTGTGCCATCAGGTTGCAGCTAACTTAGGGCGACCCCCACAGGGGTGCTTCCAAGGCAGGTGAGGTGTGGAGCTGGTTGGCCATTGCCTTCCTCTGAAGAATCTTCTTCAGTGGTCTCCCGTCCAACTACCGCCCCCTGTTTAGCTTCCAGGATATGTCCAGATCAGGCGATAACATTCTACTTCACGCCTTTGTGGATGAAGGCCTCAGCACTCACGGCTCACGGCTTTCTATGGCTCTTTGTGGGAGCCTGGATCAATGCCTCCTCCTGTGCTTTTTGGGAACAGGCGATAAGAAGCTTATGCTCCACTTTTCCTGTTACAGACATACAGTGCTCACGGTGGGCTAACAATTATGAGTGTGCATTAAAAAAAATTATTTTTCAGATCTAGATACACTGGAGCTGGAAAATATCAGTATTCCTGATTTCCCAGATCACAAATACCGGTATGGTGTTTGGCTCCAGGTTTTTTGGATTTCAATATTTTTCGGCTCCCTTATTTCCTATGGGGAGTCTTTGAGGAGGGAGTGGGGGGATACTTTTAAATATACAGGCAGCAAAACTGCAGGGGAGCTGCTGGTGCCTGTCCTTTAAATAGCCCCCCAAATTTCAAGTTGGCTGGATCAAGGGGTCCAGTTCTGTAGGCCCCTGAACAGGGTGTCCTCAGCTGTCCTCCATTGTTTCCTATGGAGGGGAAGAAAATGCTATGAAAAATGTAAAACCTGAGACTGTCCCCTCATAGGAAGGCTATTGCAAGCTGTTGCTAAGCCCAACCAGTGTAAAACCTGAGAAACGGAACCTATGCAAAGACTGAGAATATGAAACTATGTAAAACATGAGAATCGAAAACTATGTAAAATGTGAGAATCTCAATGTAAACACAAAGAATCCACCCAAAGCCCCACCCTCCCACTAATCCTACACAAACCAACTCCAGTAAAGAACAAAGTTTTATAAAGCACCAATAACACTTGCAACTAACAGATCTTACCTGAAGCAACCTGGCAGGCTGATTCCAAGCTCTGCACGACACCAAAACCCAAGTTGAGGAAAGAAAAAGCAGTTCTAGGAAACTGCAAATGCTCGCTCCCAATATTCTCGATAAATCCTGAATATTTCCAGGACCCATTTACTAGTATCCTGACAGTTCATGGAGATATTTGTGAGACGTGATTATATCAAAAAAATACCAATGCAATATTTTTCAGGTTTATGTTCAGCTCGGTTATCTCCGAGTTCACATCCCTACTAAGGGTTAAGAAGTGATTCTCAATGTATTACATCATAAGGGTTAAGAAAGTTGCAGAATAACAAGAAAATCGAAAAGCGGCAACAACAGAAAACAAAATGCCTAGGATGTGAGTAGCAGGAGCAGAGAGAAAGGTACTGTGGCCTCTGCCACCAAACATAGGCCCAAAGGCTTCTGGGAGTTTGCACCCTTTCCTTTCCATGAAGATCACCAACAGAGGACAGCCAGATAAACACTCTGATTGGCAATCCTAAAAACACTTTCCTGGGAGTAAACCCCAAGATTAGAATGGGCTTACCTCTGAGTAGTTATTCTAAGGATCAGTTTCTCAGTGCTCTAACATCAGACAAATAGCACAGTCCAGAGCAGAGTGACACTATCTAATTAAATCAGTGAGCAGGACAAGAGCATAACTCTGCTTAAGATTGCATGGTGACTCTCTTCCGCCTTTTGCCTCCCCTTTTCTTCCCCTGTATGTGCTTTTTTTGTAGATTGTAAGCCTGAGCTGCTTTGGTGGATGAAAAGCAGAGTATACATTTAATTAATAAAAGCGGAAGGTAAATTAACAACCAGTTTAAAAACAGCCAATTACCAGTGTGAGTAAAAGCCTCCTGGCAAAGGCCATGTAGCTTGTCTGCCTCAAGACGACCTCTGAAATGAACATGAAGCTGGAAAGCTTCATAGGGGCAGAGAGTTTTGCAGATAATGGCTGAAAAGCCATGCCTCGTGTGCCAATCTCACCCCTGTCAGAGCATCCATATCGAGCTAGGTATTAGTTGAAGTAGGATCTCCAAGATAGGGTGGGGTTGTGGTTCACAGAATCTTAAAAACATCAAGTAAAATGATAGCAAAATCCACTAGAGTATCAAGAGAGAGAACATTGCCTGCATTGGTGGTCCCGATTGGGCAGAATGGTGAGAAATAAATATTGTGACCATGTCTAGAAATGCCTCCATTTAAATAGTAAAGAAATTCATCATTCCTGCCTTCCTTTGACCCATTGCCATAAGCAGGAACAAATAGTTATTCTTCCAGATGAAGAAGGTTGAATATTAGACTTCCTTTGCCTTGGTTTGGAAGGCATATTTCTCTGCTGTTCTGATAGCATTCCAGTTTACTGGGTGTACATGGTTTGCGGTTATTGGAAAAGTTGGAGCTGTATTTGAAACTTAACACAAGTCGTTCACTGAGACCGTGTCCAGCATTCCTTGCAAAAATGCAGTCCAGTCTCAAAGTTGTCAAGAGTGGAAGTTCAAGAGCGGTCAGATGCTTGGCTTCATTCCTCTCTCTAAGACCGATGGAGTAAGGACAGAGACCTGTGAACTGTATTAAAAGTATGAAATGAGCCTGAGGATCCATAATCGTGTCTACCTTCGAGTGCTGCCAGCTGGCCCTTTCTGAGTCTCCTTCAGTGCAAAACAACATTTTTTTAAAATTGGAAAAATGACATGAATACATGAAGCTGCCTTATCTTGAATCAGATCCTTCGTATGTTATGGTCAGTGTTATCCACTCAGACTGGCAGTGGCTTCTCAGAGCTTCAGGATGAGGTCTTTCACGTCACTTACTGCCTGGCCTTTTCAACTGGAGATGCTGGGGAAGTGAATCTGAGACCTTCTACATGCCAAAGCAGATATCCCACCACTGATCTGTGGCCTCCCTGCTCAAGAACTGCTGTATTTCCTAATCTTAACAGAACATAGTTCTGCTGGAACTTCCAGTTGTGTGTGTACGTCTCTAAGCATAAATTTAACCCAGACTGCAGTTTGCATTGTTCTCTCAGAGTAAGGAGGCCGTTCTTCCATCCAGTCCATGCTAGCACTGCTCAACGGATTGGGGGAAAATAGACAGGGTTACATAGCCCTGATCTTGTCTGTTCTTGACCTGCCTCGCAAAAGGTGCTTATCAAGAAATTTGTCCAACATTGTGCAAAAAAAGATAAGTGGGGTGGACCGTCCCTGTTGTTCAGCTCCAAGCATGACCGGAGGCCAGCCTTTCTTTTGGCAGGGGAGCTTCAAAAAAAAATCACATGCCTTAGAAAGCCTTGTGTGATCAACATCCAGGAGATTTTTCTAGCTCTGCTCTTGCAAGCTTCTTCTTAAGGGCTGTACAGGTGTTTCATTTTACCTGCGGTCAGCCGTTCAGTATCTCATTTGTAACCCTGATTGAAAGCAGTACCTTTTGTTTAGTTTGTACTGTAGCTTTACACCATCATCAAGTATTTCTGTCTGCTGCTGTGAGAGTACTCTTGAGATGTTCTGTTGCAGCCTCTTGGTGTTTTGCTGGCCAGGTCCTCCATGCTTTTAATCTTGATGGCACTGATAAATTGCACAGGGGCCTTTCCCTCTGCTCTATTCCCCTAAGACAGCCACATCCACCCAAGGATCTCATGGGCATTTTCTACAAGCCAGTCGACACCCTAACCAGATCTATCCAGTTCTTGAGCCTCAGTGGCCTTATAGGGCCAAGAAAACAAGAAGAGCCATGCTGGATTGGACCTTGACTAGATAAACCAGCCATATACCTCCAGTAGATCCACAAGCAGGTCCTGAAGGAACCAGCCTGCTCCCGCTGCATGTGCCTGGTGTCTAGTGCTCTAAAATATGCTCTCTCTGAACAAGCCAATATCTGTTCTGTTCCCTTTTTCTGTTCTAAACATACTGTCTATCAGATTCACTGGTGAAATAATATTCCACTATTATGAGACAGAAGCAACTCTTTTATCTTTCCGTTACACTCATAATTTTATGCAGAACTGTCTGGACCCCTTAGTCATATTTTCCCCTAAATTAGAAAGCTCCAGAGGCCTTCAGTTTTCCTCATTCAGAAGGTGTTCCAACCTCTTGAACTTTTAAATAGTTTTCTCCAACGGCTCTTATAGCATATATGCGGTGAGGCAGCCAGGGCACCAGTATTTCAAACTCACGTGCACCAAAGGCATATGTAAAGGCACTCTGATACTGACCATTTAGCCAGTATACTTCACGAGGTAGCCTGGCCATCTGAATTCTAGCAATATCCATATCTGATCTGACAAGTCTAAAAGCTTGCCCTGTGTACTTGGCAGGCCATATCAGCTTTTATTTCAGAGTAACTGCCTCCTGATATTCAGACGAGTCCTTCTGGTAGCTTTCAAACCAGGTCAGTAACCAGTATGTGTCACCTTAAAACTAGAGCCGTTAGCCTGTTGCATTAAACCCTGAAATGTTTGTCCTCCTGAGTAATTTTATTACGCCCATCATAAAGCTGTTCAAACAAAAGACACCATGTGGGGTGCACCTGGTCCTGATGTCCTGGGGGACTCATTTAAGCTCTTCATTATCCGGGGGTGGGGGAGTTACTTTTACTTCAGCATACGAATGGTGAGAAATCCGAGATGGTGTGTCGAGGTTTAGGAGGCATCTTGTTGTGGTTCTGGAATCAACAGGAGCTATGAAGCCCCAAAGATGCAAAGAGATTCATGGGTTCCAGGCAGCCTAGTTCCAATGGAGTTCGTGGACTGAGGCTTAGTCAAAAGCACTTCAGATGGCTAGTGGAGACTGGAAGGATGGAATATGCCATCCTACAGAAATAATTATCTTCACAGAAAATCCCTAGGGATCAGGGAGGAAGGTTCTAGTCTAGTATTCTCACAAGCAGGGAATAGAGGCGCATTCAGTTATGTGATGTGGTACAGTACAGACCCAAGTGAAAGCTAGGCAGGTGTCAGACTAGGGTCTTATTGTGGACCTACATGTTCATGTAGTACTGTGTTTTTGTTTTGCACATTGAGCCACTGGAGGTAACAATGCAGTGTGTGGGGGGGAAGGGCTTCTTAAGAAAAAGAAGAGATTGGATTTATACCCCGCCCTTCATTTGGAGTCTCAGAGCGGCTTACAAACTCCTTAAGACTCTTAAACCTTTTCTCCCATGTAATTTGGTTGCTGGGAAATATCATCCCCAAACCACAATTGTTGCTGCTGGGGAAAAATACGGGTGCTTGAATGTAACATTTCTCTGTAGGATGAAAGGGTTAAAAAACATCTTTCATACAATGTTTTCCTTCTCAGAGCCCCAGGGTGCCTACATTTGAAGGGAGGAAAAGCCTTAGAAAACTCGTTTAACTAGACCTGTGGTTCTGCCCTTTCTGTACCGATGTTGCAAAGACCTCCTTGTCTGCAGTCATTTTATCTTCTATTTTGTATCTTAAAACGTGGGTTCAGGCAAAGCAACATTGGAAGCTCTTGGACTGTAAAGCTATCAATTAAGATTTCAGTGAAGTTTAACGCCAGATGAAGGTGGATAAATTTGGATGATGTTCCAAGAATGGCACTAAGCATAATTACAGAAAAGGATGCAGTAGGAGAAATTGATTACACGTGTAAAGGTAATGGTTGTATTTTTTCATGAAGAAACTCGAGTAAGAGAGAGAGGCACATCTGGTCTGTCTGGATTTTAAAAAGCCCCCCCCCCTTTTTAAAAACAAACCTGTTACTATGTGTTTTGCCTGCTGAAGCATGTCAAAAATTAGACGAAAGTTTGCTCCCACCTTGGGGACCCTATTTGGGTGGACAGATGACATAGAAATGTTTTTAATAAATAAAATAAACATTACTGGGTAGAGGCTACATAGATGTGATAAACAAAACAATGGCCCACAGACTGGAAATGCTTAGTTTACATTCCATTTCCAAAAAAGGGAGACGTCAAAGATTGCAGCAACTATTGGGCCATCACATTAATTTCTCGGGCAAGTAAAGTGATGCCCAAAATCTTGGAGCAAAGATTGCTACTATATATGGAATGAGAAATGCCAAAAGTTCAGGCTGCATTGAGAAAAGGAAAAGACACTAGAGATCATATTACAAATTCACATGGATTACTGGAGGATACGAGACAATTTCAGAAGAAAATCAGCTTGTGTTTCATAGGTTACAGCAAAGCTTTTGACTATGTGAATCGTGAAAAGATGTGGTTGGTTTTAAAATAAATTGGTCTTCCACGACATCTGATTGCTTTGATGTTCAACCTGTACTCTGGACAAGAAGCTATTATTAGGACAGAATATGAAGAAACAACTGTTTCTAGTTGGCAAAGGTTTCGGACAAGGACATATTTTATCGCCATATCTTTCCAATCTATATGCAGAATGTATAAAGAGAATAGCTGGATTGGATTTAGATGAAGGTGGAGTGAAAATTGGTGAAAGTTTCATTGTTTGAGAAATGCAGATGACACCACATTACTGGCAGCAAATAGTGAAGACTTGAAACGACTCCTGATGGAGTTTAAAGCAGAAAGTGCCAAAGCAGGATTACAGCTGAACATCAAGAAGACAAAAGTAATGACTACTGGGGAATTACACAGCCTTAAGGTTGATGATGAAGAAATGGAAATTGGTCAAGGTTTTCTATTCCTTGGCTCCATCATCAAACAAAGTGGAGACTTCACCCAAGAAATCAGAAGGGGATTGAAACTGGGAAGGGCAGCCGTGAAGGACCCAGACAGAAGAAGAGCTGGAGTTGGGTTTTATACCCTGTTTTTCTCTACCCAAAGGAGTCTCCCAAGTGGCTTACAGACGCCTTCCCTTCCTCTCCCGTTAACAGTCACCTTGTGAGGTCGGTGGAGCTGAGAGAGTCTTGAGAGACCTGTGACTGGCCCAAGGTTGCCCAGCAGTCTTCATGTGGCGGAGTGAGGAATCAAACCCAGTTTCCAGATTAGAGTCCGCTGCTCTTGACCGCTACTTCATGCTGGCTCTCAAAAGATACTTAAGTGAAGGATGCGTCCCTGGTGACCAAGACGATTCACGCCATAGTATTCCCCATTATTATGTACGGGTACAAAAGTTGGACAGTGAAGAAACTGGACAAGGAAGATGGCTGATTCATTTGAAATGTTGTGTGAGAGGAGAGTTGTACGGATACCGTGGACCACGAAAAAGACAAGTGTCTTCTAGATCAAATCAAGCCGGAACTCCCTAGTAACTAAAATGACCAAACGGAGACTATCGGACGTAGGTCACATTATGGGAGGACAAGAGTCAGTGGAAAAGACAATAATGCTGGGAAAAGTTGAAGGCAGCAGGAAAAGAAGGAGGCCCAAGATGAGATGGATTGGCTCAATAATCTGAGGAAGTGTGCTTGCACAAGGAAGCTTACAGCGTGAATAAAACTTTGTTGGTCTTAAAGGTATCACGGGACTCAAACTTTGTTCTGCTGCTTCGGAGCAACACGGCTGCCCCACCCGACTCAGTTACTGAGACACTTATTGACAATAATTGACACAGCCCTCCGTTCGCAAGACCTGAGCAAGGCAGTTAATGATGGGGCACTTTGGATGTCATTTGATTCATAGGATCGCCATAAGTTGGAATCAACTTGACAGTACTTAACATGCACACACATTGAAGGTGATGCCCTTACAGATGGTGTCGAGGTTCTGTTGCAATAAGACGTACAAATGGCTCAAACCCCTGTGTCGGCAAACAAATTTTATGCGATCGGTAATTGTATTTGTTTAAAATTCTTCTACCCTGTCCTCCTTCCTAGAGAAAGGGGACCCAAAGCAGCTTAATGCATAATGTTAGAAGAGTTATATCAACAAAGAACATTAAAAGCAAATGTCAACAGCCAAAGTGAAACCCCATTTTCCTCTTAACTGTCAACAGTTCTGCTTTGCAACTGTTCCCAAAATCCAGGAGAACAGGCACCTTCCTCACCTGTTTGGAGACACCGTGACACCGGATAGGTACTGCTGCAGAACAAGCAGCCATTTTGCCGGAGAGGAGAGGAGAAGAGAGGAGAGGAGAGGAGAGGAGAGGAGAGGAGAGGAGAGGAGAGGCAGGCCGGCCTTGCTGAAAGAACAGACGTTGCATCATTTCACTCCGGGACAGAGATTGAATAAACTGAGTGGAGCCCATGAGAATAAGGAGACTGAGTGAAAAGTGGCAGTTTTAGGTTTCCAGACCTTGTGATAAGGTTTCGAAGTGATGGCTGTGCGTTTATACAGCTCCCCTTTGTCCAGAAGGTCCATGCATTGGACTGGAACCTGGAGAAGCATAAGAACATAAGAGAAGCCAAGAACATAAGAACATAAGAGAAGCATCCGACAGTTTGGCCCTCTTACAGAACCTCTTACAGGCTTCGCTAGCTGAGCTGCAACTACTGCAGTTGGGTTTGGGAGAGGGAGAGGGAAGCACACAGGAGAAGCTGGTAAAGTGAGAAGCTTCACGTCCTATTTTTTGCGGACGACTAAAATGGGACTGTCTGTCCTCACGGCAGCCGCGTCTCTATTGGCCGTTGGATGAAAATCGGATCAGCGTGGGGGTTCCTTTAGAACAAAATTACTTCGGTTTCAGAGAGTTCTGACTTCCATGAGCAATTGCACGGTGGGTGTGGATGCCTCCTCAAAGGGATTGCGGCCCACCTTAACGACAGTTTGTACAAATGGTCCTGCTATCACTCTTCCCCCCCCCCATTCTTTGCAGAACACGTGTTCTCAGGACAAGTGTCTAGAAATATTTTTGCAAGCAACAGACTTGAGGGGATTGAGCTGGCTTCTGCTGAAAAGGGCTAATAAACTAGAGGTGGCATTGTTGAAGTTTATCAAATACTGCAATAGAAATACCAGGTGTGATATTATGGTGTGTGTGTGCCCCTCCCCCACCTATGCAGTAACACCCTCTCTCTTACCATCTTTGGCAGGTTTACAAGGCCGGAACATTTAGGAAGCAGTGCCAAAATCAAATGTAGTGGTTGCCATAGCTACCAAGAATCTACCAAACAACTCACTATGAAGAAATTACCCATTGTGGCCTGTTTTCATCTCAAAGTAAGTCACCAAGTCACTGTTACTTTGAGAAGGCAAAGGGGAACTTGTGTGATGGGGGTTGGGGGCGGGGTTAGGGGGAGGAATCTCACCTGGCATTTTTAAGGTCGCAGCTTTCCCGATACCTGCCCCTTCACCGAGCCTCCAAGGCAGAGAGATATAGGCATTTTAAACTGAAGCAGTATTTGCATATCTGTGCGGGATGGCGAAAGGGGTCTCTTGCTGCAACTCTTATGGCCTGCTTTTGTCACGAAGACTCAAGGTAAGTTGCAAAATATGTAAAACAATTCAGTCAAGCAGCTTACTAGACAAAACAGTGCAATGGCCTAGAACTGAAGAACTGGAACGGTGGATTGAAACGTGTGTAATTTTCTGCTGATGACCACAGGCATAGGCAGCTTTAAAAGGGGGATTAGACAGATTCGTGAAGGAGAGGTCTACCAGTGGCTACTAGCCATCATGACTGAGGAGAGCCTCCAATGTTCAGAGGCACTTAGCCTCTGAATCCAAGTGCCAGGGGCAACATCAGGGGAAAGTCTCTGGCCTCTGTTCCCATGTTGTTGGCCCTCCAGAGGAACTGGTTGGCCACTGTATGAAACAGGATGCTGGACTAGAGAGACCACTGGTCTGATCCAGCAGGGCTCTTCTGAGGTTCTTATCAGGGGAGGGTCTCAGCCTCTATGCCCTGTTGTTGGCCCTCCAGAGGAACTGGTTGGCCACAGTGTGAAACAGGACGTTGGACCAGTTGGACCACAGGTTTGGTCCAGCGGGGCTCTTCTTATTTTCTTATCAGGGGAAGACCTCGGCCTCTACGCCCTGTTGTTGGCCCTCCAGAGGAACTGGTTGGCCACTGTGTGAAACAGGATGTTGGACCAGTTGGACCACAGGTTTGGTCCAGTGGGGCTCTTCCAATGTTCTTATGGAATACAATGCAAGCAAAAAAGAAAGCAAAGAAAGAAAGGCAACAAACTGTCCAAGATTTGATGTCTCTTACTAAACAGAGGGAGGTTACAAAGGAAAAAAAGGATGAATTTCAGTTAAAAGGGATGGGGCATGAGAGGTACATTTTTTGAAAAACCCATTCGAACAGACTACATCAGTATCTCTCATAGAGGTGATGTCCAGAGCTGATCCACTATACCAGGGGTGGCCAGACTGTGGCTCGGGAGCCACATGCGGCTCTTTCACACTTATTGTGTGGCTCCCGGCAAGGCAGCCGGGGAAGCGAAGGGGAGGCATGCCTCCCCAATCGGTCTTCCCTTCCCCAGCCAGTGTTCCCCTTCCTGGGTAGGCTTGAGGCAGGGGGGAGGAGGGAAAGAAAGCATCTTTGACTTTAAATACATTCTCAAAGGCCCCCCCCCCAGCCTACCAATATCATTGGACAAATAAACATCATTATCAATATCTATTTTTACCCCTTTTGTTTTTATTTTTGGCGATCTCGTTTAATGTCAACAAAGAGCAAATCTGCATATTTTTCAATAAAAACATGTCTGTAATATTTTGTTCATGTCATGCGGCTCTCCAACATCTGACGTTTATTCTTTGTGGCTCTTACATTAAGCAAGTGTGGCCACTAGGCTATAGTTCTGATCCCTTTATAAGAATGTCCCCCTCCCAAACGTTTCTGTTTTGCACATTCTGTGAAACTACCTGACAGCTTCAGGCAGGCTGTTCCTCCAGGTGGGAGCCACCACTTCACGAAATGCAATATTTTGTGCATCAAAACAGCTTTCAAATGCCAGCAATCTAGCATTGCTACAGTCAAGCATTGATAACCATTTATAGCTTAACAAATATCGGATTGATTAGGAAGGGGCATATGCTCTGGCTGTGTTAATGATGATGGGCAAAAATGCCAAAAAGGAGTCCATGGGGTTTTCTCTCTTTCCCTTTTTTTGGCAGCCAGATCTGTTGCCGGGGGGTTGTTATGATGTCGTAAACCAAGAGATAATTAACTGAGAGTGTAAATAGGACAGGAGTTCTGAGAAATGGAAAGCAGTGCCCTCTCTTTAAGGAGCACGCCATTCATCTTTTTTCCCTTCTTTTTTGTTTGCTTGCTTCTCACTCCCTTTCAGGCTAAGAGGATGACAATGAAAGTGTGACGTTTGCCACACTCCCCGTTGTCTCGGAAATTAATCTTTCCCCATCTCTTCTTGCCCTCTTTCCTTTCGGCTTGTTCCTTTATCAGGATGCGGCATTTCTGTGCAGAGTACAGATTATCCTCTTGTCTGTTTTGTGCTTTTTGCCTTAACTGATGCAGATGGAGCTGGGGGGGACGGACCCTTATTATAAAACAGCATGAATGCAGTGGGTGGAGTGTTAGATGTGGCCCTTGGTGCCCTGGATTTAAAAGCAAAGCTCTGCCAAACACTGTGGGCAGGGCTCAATTCTCCAGACACATATTGACATTCCTAACAGAAGGACGTGTGAATGGCGGAGCTGGTGGCTGTTTTGGAGAGGCATACAAAGAGGGCAGTGCTCTCTTACTGACTTCTTGGGGTATCTGGAATGGAATAACATTTGCTCCACACCAAGCATTGCTTATCCCCGGCGTGTTGGAAAAAAGGCATTTTGCTCATTCAGGTACTGAACCAACCATCAGTCAGGATGATAACTTGTCTGATGACTGAGCTTCTAAGATGCAGATCCGCACAGAGTGATTTTAGTCTTCTTTCATAACTCTGGTTTCCGTTGTTTTAGTGGTTCGAGGTTTTTTTTAAAATACCTTTAACATTTTTATTTTCCCTCTCTTAACCTTGTTAGCTGCCTTGAGTGTGATAGAAAGGTGGGATTTTCTAAGTAAATGCAGTATAGTTCTGTCCTACTGATTTAGGGACTCAATCTCGAATCCTTCAGCCAAGACCTTTGCATTTTTGTATGCCCTACTGCCACCATCCCGCCCCCCAAAGAGTGCTTTTCACACCCATACAGATTGACTCAGTTCAGATGATCCTGCAAACCATGGTCTAGTGGCTCAGCAATAAGCCACGGGTTTGCATCTCCCCCTCTTCCACTTCCCTGTCAGTTTCCCATTGAGAATTAGCCACAGTTTGTCATGGCATCCAAGGCAAACAAACTGCAGTTTGCTCTTCCCTCCAAACCAGAATCAGAAATTTCAAGCCATGACTTGGGAGGCAAGCGCGAACTGTAGTTTGTAATCCCCAACATCACAGCAAATTATTGTTGACAGTGCACAGGAAATCAAAAGATGAGGAAGCTTGTTGTTGACCATCTGAAATTAACCATGGTTGTGTGAAGTGTCCTGACCCCGCCTAATTTCTTCCAGTAACCTTCAGTGCAATCCTGCGCGAAGTTACTCTGGGCAAAGGCCATTCATTTCAGTGGGCAAAGGTTAGACTAGCTCTGGGCAGGGATTACACTGTTAGTCTTGTTGTTTGTGGAGTTTAATGTCCTTCCGTCCCATCTGAGTCAACCAATGAAATGTGGGTGCATGGGCTTGGGCTTGTGTAGCGAGGAAACCATGACATTTCCCTCTGAGATCTTCTTGCTCTCTTTCCTTCAGCGGTTTGAACACTCAGCCAAACTGAGGCGAAAGATCACTACGTACGTCTCCTTTCCGCTGGAGCTGGACATGACACCTTTTATGGCCTCCAGGTACGTGCAACGGGGCCTCAGTTCTCCCGAGAAACCAGTCTGGTGCCAGGCAGGCTTTCAGCTGCATCTGCAGAACAAGGCAAATAAAAGAAATTACTAAACTGAGCTTTCTGGAAGGAAACCAGTTTCAAAATGATCTGGCAGCTGGTTTTGTTTGCGTGAAAGTGTTTATTTTTGATTCTTTACGGTGGTTAAAGCAAACCAGTTTCAGGGCTTTGGTTAAGCAAAAGTATTCTCACAGCAAGAGTGACGAGAAGACCGGAGCTGCCCCGCTCTCAAGACACAACTTTCAGTCGGGCAGTTTAAACATAGACGAATGGCTGAAATGTGTACTTTCGGAACTCCTGGTTTATCGTGGTGCTAATGTACCGAGATACGCTCGGAAGGCTTTGTTTGCCAAGAGGAGGAATAGCAAACAAACTTACCTCGTCGGAGAGCTGTCCATATGGTCCGAGACCTCTTGCGGAGGTACTCTCTTTATGAAGCAGACTTAGCTGACTGTAGCAAGCATAAAAAATAAGCTCCCTTTCATAAAAGCTCAGGCTCACATGTAGACATATCAAAATACACTTGTATTAGGCCATAGGAAGTGAAAGTTTAAAACCCCTTTGGTCACAGCTAACGCTTACAGTGGGAGCAAAATGAATTTTTTTTTTTGAGTAGCGATGTCACTGAACACTTTCGCTGCAGTAAGTCATTTCCTCCCAAAGTAGTTTGATGTCTTGTGCCTTAAAATGATCTGTGTGTGGGTATTTAAGAATGCGTTCATACCAGCGTCCGGGTCTCCCTTACACTTTGGAAGATGGAAGCTTTCAGTGGCAAGGGTTACGCATTAATTTTTAAAAGCTTTCAGATATTGTCCGGACAATCGTTTTCAGCAACCTGTGAGAGTAATCCAGTTTGCTGTGCTCGAAAATGTCAAATATTCTTAGCGAGTCCGAGAAAGGGGGACCTAATAGTATAAAGAAGGCTAATGCAATTAAAGTATTCTTTTCAAGGAAGTATTGGATTAATTTTCTCTTCGTTTCAGTTTTGAGATGTACATAAAAGGGCTTTTTTTGTTGTAAATTGTTAACAAAATATGTCACGGACAGTCTTAACACAAGCAGCATCCCAGGGCCACGATTCCTTAAAGAACCAAATATAGGGTAACAGTGTGATTGGTCAGGGGACAGGACTTCTGGAAAAGGCGGAGCCAGTACATTGGCAGTCTTCCTTCAAGTTTGTTGGTTTTACCCATCACAGGAGAAGAATTCTGAACAAATGTAAACTGGACAAAACATGGTTTACAGCATATATCATTTCCAGGCAGTAGGGGGAAAAGTCCTGAATGACATAGGAGCACCCGAGAGCCTTTCAGCCTCTGATCATTTTTCAGATTTCAACACTCAGAAGAGATGTGAAGCTAGGAAAAGGGGGGGGACGACTTGGTTCTAATGTTTCGTCTTGTGAAACATTTCTCAAACAAACACAGATATAAGTTGGCACATTGGTTAGATGGTGTCCCTGTCCTTAAAGTGCTTGATAATTCTGTTCATCATAAAACCCAATCAGTTATCGCCATTGTTCAGAAATTTGGCGCAGAGAATCTACCTTGGTAGCAGTTTACTCCGACCACATTGCAGGAAGAGTATCTACGGGACCACCCCTCCCTATTATTTATTTATCTGTTTGGACTGATATCTCTCCCCTCCCCACAAGCAGGCTCAGGGCGAATTCCAACAATATAAATATATAATATCTATTTATTTATTGCATTTATATCCCGCCCATCCCATGAGCGGGCTCATATTTCACATTTCAATAAATACGATAATATTTAAAACACAATATAAACATATAAAATCAGTAGCTATTGCTTACCGTTGAGATATTCCGGCCCGTTGATGCAGATGGATCTGGCCGGTTATAGGTGGGTGGGTGACAGCAACCTCAGGGAGGCCATGTGTGGGAGCCCGCCACCTCAGCCGAAGGCCTGGTGGAACAGCTCCATCTTGCAGGCCCTGTGGAATTGAATAAGATCCCGCAGGGCCCTGATCTCAGTAGGGAGCATGTTCTGCCAGGTGGGGGCCAGGGCCAAAAAGGCCCTGGCTCTAGTCAAGACAAGTCGGACATCCCTGGGACCAGGGGCTACTAAAAGATGTTGATTAGTGGACCTCAGTGCTTTATGGGGCTCATACAGGGAGAGGCGTTCTTGAAGGTACGCTGGCCCCTGATGGCATACCTATATACCCCCTGAAGGGCATTACGCTCTGGAGACAAGAACCTCCTGACGATCCCTGGCCCAAAGGATAGCTGGCTGTCCTCAACCAGAGCCAGGGCCAAAAAGGCCTGGTGGAACTCTGCCTAATAACATCCAGGCGCTGTGGGACCTGGTGCAGTTCCTCAGGGCCTGTAAGACAGAGATGTTCCGCCGAGCCTCTGGTTGAGGACGGCAACGGTCTGCCATCAAGCCTGGCTTCCCCATCTCCTCCCCTCCCGAGAAAGATTTCAAATATTCAGCACCAGCACCAGACCAGTTTGATATTGCAGATTTTGTATTGATTGGAATCGTATTTATAGTTGTCATTAAACGCCCTGAGTCCCAAATTGAGGGGTGGGTGATATACAGGGCTATTTTTGGGCAGGAACGCACAGGAACGGAGTTCCGGCTGGCTCCCGAGTTGGCCACGCCCAGCAGGAACTCATTAGCCTAATAGGCCACACCCAACAGCAGAAACTCAGGATTGGCTACATTAGGGTGTGTGTGGCCTAACATGCAAAGGAGTTCCTGCTCCAAAAAAAGCCCTGGGTTTTGACAACAAACAAGGTAAACAGAATAAGAAGCAAAAGGTGGGTGTGGCTGGATGACCACACTTCTGGTAACATGGGGGTGTGGCCTAATATGCTAATGAGCTGCACTGTTGGGGGTGTGTGGCCTATTATGCTAATGAGTTCCTGCTGGGCTTTGTACAAAACAAGCCCTGGTGGTATACAAACCAAACAGCTAAATAAACACTCTATTAAATTTACAAGCTACAGAAATGGAAATCGAGCTAGTAGGCGTCGAAGCTTGCAATCCTATTTCCCCTGCACCCGCAATATAATTTTTAAATGCCTCCTTTCGTCGCAGAATTTTGGAAATCGGGAGGTTTCAAAGTGACCCCTGTATTTACGTGCTGGAGCTATCTGGGCAGGCACAGCAGCTAAAGGAGGCCTTGATGCCGCTTGGGCAGCAAGGGGCAGCGTGTGAGGAGGTCCAGGGAGGCAGCCGCAGCTGCCGAAATGCAGATCTGTGTGCACAGACTCCGGGAGGGGACTTTTTTCCTTTCTTTGTTTTGTTCACCGTGCAGTGACAACAGAGAAAGCGACTTATGTGTGTATGTGCAATTAGAACAGGGAATGGAAAACTGGATTCTTAAATGGGGGGGGGGGACTTGGGGTGTGCCTGGGTATAAATAATTGGGGGAGAGAATCAGCTACTCAGAGTTACGCTGCCTCTGAGCGTGGAGATTTCACTTGGCTGTCATGGATTATCGAGTCATCTTGTTGTAAAATAAAAGGATGTTGTAGGAGGTTTGTTTGTTTGTTTTTAAATCCTTTTATGTAAGAGAAGAGTTAAGGCACTGTACTCAGAGAGTCATGGAAATGGTGCATTAAGCCAACTTTTTAGCATCTTTACCCTGTAAACAGTAAAAATGTTTTGCCATGCTGCATAATCCCGGGGTATTCTTGCAAAATCAAGGTCGGTGCACATGTATACGTTTTGCCTTGATCTTATAGCTCAGTGTCAGGCTCGAGGGAGGTGCCCAGGTGGGAAGCCCAACAGGTGTGACTTTTGCAAGCACTTGCCCTGTACACCTGTCACGCTGGGAGACTCACCTGCAGGTGGACATTTCCAGGGCCCATTATTTCTGTGGCGTGCCTTTTGCTCACCTGTCCAGCCTTTTGTTTTCATGCCAAATAGTTCTGTGAAGAATCCTAGGCTCCCTCCCATCTGTGAAACCTGTAGGCTGACTGGAGGAAAAAGTCATTTTAAAGAATATTTTAAAACTGTTTTTTTTTAAAGTCGCATCTTCCGCAAATGAAGTAAATCTCAGAAGGTAGCGTTGTTAGTCCGCTGTAGAAGAGCCAGGTTGAAGTCCTGTCGCACCTGAGAGACCAGCACGGTTTTCGGCGTATAAGCTTGTGAGCATCAAATCTCCTTTAGTCAAGATATGGAAGGAATCCTTGGTTCGTGAAAGCCCGTACCCTGAAAAACTAGTTGGTCTGACAGAGGGAGCTTTGACTCTCAAAAGTTTATACCCCAGAAATCTTGCTGGTCTCTAGTTTGCTATTAGACTGTAATCCATGTAGCTTCATCTGGCACTGTTTGTCAACATTATTGAGGAGTTTGGCTTTTTGTTAAATTCATTCTTTAAAAAAAACACGAACCTCGACACAGAAGGTACTCCATCTTTCTGTGTTATACCTCTGAGGATGCCAGTCACAGCTGCTGGCGAAACGTCAGGTCCTTCAGTGCCAAGACCACGGCCACACAACCCGGGAAACCAACAGCAACTAACAGATTAAACCCTTTGAAATAAAACTCAGTCCGGAGAAACTAAGAGGCTGTTTACGACTCATCGTTTTTTGCCTTCCAAAGGCCGCTGAATAGTTTGTGTCTTATTTCTTCTGTTGTAGTAAAGAGAGCAGGATGAACGGACAGTACCAGCAACCAGCGGATAGTCTAAACAATGATAATAAGTAAGTAGAGTTGCCTCGTTATGGGTTTTTTTCCCTGTTGGGGGGCGGCGGGGGGGGGTGCTGAAAGCAGGACTGGGATGATTCCACGTCTTCCAGAGCTGGGTATGGGGCTGGAGGTGGGAAGAGAAGCACAATATATAATAACTCCTCCCTGGGAGTTATGATATATTATATTATATAACACTGCCTCTTGCTGCTGATCCTTCCTCCTTTCATTCCTTCATTTTTTTCTCCACCATTGCTAGCCACCAGCTCCCTTCTCCACTTTTCCCCAATGTTTACCTACTCATTGCCATAGTCTGCAGCGCCAACCTTAACATGCCTGATCCAGTCCTCTTAAAGCTGGCAAAGGTGGCAGTAAATGCTGCGTGTGCTGGAGCACCTATCTTTTGAAGATCCCAATGGGCAGATCGCGGCAAGAGAGAGAGAGAGAGACACGCCCCCGCTTACCCGAACGGCTGTTGTTCATAAGTGGGGGGCGGGGTGGCCATGCTGTGCTATCGCTCAGCAAAGTGAAGCCCATTTTGCATGCGGGGTGAGGGGGCGTTTCAAGGCGTAGGTTTGATCAGGCAAGCGAAAGGTTGCTTTCAATGGGGTTGGCAGGCTAGGGGGGGAAACAAAAGCAGGCAAGCCAATAGCTTTCCCCCGGGAGCAGGCTGCGTCTCCCCCATGGGGACAGAATTGCTCAGGCTGAGCAGCCGAGCCAGAGCCTTGAAGATTTATAGGACCAGGTGAAACCCGATAGGCCGCTTCTGTCACCTGACATCTGCCGGTGGCACCTCATTGCTAACAGCATTACTGGTGGTAACCAAGCTCACGGCATAGCGGGCCAGCAGCTCCCTCTGCTGGCCAACTTTCACAAGTGGTGCAGAGCTAAAAGAGCTCGGATCCATCCGCTGGAGGCCACTGTTGAAAAATCTCTGCCGCTTTACACAGCTGCCGTGGCCATGACCTTCCCGGAGCCACTGAGATGGCCCCAGTAAATGAAAAGGGTGCAGAGCTCACCAGCCTTTTGGGGTTGGGTCCAGCCTGCTTTCTCACTCCCATCTCGCCTCACTGTCTTCCTTACCCCAGCCCCTGTTGTCACATGCCTTTCGTCCCATGGAGGTCCCAGAGTCCCCAGTGTCACCTTCTTGGTGGTCAGCAGGGACCTCCTCCTCTCCTTTCCTCCAGTGGAAAAGTGGGTTGGATCCAATCCCTTTGCTAGCAAAGCAGATATTCCTCTCCCTGTGCCTAGCCCACGCTGCAGAAGGGCCGAGGTGTAACTTTCAATTCAAAGGGAAGTCAGGGGGTTGCATTCCCAGCCTAATCTCTAAAGCTGTTGCGTCACGGTCTAGCCTTATTTTTAACGGGGTCTTTTTTTTTAGTTTGGGTTGCAGTGTTGAAGGGGGACGCTCTCGTGCTCTCCCATGCGTGTTTGTGAAGACCCGAGGGCTGTTAAGCGGAAAGATTGCGAGTGGTAGCAGTGGTGCTGGATGTGTTCTTCCTAACAGCCCTGTCTCTGCTTTCCTTCTCTCCAGGTATTCCTTGTTTGCAGTAGTTAATCACCAAGGAACCCTGGAGAGCGGGCACTATACCAGCTTTATTCGGCAACACAAGGACCAGTGGTTCAAATGTGACGATGCCATCATCACCAAGGCTAGCATTAAGGATGTACTAGACAGTGAAGGGTACGTCCCTCTGCGACGACAAAAGGCGAGGCGGGGCAGCCTCTTGTTTTTAACTTTAACCACCTGAACGCTGTCTGTTTTTGATCTTTTCCTCTTCGGAGGCTTGGGAAAGTGTAAAATGCAGGCTAGGCAAGGGGGAAAAGAGAGGATTATGTAACACAAGGCAAGAGAGAAGACACTGCTGTAATGAATTGCCCGCAGTCCGTTACAGTAGCATCTTCCCCCCACTCTACCAAATGGTCTTCTCCTTTTGTTAGCTGGCCAGAAGATACCTTTAGTTAAGAACATAAGAGAAGCCAGTGTTGGATCAGGCCAGTGGCCCATCCAGTCCAACACTCTGTCGCACAGTGGCCAGAAATACCAGGTGCCATCAGGAGGTCCGCTAGCGGGGCCACGACTTCTGGGAGTTTACCTTTTGGGATGGCTCCACTGACTTCCGTTGTGTTTCTGCTGCTCCGTTTCCAGTCTGTGCATCTCCATGGCCAGGCAACATAATTAGCATTTCCCCCTCTTCTCCCCCTTTGCCTTGATTTCCCTGCATTTCACATAATAAAGGTGGATTGAGCAATCTCTTACGAACGTCTTATTCTTGCACAATGCTGCTTCTTTGCTAATGTAACCACTCCAGTTTTGCTGGTCATGGGTGGGGTAAAGACACTGGTGTACTTCCCCATTGATGAAAATCTTAATCATGCCCTCTTTGGGGCTCATAAAGGTTTACTCTGGTCATTGCCCACATTTCCCCCCCCCCAAAGTGTTTTGACAGCCCCAAAGGCTGGAGACCTGTGGGTTTTGTATGAGGCTTTTCAAAAGCAAAAGTTGAATAACTTTGGCAGCTGAACCCTGCACTGGCTTCCCCATTCTATCCCCGTCTGTGCAGAACTGTGGTATATGCACAGCTTTTAGTAGAAGCTTCCTGTTAATATTCCCTATGCAGATCACATTTCAGAGATTGTAATTTGCTGCTTTATCCCTACCCAAAGCTATATTTTTGTAAGATGGTAGTATGTTCCCACTTGTCATTGGCAGGCTGCATTCTGTTTTGGGGGGGACGGGGAACGACAGTTTAAAATCTGGCATTGCCTCCGTTTTTGGCATTCCCAACCCTTCTCTTTTGGCAACGGGCGGATGAAGCCAGTATTTTTAACGGCACCTGGCATTTTCTTCTTCCTGACTGAGGAAAGGGTAAATTTTAACTTGGAAGTTTTTGCATTTGTCATTCCAAGCAGAAAAGATAAAGGCAGAAAACTTGGAGTTGGTTCTTTGTGAAAGCAGGTAGTTTTTATCGTCCGTGCTCCTAAGGCTGCATTCAGAGACCAGACTGTAATCCAAGACTGAGCAAGCCTCAGGCCTTCGCTTCCGCACTCTTTCTCACTTCTCTCCCCTTCCCCTTGTACAGATAAGGCTAGCGTCACCACGCTTGGACTGGCTCCTTTAAGCCATCTTCCCAGGCACCAAACCCTGCCTAGCATTCCAGCAAACAGTAGCCCAGTGCAGAGCCAGAATAGATGGGCATGTTCCATGGTGAGTTGGGGGGGGGCTTAAACTTATTTAGAGTGTCATCATGGCGCAGGCATGAAGGAGAGTGAGCAGAATACATCCCGGGAGTCATTTCTGCTTCTAACGTGCCTAACAGCCAACTAGTCTGATCTCATTAGACCGTGGCAGCTAAGCAGGATCAGCCACGGTCAGTATTTGGATGGGGAACCAAGAAAGAATGTGGTTGCTGTGCAGAGAAAGGCAATGGCAAATTACCTCTGCTCCTCCCTTACCCAGAAAACTGTTTGCTCCTGGGGTTGCAGCTTGATAGCGCACTGTTGTTGTTGTTTTTTTGTTGTTTTTTTTGTTGTTTTTGTTGTTTTTGTTTTGTTTTTGTTGTTGTTGTTATTTAACATGCCTGACAGAGCCAGATGGAAATGGAAATCGTCTTTCAGGGGAAAGCATAAAAACAATACCTTTCTTGCTCCTCTTTCCCTGACTCAAAATAAGGATTGTTTTTTATTTTATTTTTATTTTTCTTTCGGCAGGTATTTGCTGTTCTATCACAAACAGTTCCTGGAGTATGAATAGCCTTATCCAACAGCTTGAGAGAGAAAAAAAAAACTGCAAGGAAGCAAAACGAACGGCAGCCTTCTGAAAGGAGGGGGGGGGAAGACACGCAAACCTACCTGAAATGAAAAGACACCCATTCTACACCTTAGCACTGAGCTGCGATCAGGACCTGCTTGCCGCTGGCTCACGACCCAGCGGAGTCAGACACGAACCCATGTTTCCACCGTGTAATGCAGTCCTGCAGGGACAGAAGAAGGGGAAAAATGTAAACGAGGCTACAGGCAGTGACTTTTTTGTGAGAGAGGAAATATGATAACGGAAAGATTGCTCTGGGTGGGGGGGAAAAACCGGGAGTCCACGCGCTGGCACATCTCCCCGAGTTCCTCCGAAAAATGTGTGTGGGAAGGCCGGGGGGTGGGTTGTACTCTCATCTCCATAAAAGCATCTTCTCCATTGGTGCTTCTGCTCCAAGTCTTGACCAATCATATGACAGTTATAATTTAAAAACAAAAGCCTGAATCCAAACCCATTTTTTTTTAAAAAAGAAAAAAGAAAAATGCCTATGGGTCCGAACGCAGTAAAAAAAAAAATATGGAGGAGAATTGGGACGACGCAACGAAAATGGACTTTGCAAGTACCTTTTTATTTGTGAATTTTAGTTATTAAATAAATACAGTATGAAATTATTAGGCTCTTTATTTTGTGTTTTGGTGAGCATGAAAAGACTGGATTTGTGGGCACCTGAAGATGCTCTCAGTGTGACGACTCTCTTGGGCACCTCCTGGCTGCTGCACAGGTAACTCCCCCCCCCCAGATGAAATGCATAACTGCTACCGGTGAAAAAAGAAAAAATGAATGAATCGGTTTGTTGATACTGTAAAAGTGGTCTTGATTGTTTTATTTGTGGCGGGGGGAGAAAATGTGAAAAGGTCTGATCTCTGGGCAGCGCTGCTTTTGCTCGATGGTCTTGTTTTGTTTTTTCCACCCTCCCTCTCCAAAGAAATATAGCCCTCGTGAGACACCTTGGAATTGGAAGAAATCCGCCATCTGCTAACTTGCCCTGATCGGGTGCCATTCTCCCGGTTAATTTCCGACTCTCAGACAGGCTCTGCCTTCGCACCAGGCGGGAAAGTAAACGCAAAAGGTTTCTCCCACTTGCTCGGCTTTTATTAGTCCCTTATCTCTAGGATATATTAATTTTTTTTCATGCATCACACCCACTCTGTGTACAAAGCCCGGCCCTCAGCTGCTGCGCCATTCGTTCTTGGATGCCTGGGAGGTGGCTGGCTTGTGCTCTGCCACAATTGCGTTTACGTTCCTCTCCTCCTCCCCCTCCCCTTCCACTCCTCGCTGTCTAGACGCTGGCAGGCTGCAAGGGCCATATATTTTATAATTAAGAGGCAGGACCGTATTTGATTTGAAGCTCAGGAGAAAAGGAGCCGCTTTACCTTGTTAAAACCTTTTCAGAATGCACCGTTTAAAACAACTGCCTGCACGCACGCACACACAAACACAATAACAGCAGAATCTGGCTTTGTCCCCCTCTTTTACAACTGTTCCTTGTGTAAATGGTCGCTGCAAATGCCCACCCAAAAGTGCCGGATGTTTGGGGGGGCTCCCTTGTTCTTCTGTTTTAAAATTTCACAGCCTGCATCACCTCTGCAAAGTCGCTTGATATTTCAAAAATCCGATTGGGCGTTCTAAGAGGGTTGCCGTGATCCGGAAATCTTCTAGCCATGCAAGGCACAAATTGTCCCGTGCCTCTGTGTAAGTTCCTGTTGGAGACCCTACAGGGAGGGAAAGTCAGTTTGCCGAGCTGCCCTGTGCATGCTCCAGCGGCTGAAGAACCCCGCTGCACGGTGAAAGTCAGAGATGCTCGCACCTTCGTGGTGAGGAGAGCAGACCTGAACTAACTTGGCCTTGTCTGTGGAGGTTTGTGCTCTGCTAATGTGTAGATGCTGTTTCCAGGCTCGCGTGTGTCTGTTTCGCTTTCTCTGATCCGTGTGCTTCTTTGCCTCTTGCAGCAGGCAGTGGTGGTGAAGGAACAGTAGGGAAGGCAGCTAGCGCCCACGGAGATCAGAGGCAGTCAGAGGGGCTGCCGTGGGCTGGGCGTGATCCTGATGGTCAGGTAGGTGGATTTCGACACAGTAAGCGGTTTGGTGGAGCTTTGCAGACATGCTGAAGGCGAGTGACGCGTTGTTTTTTTTTAAAAAAAGAATGAAACAAAGGCGTTTCCTAGTTCTGCTTTTCTCAAGTGAATCCCTCGCCGCCTAAATTTTGGGAAAGGGCAAGAGTAGCAGCTTAAAGACTAGCAAAAATTGTCGCAGGCTACGAGCTCTTGTGTGTCACCGTGCCAGCAAAGTTGCTAGTCTTTAAGGTGCTGCTAGACCCTCGCTCTTTTCCGCTGCTCCAGGCAGACCCGCACGGCTACCCATCTCGGTCTTATCCCCTAAATTTTAGCACTCTGGTAGCACGACAGTATTCTGCTGATGGACGTCCCATGCTACCGAACGAGACTTTATTTTCCTGTAAGGCTCGAGTGCGCTGGGTTCAGAGGAGTCTCCGCTTGCCTGAGTAAGCTTACTGAACTTCTGTCCCTGAGAAAATCAGAAATGGCAAAATGACTTTATTGGAAAGGCCTTTTTGTGTGTGTGTGTGTGCGCTCGCCACTTCTGATGTATCCCTGCAATGTGCTGCCCCCAGAGGTGTGCTGACCAGCGTATGCTCAATTCAGATGAGGATATCAGTGCGGCTCAGAAGGCCGGCCAATGCCCTGCGTGATAGGGAGCGCACGCCCTCGAATGTGCCCCCAGTCCTCTGTGAACGGCAGTGTGGTTGTCAGTGCTCAGAAACCCGTATGGGAAAAGGTCCCACCACGGCTGGCGTTTGGGATGCCGGTTGCCCTAACGAAGCCGGGCTCATTTTAATCTAGGAAACGATAATGCCACAACGCTGCCTCTGGCTGTGCTCTTCTCTAATCTGGATGTCAAAACTGCGTGGGGAGTGGCTGGGCGGATGATCCATATGTGTGTGTGTCTTCTTGCTCCCGGGTTTTTCATTCTCCAAAATATCACTTGTAGACGTGCGGTAGTTCATGGACGCCTGGCAGTGTGTGTTTCAGTCGACTTGAGTGCAAGCGTCACAACGGGCAGGTGAAGCAGAGATCCTTTAAAAATGCCCCCCCCCGGTGGTTGTAATGGTGTCTTCCTGCTTCCTTTTTAATAATGCAGTGAGCTTGCAGTGGGAGAGGAGTTGGTCTCTTACGACTTCCTGGCTGACACTGCTGCAACACAAGCCGCTTTAAAGCTTCTGTAAAACAGAGATACGGCACCCCCTTGCGGTTGAATGGAGGTAACGCTGTAAAGAGCACTGGCGGCTCCCTACACACACCTCCAACCTCTCTACTTCCTCTGTTAAACGCCAAAGAAAGGAATCCTCTTTTTTTTGCTAGGAAGGGAATCAATGCAGTTTGTTTAACCCCTTGCGTGCGTCTTTCAGAAGCTACATGTATGCAGTGCAAAGATTCTTTCCAGGTGAGAAAAGAGGGGGGATATCGATGGGAAGGAGATAGATATCTGTGTGCTGGTAGATCGGTTGTGCTAATGGATCGTGAAGCCGTCTTTTAAAGACTTACAAGGGTGCTGGGATTGCTGCCCACGTCAGTGTGTGCATCTAACTGTCGTCGTATTACCACTGATGGTTGGGAATGATATTCCAGGCCATGGGGTGGAGGGATTTTGATTTTTCACTCCAATTTAGTACTCACTTACTCAGCTAGGTCTGGCTTGAGAACTGTGGTGTATTTGAGGCTTAATTACTTTTACCTGTTTTCGTTTTTGTCGTCGTGGGGACATAAGAACATAAGAGAAGCCAATGTTGAATCCGGCCAACGGCCCATCCAGTCCAACACTCCATGTCACAAAGTGGCCAAAAATACCAGGTGCCATCAGGAGGTCCAGCAGTGGGGCCAGGACACTAGAAGCCCTCCCACTGCTGCCCCCCCCCAGCACCAAGAATAGAGTGCATCACTTGCCCCAGACTGAGAGTTCCTATCTGTACCTTGTGGCTAATAGCCACTGATGGACTTCTGCTCCAGATGTTTATCTAATTCCCTCTTGAAACTGTCTATCCTTGTAGCTGCCACCACCTCCTGTGTCAGTGAATTCCATATGAGGATGCAGCGAACAGAATAGTCACCCATCTGTGTGTGTGTGGGGAACCGTGGATCTGTTCTTGGTATGGCTGCCTTGAACGTTACTTTGAGAGTCCTTGAGTAAGTCTCCGCTTTGCCTTGAACACTGTAGAGAGGAGGAGCACCAGTCTCTCTCTGTCATTCTTATTCCTCAAAAGGTTTGGGGAAGGTTAGGAGCAAAGGGAGAGACTCATCCTGCATTCGCCTAGCGCAGAGTGAGAGACCTGATTCTCCCCTGAAAGTTCTGAATCGGGGCCCAGTCATTGAGGACAACCAAGCCCAGTCAGCATTTTAGGGGTGGCCAGACTTGCTCAGCATAAGAGCCACACAGAATAAACGTCAGATGTTTGAGAGCCTCAAGACATGAACAAATATTACACAAACGTTTTTATTTTAAAAATATGCACATTTGCTTTTTTATTAACATTAGAGACTGCCAAAAATAAAAACAAAAGGGGTAAAAACAAACATTGATAATTATATTTTATTTGTCCAATAATATTTATTTGTTTGCTAATGATATTTATTTGTCTAAGAGAGAGAGAGAGAAAGGGAAGTGAAAAGAAAGAAGGAAAGAGGTGGAAAGAGAGAGAGAGGTGAAAAGAAAGAAGGAAAGAGGTGGTGGAAAGAGAGACAGAGAAAGAGAGGTGAAAAGAGAAGGAAAGAGGTGGTGGAAAGAGAGACAGAGAAAGAGAGGTGAAAAGAAAGAAGGAAAGAGGTGGTGGAAAGAGAGACAGAGAAAGAGAGGTGAAAAGAAAGAAGGAAAGAGGTGGTAGAAAGAGAGAGAGAAAGAGAGGTGAAAAGAAAGAAGGAAAGAGGTGGTGGAAAGAGAGAGAGAAAGAGAGGTGAAAAGAAAGAAAGAGGTGGAAAGAGAGAGAGGTGAAAAGAAAGAAGGAAAGAGGTGGTGGAAAGAGAAAGAGAAAGGGAGGTGAAAAGAAAGAAGGAAAGAGGTGGAAAGAGAGAGAGATGAAAAGAAAGCAGGAAAGAGGTGGTGGAAAGAGAGAGAGAGAAAGGTGAAAAGAAAGAAGGAAAGAGGTGGAAAGAGAGAGAGAGGTGAAAAGAAAGAAGGAAAGAGGTGGTGGAAAGAGAGAGAGAGGTGAAAAGAAAGAAGGAAAGAGGTGGAAAGAGAGAGAGAAGTGAAAAGAAAGAAGGAAAGAGGTGGTAGAAAGAGAGAGAGAAAGAAAGAAAGCAAATAGATGAGAGGGAGGGAAAGCATGGCTCCCCTTCACTTCCCCAGCTGCCCTGCTGGGAGCCTCACAGTATGTGTGAAAGAGCCGCATGTGGCTCCTGAGCCAGTTTGGCCGCCCCTGCCTGCATTTCAAAGGCCCCAAATCCCCCTTCTTGTCATCATGGCTGTAGACGCAGAATCCTGGAATGACGTCTGAAGGACGTCATCCGTATCTTCCCACAAAACTGAGGCCAAGCCTTTTATTCCCTGTCGGTGCACCAAGGAGCAACCAAGCAAGGTGCCCCAAGCGTGCATTAGGTGATTCTTTAGGAGAAGCAATATTGATAGCAAAGCGTATCTGGTTTTTGTTTGAACGCTCACAGTTACTTCCTGGAGAAAATTCCATATTGCCTCTGAGGATGCCAAAACTTGGCAGAGAAGCTGAGTGTATTGGCTAATAGTGTGTGACTTTAAAAACCTGGGGTTTTCAGTGGTTTGGGGGGGGAGGCAGCAGGATATGTATAGCCTTGCAGACAAGTTCTGGAAAAGTAGTTAAGCCCACAGGCAGCTTTGCTATCCCATCTTTCTGCATGTCTTCAGGGAAGGATACATGTCTTCCAGTTCCCCAGAACTTCCATGGTTATTCTCTTGGAGGCAGCTCTTTCGTAGTGACTATCCACAAGCCAATGTTTGATGACAACCCTTGGGCATCACTTGCCTGTAGATAGATAGATAGATCACTTGCCTGCTTGCAGCTTCTGTTTCAAAGCAGACTTCATCTGGGGCAGCTGCCGTCAACCTCCGACTCCCCAGCGTGGTGCTAGAAATGCCGCTGGCACACACAAAGACATCCCTGCCAAATTGCTAACCTTTGCAGGATTATCTGTAAAGTAAAGGTAAAGGTTCCCTTGCTCGAAAGCCAGTCGAATCCGACTCTAGGGTTGCGGTGCTCATCTCCGTTTCAAAGCCGAAGAGCCAGCGCTGTCTGAAGACGTTTCTGTGGTCATGTGGCCGGCATGACTAAACACCAAGGCGCACGGAACGCTGTTACCTTCCCACCGAAGTGGTCCCTATTTATCTACTTGCAATTTCTTGCTTTCGAACTGCTAGGTTGGCAGGAGCTGGAACTAGAGACAGGAGCTCACTCCGTCATGCGGCTCTCACGGGTCTTGAACTGCTGAACTACTGACCTTCCACAGCCTGCAGTTCAGCGTCTTAACCACTTGAGCCACCGCAGCTCCTTTATCTGTAGCCAGGGCTTTTTTGGTAGAAATAGCCCAGCAGGAACTCATTAGCATAATAGGCCACACTCAACAACAGGAACTTATTAGCATGTTAGGCCACACCCCGACAGCACAGCTCATTAGCATATTAGGCCACACCCCCGTGTCACCAGAAGTGTGGCCATCCACCTTTTGCTTCTTATTCTGTTTACCTTGTTTGTTGTCGAAACCCAGGGCTTTTTTTGGAGCAGGAACTCCTTTGCATGTTAGGCAACACACCCCTAATGTAGCCAATCTTAATGAGTTTCTGCTGTTGGGTGTGGCCTGTTATGCTAATGAGTTCCTGCTGGGCGTGGCCAACTCGGGAGCCAGCCAGAACTCCGTTCCTGTGCGTTCCTGACCAAAAATAGCCCTGTCTGTAGCTGGTGTTCAAACTTTGTGATGTGAAGTTATGTGAAGGTAAGCACAGCCGACCTGACCTGGATTGGCTAGGCCTGCCTGATCTCATTAGATCTCAGAAGATAAGCAGGGTCAGTCCTGGTTAGCATTTGAATGGGAGATCTCCAAGGAATACCAGGGTCATGGCACGGAGGCAGGCAATGGGGAAACCACCTCTGAGCATCTCTGGCCTTGAAACCACCACCGCGGATCGCCGCTAAGTCCGCTGTGACTTTTGAGGGCACTTTCCACCACCAAGGATAGGTGTTACCTCTCGGGACAATGTGGAGGAGAGAGAAATGGGTTTCAGTCCTCACGGTCCTCAGGTCACGTGGTTTAGACAGTGAATCAAAACAAATCGTGCAATAAACTGTATGAAGCGTATTGAGGTTTGGCCAAAAGCTAAGCTTGGTACATGATGATATCATATCCCCACCCCCCCTTTTGTTATATGCCCTGGGTCTGGGTTTTATTGACTGCCTTCCAAACTCGAGGGGGTGTGTGTGGTTGATTTTAGCCCCCTCCTCTTCCATCGTTCATCATCGTCTTGAAAACAATCCTGGCAGGTCCTGCCGTTGTGGAACTTGGAAAAGGCAGAGCGGCATTATATCCTGGAGCATCACATGGTGTCCTCTCTCTCTCAGCGCGTCACAGCGAGCACTGAAGAAAGCGTCACCATTTCACATCCTCTTACAGCGCATGGGCCGTGTGCTCCCGTTGCCTGGTAACCGGGAGGGAAGACCCCCCCCCCAAGACAAGCAAGCTCCGAATTAAGTAGCATCCTGGGCATATCGATGCTACTTTCTGGGGGTCTGGCAGAGTGTGGGTACTTTACCGTTTTGCCTCTTGCACGACTGAGGGCCAGCTCTGCCCATCTCATCGAGCTGTAGCAAAGCTGGGGCGTGGTCCCCGCTTCTGCAAGAAGGTCCTCTCTTTTTATACTGGGTTTCCGGTGTTCAAAGCGCTGCAGGTGCATTATCCTGGGGTCAAGCAACAGGTTGCGCGGTTCCTTTTCCCAACAGGTGTGTGTCATCGTCGTCCCCCCACACACAGACGCACGCAAACCTCCCAAGAAAGAGCAGTTGCAGGAGAGTAAAATCTTGAGCGGGCAACCAGGAAATTGCTGAATCGATCCTTTCTCTTGCATGTGGGAAGTCCGCTGGTGGGACGGCTGGGGTAGACAAAGGGCCGTCAGGGAGAGGGTTAAGCAATCTCCCCTACGTTTCCCCCCTCTCTTTTCCAGTCCTCCACTCAAGATTCCCCGTAACCTTCAGCTATCAAGATAGGTCACCGTGTTAGTCTGTCCGTAGCAGCAGAAAAGAGCCAGAGTCCGGTAGCACCTTAAAGTCTAACAACATTTGCGGCAGGGTAGGCGTTTTTATGAGTGACCGCTCACTTCTTCGGTTATCAGTGAAAGACACCAGAACTTTCAATGAGCCCCCTGGTTGGGCGTTCCAGGCTCAGCTCAATCTCGCTTTTCAATTAATAGCAGTTTTGATTGGGGCGCTCTGTGCGGCGCATGGCTGGCTCTGGAAATGGGGAAGGCACGCACCGGCCAATGAGGTCAACGGTACCTGTGGTTTCATGTCATCACGAAGCACTGCACCACTGGTAAACCGGCCTCCCTAAAAATCAGTGGGACTCGTTTTAAGAGTCAGCATGAAATCCATTGACTTTAGAGGGGGATTAGCCCCCTTTGTGGAAGGCAGGTCCGTTGAGGGGCAATTGGCCATGAGAATTTCATGTTCAGTGTTGGTAGATACCCTGAGTATCAGCTGCTGAGGGGCAGAGAGCAGGGAGAAGTCTTTGACCACAATTGCTTTTTTTGTAGGCCTAATCCAGCAGGGTTTAAAACGTCTACGCTTGGGGGGGAGTGTCTCAGTGTTCTTGTGTGTTGAGTACGTGAATAGGCTACTACGACTCACATTGCAGAAAGCAGCTATTTTATTCCACAGCCTACTGATTAGATACTTGCATATTTCACTGGGGGCATTTTTATTCTTCTAATCCTGTGTATAGACACAGTCTTAAAGATCAGCATTATCTTAGCGGCTTGCAATTTCTTTTTGAGTGAAAGAAGGAACGGTTTGCATTCCCCCCCCCTTGGATTGTGGCTATTCCTAGAACAATGGGCAAATCAGAATTCCAAGACGTTGATGGATATTAACATGAATGTGCCAGCGTGAAACTAATAGGGGGAAGTCTAAGCTGAGAACTTCTCCTCTGATGTGTCGGTTTTCCACTTGCAGGGAACTCTTCACATTTTATCCCAGTGTGCTGCTGGGTACCCCTTGTACAGCGGGAAAGAAATTTGTGTAGTGGGAACTAAGGCATTTTGGACACGTGAGTTTAATAAGGAGCTAAGTGGCTGGCACGATCTCACGAGACCTTGGAAGCGAAGCAGGGTCAGCACCGGCTAGTATTTGGAGGGGAGACCTCCAAGGAATACCAGGGTTGTGACACAGAGGCATGCAATAGTAAACCACCTTGGAACGTTTCTTGCCTTGAAAACCCTGCAGGGTTTCCAGAAGTCATCTGTGACTTGGGGGGGGGGGGGCGGCTGTTTTCTAGAAACTAGATTGATCACTAGGGTCAAAGAAAAGTAAGACAAAACAGAAAATAGAGATCAATACTACTTTTCTTTCTCCGGTGCTGTTCAGTTCTTCGTTTCTCTCTCTTTTGCTAGAAAAATGCCTGATATGTGTGCCTGCAAATGGGGGTGGGGTTTATTGTCTGTGCAGTCAAGGGGGGACGGGACTCTGAACCCCGGGCCTTCTTCTGTGGGGTGTAGAAGGGGCGTTCAAACACTGGCCATTCGCCACTTGCTCCCTGAAATACAGAGACGACCTCTTTCTCTGTCACTGGTTCCTGGTGGTTTGTGTAATCTGGTTCGTAAAGTGAGGCACAGGTGGAGAAACTGCAGGGCAGAGATCTGAAACAGTCAAGCAGCTTTGTTGGGAGTGTGGTTTGAGGTTTGGGGGGCAGGGGGCGGGGAGGAGATCTCCTGCCGGCTACCCGTCTTGTTCCCCTCAAGTCATCTGCATCTTCTCTTGCGAGGGAGAGCATATAATCTGGAAGTGGCCGTCCTCAGGGGTAGGGATTGTTTCCACGATCCCCGGACTGGACATTCCAGCACCGGCGGCCGTATCCTCCCTGGCTCCGTGCTGGTAAGTTCTGTGACACGCTGTGGACTCCTGCACGGCAGGGCTTTGTTCAGGAAAGCAGAAGCCGCAGGTTTCGACGGGCTCCGGGGTCTGGCTGCCGCTGGATCCGCTCCCCACGCTTCCTGCTTCCATCAGGCATTCTGGAAAAGAAGCCCACAAGTGTTACAATGAGCATGGGCGGTAGGCCCCCGGGCGAATCCCAGAAAGCAACTGTTGCGTGGGGTGTGTCTCGAAAACGTGTTTAGCGCCCAGGGCGAAAGCCAGCAGTTCAGCCTGTCTTGCATTTCAAGACTCTGCAAATTGCAGACCCTAACCCTTACACCCTGAAACATTGTCTTCTTCCCCACTCTTCTGTCTTTTTTTTACTGAAGAAGAGTTCTGTGGCTTTTGAAAGTTTGCTCATCGCTAGGGTTGCCAGTCACCAGGTGGTAAATACAAAAACTGAGGGTCGCGGTGTTAGGAAGTTATGCAAAAGTATATAGCACTGTGTATAATAGATATTATAGCAGTTTGTGGTTCTGACAAGGCGATGTCTGAATATTTGAACAGAATGTAAACCTGCACTTTGATGTTTTGTTTGGGTGAAACCTGTTTTTGGTAATATTTGATACCAATATTTATGTAAAGGTAAAGGTTCCCTTGCTCGAAAGCCAGTCGAATCCGACTCAATGGTTGCGGTACTCATCTCTGTTTCAAAGCTGAAGAGCCAGCGCTGTCCGAAGACGTTTCCGTGGTCATGTGGCCGGCATGACTAAACACCAAGGCGCACGGAACGCTGTTACCTTCCCACTGAAGTGGTGCCTATTTATCTACTCGCAATTTCTTGCTTTTGAACTGCTAGGTTGGCAGGAGCTGGGGCCGGAGACGGGAGCTCACTCCGTCATGCGGCACCTGGGTCTCGAACTGCTGAACTACTGACCTTATGTAACAGTATAGAAAAAGAAAAAGCACAAAACTGATTTACCTTGAACATACATCTATTACAGGCAAAGGCAGGGCTCTTTTTATAGCAGGAACTCCTTTTCCTATTGGGCGACACACCCCATAATGTAGCCAATCCTCCAAGAGCTTACAGTAGCCCCTGTAAGAAGAGCTCTGTAATCTCTTGGAGGATTGGCTACATTAGGGGTGTGTCACCTAATATGCAAAGGAGTTCCTGCTACAAAAAGAGCCCTGGAAAGGTAAAGGTTTCCCTTGCTCGAAAGCCAGTCGGATCTGACTCTAGTGTTGCGGTGCTCATCTCCATTTCCAAGCCAAAGAGCCAGCACTGTCCGAAGACATTTCCATGATCATGTGGCCGTCATGACTAGATACCAAGGTGCACAGAACACTATATACACAGTGCTATATATTTTTGGATGTAGTCACCATCAGCGGTGGCTGGAGATCTCCTGGAATTACAGCTGGTTTCCAGGTGACAGAGATCGGTTCCCCTGGAGAAAGATGGTTGCTTTGGGAGGTGAACACTATGTATGGCCTTATGCCCAATTGATGTATGTGTCCCCCCCCCCCCAGACTCCATCTCTCCAAATCTCCAGGAATTTCCTACCTGGAGCTGGCAACCCTACACACCGCTGTGCATTTCAGTCATCAGTTCCGTGGCCTCATTGAGCCGCAGCCCGCAAGAGGTGACCTGCTCTTATCTGTGTTGCAAACACAGGACTTGGATACTGTGGAGTTTGTTGTGGCTTCTGTAAACTATGCTGTGAGGCACAAAGAGCTGGGAAAGGGAACAGTTGTTTGGAGAATGGGAAAGCTGAACAAAACATCTGGGCTGACTGTGAATGGAAAGCACGCCTTGGGGGCAGCTCACTCTGTTCAGGTAGGTTTTGCCAAGTTTATAAAGAAAAGCCCCAAAATCTGCAAAAAACCTGGTTTAGGGGAAGTGTGAAGTATTATGCCTGATGAAACGGAAGCCCCTGTTTCAACCCCCCTTCAGTTCTTGGTGGGGGGGATTATCTCTGGCCTTGGAGTTCCTCACACCTCTGCAGGGCGACTTGAATCGTTTAATCGAGTAAAGTAAAGGTAAAGGTTCCCTTCCTCGAAAGCCAGTCGAATCCGACTCTAGGGTTGCAGTGCTCATCTCTGTTTCAAAGCCAAAGAGCCAGCGCTGTCCGAAGACATTTCCGTGGTCATGTGGCCGGCGTGACTAAACACCAAGGCGCACGGAATGCTGTTCCCTTTCCCACCGAAGTGGTACCTATTTATCTACTTGCCATTTCTTGCTTTCGAACGGCTAGGTTGGCAGGAGCTGGAACCAGAGACGGGAGCTCACTCCGTCATGCGGCACTCTCGGGTCTCGAACTGCTGAACTACTGACCTTCCACAGCCTTTGAGCCACTGCAGCTCCATTTAATCGAGTTTTTTTTTAAACAATACCTTTGTCTTTATCCTTTTTTTCTCCCACAGCAAGCACAGAAAAGAGTAATACTGCACGCATCCAGAGAAGGGCAGCTTTTGTGTTCAAAGTTTCTAGTCCCTATGACTGCAAGTATTAGTTCAAACGCCCAGGGGCAGAAGAGTCAAGAAGGACTGTGGCATAGTGGTTAGGTGCTGGACTACAGCTGGGGAGTATTCCGTTCAAATCCCCCCCCCTTGCCTTTGGAGCCGACTGGTTGACCCTGGGCTGGCTGTTCTCGCTCAGCCTAACCCGCCTCAGAGGGCTGTTGTGAAAGTTAAATGGGGCAGGGGGAGAGCCCTGAGCTCCTCAGAGGGCAAGGAGGATAAAAACTTTTCACCGTGGCTGGTGTGGGCAGGCTCCAGTTCCCAGCATTGTATTTTGTCCCCCTTCCAGACGAGGGAAAGGAGACGGGTGGTGGCTCAGTGGCAGAGCATCCACATCGCGTGCAGAAGGTCCCAGGTTCGATTCCCAGCATCTCCAGTTTAAAGGTAACGGTAAAGGTTCCCTTGCTCGAAAGCCAGTCGAATCCGACTCTAGGGTTGCGGTGCTCATCTCCATTTCAAAGCCAAAGAGCCAGCGCTGTCCGAAGACGTTTCCGTGGTCATGTGGCCAGCATGACTAAACACCAAGGCGCACGGAACGCTGTCACCTTCCCACCGAAGTGGTACCTATTTATCTACTTGCAATGTCTTGCTTTCGAACTGCTAGGTTGGTAGGAGCTGGAACTAGAGACGGGAGCTCACTCCGTCATGCGGCACTCTTGGGTCTCGAACTGCTGAACTACCGACCTTCCAGCCTGCAGTTCAGCGTCTTAACCACTTGAGCTACCGCAGCTCCAGTTTAAAGGTACTGGAGTTTAAAGTAGGTGATGTGAAACACTTTTTCTGTTCTGCATAAGACCTGGGAGAGCTTCCATTGTACCGACCTTGGTGGACTAAGAGTCTTGATTCAGTGTGAGGCAGCTTCGTGTGTCTCTGTGTGTGACTGCCTCTTCAGTGTTTATAGGTATACACAGAAAAGAGGAAGAGACTGGATTCATACCCTGCCCTTCACTACTCAAAGGAGTCTCAGAGCAGTTTACAATCTCCTTTCCCTTCCCCTCCCCACATCAGACACCCTGTGAGATAGGTGGGGCTGAGAGAGCTCTGAGAGAAACTGCCCTTGAGAGAACAGCTCTGAGAGAACTTGTGACCGACCCAAGGTCACACCAGCAGCTGCACGTGGAGGAGTGGGGAATCCGACCTGTTTCTCCCAGATTAAAGTCTGCACTCCTGACCACTGCATCAAAGTACCTAAAGCCAGGACACCTTTTTTAACCGACACTTCCAAATTTTGCTCTCACGCGAACTCTGCAAATTCTGCATTTACCTTTGGGGCCGTCCCCCTTTATGTGACAGGCGATGGTGCCAGCGTGGCAGGTCACCTCTTCCCCCCGCTTCCGAAAGTAAATCCAGGTCAACAGCAAGGAGAAGAGCAGAGTGCAGAGACAGATTCCCAGCACCAGGTAGACCACCAGCCGCTGGTCGTACGCACTGTCCAGCTTCCACGCCAGAGCAGCCGGTGCAGGTAAGGTTGCAGGGCCACCTGGAAGTTACGGAGAGAGAGAATTAAACAGGCATGTCGTGCGATAACTGTTCTTAGAAAGTGGGTGGGGCCAAGGAAGGCACTCGCCCATTGGGTCTTGTGACTGGCCACTGGAGGTCTGATTGGCTGGGCAGATTAAAATAATGGCGTTTCAGAGGCAGCGGCCACCAGAATGCTGATTTTATCGTCTCACTCATCTTCCTGGACCCATGTTGCTCTGAAGCAGGAGAACAGATTCTGAGTCCAAAAGTTTATTCAAGGTATGAGCTTTCGTGTGCCTGCACGACTGGACTCAAAAGTTGTTCATCTTCCCAGAGTTGGTTTTTTTCAAAATCATCCCTCTTCTCCCCTGAGCTGATGCTTGCTTTGTGCAGATGGCTCTGCCTCTTTGGCGGCTATCTCGGCATTTTATTTAATTATCAATTTTGTTAGGCTTGTATCCTGCCCTCCCTGCATTGCGGGCTCAGGCTGGGTTCCGTCAATCACCATATACAAAAGCTTAAAAGCAATTAAGATGCATCCGATAAAAAATACAGCGGTATTCCCTATGTGCTCATCGGTGCCTCAACAGATGAAGTTTTTCAGGTTGGAGTTCCTCGATGGGAAACCTAGATTGCACCCACCGCCAATGTTCCCTCTAAGTTGTAGAGTCTTGTGAGCAAAAATTCTATCTCGTGAGCTCCTGGCATTAAAGTTGTGAGTAACTGTTGTTGGCTACTGCATAACCTAGTTTGCTCCGGAGCCATCCCTTCCTGAGCGAAGACAAAAATGTGTGAGCTGGAGGCTAAAAAACCATGAGCTACCTCACACTAACTCAGCTTAGAGGGAACACTGTCCACCACCTCCTGTGCCAGGATTCCAAATGTGTCCAGAGGCGCAGAAACGTTGCGGACACCTGCTCTAAAGCAACCAGGACAATCGCTCAGGGGGCAGCGACCTGTTTCCTGTTTCCGCCGGCACTTCCAGCTCGGTTCTTGCTTCTGCTTTAACCAGGCAAGGAGAATTGAAGCTTTGTGGGCACTTCCTACAAACTTTTCTCCTTGAATCGAAAGCGGCAAGCATTTATTTTTATTTATTGATTTGATTTGTATCCTGCCCTCTCTGCCCGGCAGGCTCAGCGTGGTTTACATAAAGTTTGACAAGTGAAAACAACAATTATAAACATAGCCGTAAAAACAAGGCTTAAAGTGCTAGTATCAGTTTATACGGCAATGGTGAGGTAGTCATAGCAGCAGACATACTGAAAATACAGTCAGTGGTTGTTATTACAGTTTGGCAAAACGTAGGCTATTGGTGGTGACATTGGGCACAGGATTGCTGGGTGTGACTCCTTAACTTAAAGGCCTGGAGGAAGAGCTCCGTTTTACAGGCGTTCACTGTGACACTCAGAAACGTTTCCTTGTTTTAGGATGTGATAAAGAGGAATCGGTCTGCCCTCTGAGAAGCCCACTCCTTGTTGATCGGCATGAGTTGCCAGCGTTCCCCCCCTCCAATATTCCTGTTGAATAGAGGGCAAAACCAGAACAGGAACTCGGGCAGAGAGGTGGCGGGCAGTGCCTTCCAAGGACATGTAATCCTGTGGTATGGTGCGGGAGGGTGAGTCATTCGCATCTGATGCACAGCTGCAGCATAATAGCCATTCGCAAGCAGAGGCTGATTGGAAGGAGGCAAGATCAGAATAAATCATGCAGAGGCAGAATGGGCACCCTCTTCTCTGGATATAAGAACTTTGGGCTTTGATTTATTTTATTTTTTGGGTGGGACAGTTTTCTTATTGCTTACATGCATGTGGGTATTGATCCAATACTTCCGTCTGTTTTTTTAAAATGCTCCCAACACCCCTACTTGACTTCCTGAGTAAATCCCTTTTGTGGACAAAGTCCACAGGAAGGACACGGGTATGTGGCCACCTCCGAGCAGGGAGGATTTCAGAATCATATCTTGGTTCTCTCCTCCCCTTCTGCTGTCTGAATGGACACTCAATCCACAAAATGGGCAATAAGAACTCTGCGGAGGGTGGGGGTTATGTTTTTGTGTTTCCCTAAGTTCCGTCCCCCAATGTAGGTGTAAACTCTCTCTAAACACTTCTTCCCAGTTTCACCTTGAGCGTATAGCATGAATGAGCCTTGAAATGGCTGCCCTTGGTTCCTGAGATCTGAATTGTTACCTTTAATTGGGAGGGGACGGGACATGACTTAAGGAACCATAATCACATCCTACCCCCACATTTTTAATAGGCCCCGGTAACCGAAAGGTACATGGTCCTCCCCTTACCACAACCCTGTGAGGTAGGTTAACCCAAGAGTAAGTGACTGCCCCAAAGTCACCCAGTGAGCTTCCATGGCTTACTGGGGCTTGGCCTTTGGGCTTCCCCTCTCCTAGTGTGGCCCTTTAACCATGACACCACCCCACACTCTTTCGCTAATAACTCTCTGCCCCGATTGCATCCCGGTGGGGGGCTCCAGCCCAGCTTCTGGGGTCTTCTGGTGCACGTGCCGCAATGGCGTCACCCAGAGGTGACATCATTGTGTTGAGCATGTCATTCAAGGGACGTTCTAGTATTTGAGTAAAAAACTCTATGGCCACCATGGAGTTTTTACCCAAATGCTAGAGCGCCCCCCACACAACATGCCCAGCGTGATGACATCACCTCCGGGTGATGTCATCGCACTGGGTGTGCCGGGGCTCCCCACTGGCCAGCTGGCTGGTGTCAGATTGGGACCCCTGAAAGTGGGGTAAACCCACTCCCATCAGGGGGGATGGAAACCCTATTGCTAAGCAATGTCTGCATTAATACGGAATCATGGACCTTATATAGATCTGGGCTGGGAAATACCTGGAGATTTGGGGGGGGACCCTGAGGAGGGCGGGATTTGGGGAGGGGAGGAACCTCAGCAGGGTATAATTCCATAGAGTCCACCCTACACAGCAGCCATTTTCTCCAGGGGAGCTGATCTCTTGGTGCCGTCTAGAGGTCAGCGACCCTGTCTTTATCCCTTGCCCCCACGTCCATTACCATGGACATTTCACAACCTAGTCCCAGTTGGGTGGAAATAAGCTGCAGTAAATCTGTAGGATGTCCTCAACTACAGCCAGGGCCTTTCCAGCCCTACCCCTAGCCTGGTGGAACTCTCTGCCTAGTGGCATCCGTGCCCTGTGGGACTTCGTACAGTTTTGCAGGGCATGCAAAACAGAGATGTTCCACTAGGCCTACAGTTGAGGACAGCATTGGTTCTTCTCCTGGCCTCTCCGTGGCCTTCACCAAGTCAGGTTCATGACCTGCCTTTGGAAGGGAGCATAATTTTATGTAGGCCATCAATAACTAGACCATGTGCAAATTTAGAGTCCAGTGGCACCTTTAAGACCAACAAAGATCATCTGGTGCATGTGCCATGATGATGTCACCCAGAGGTGACATCATTGTGTCAGGCACATCATTCAGGGGACGCTCTAGTATTTGGGTGAAAAACTCTATGGTCACCATAGAGTTTTTACCCAAATGCTAGAGCATCCCCCACATGAAGACCAAAGCTCATACTTTGAATAAACCTTTGTTGGTCTTAAAGGTGCCACTGGACTCTAAATTTGTTCTACCACTTCAGACCAACACAGCTGACCACCTGGATCTAGACTATGTGCATTGCACTGCACTGTTTTAACTATTATTCATAGTTGTTGAAGGCTTTCACAGCCGGAGTTCATTAGCTGCTGTAGATTTTCCGGGTTGTGTGGCCATGGTCTTGGCATTGTAGGACCTGACTTTTCGCCAGTAGCTGTGACTGGCATCCTCAGAGGTCTAATACAGAAAGATGGAGTACTCTCTGTGTCAAGGTGAGCAGAAAAATGGTAGGCAAGTAATTTATATCTACCCTGGAAGGTGGGGTCGGGCTGAGTCATTATCTTGTAGTAGTTCTCCAGGCTATGAACGTGCTAAAGGAGGAGCTTTCCCGAGGAGGTTCTTTTGTCTATGGATTGTTTCCTGAGGAGGTTTCCTGTTTCCTGAGGAGGTTCTTTTGTGTGTGGAATGGCTACTGAAAGTCTAATCTTATCTGTAGTGCTGTTGTCAGCTGTAGAACATTTTGTGTTTTTCAGGACAGGAAACCATACCCTATTTATGCCTATTTATTTTCAAACTCTATTTTATTTTTAAAAATAAATAGGGCATGGTTTCCTGTCCTGAAAAACACAAACACAAAATGCTCTACAGCTGACAATAGCACTACAGATAAGATTAGAGTTTCAGTAGCCATTCCACACACAAAAGAACCTCCTCAGGAAACAGGAAACCTCCTCCAGAAACAATCCATAGACAAAAGAACCTCCTCAGGAAAGCTCCTCCATTAGCACGTTCATAGCCTAGAGAACTACTACAAGATAATGACTCAGCCCTACCCCACCTCCCAGGGTAGATATAAATTACCTGCCTACCATTTTTCTGCTCACCTTGACCCAGAGAGTACTCCAACTTCCTGTGTTATACCTCTGAGGATGCCAGTCGCAGCTACTGGCGAAACGTCAGGTCCTACAGTACCAAGACCACGGCCACACCACCCGTAAAACCTACAGCAACCATTATTCATAGTGTTTTTTAACCTCTGTATTTTAATGACGTTATACATTGCTCTGAGCACTCTGGGGAGGGCAGTTTATAAATTTGGAGGAGGAGGAGGAGGAAGCTGCTGTTGCGCATGCCCAGAGGCACGCTCCCTGATAAGTCACACAGGCCAAATTCAAACCCCGCTTCCCACGTGACAGGTACGCCCGTAACCCCCAGGCTCTTACTTCTGCAGAAAGGCCGGCATTCCCAGGGATGCTGTCCGCAGATGGTGGTGCAGTTCATGCACTTATTGATAAGCTTGTCGTAGTAGAAACCCAGGCGCTTGCTGCACTCCATCGACTCTGGGAAGGGGGCAGATGGGTGGCACCCATTGCGTTAATTGAAAAGGAGGAGAGAGAGAGAGAGAGAGATTCAGGTTATGAGTCAGCGCATTTCTCGGAGGCTTCATCCAGCCTGCCTCCTGCGTGGCCGTGCAGACAGGGCCTGCAGTTCGTCGCGTTGCCATGGGAACGGCTGCATCCTTCAGCTCCGCCAAGTTGGAATCAGGAAACAGCTTCCGGTGGTGTGCTCTGGGCATCTGGACTTCCAGCCTGTGTTTTATCAGCCTTTAACCGGCCAAGCGTGCCGACGGTGCTCCAGAGAGGTCGAAAGCCCACTGTTATCAGAAGCAAGACTAACCACCACAACAGTGCTTAGCATTTAGAGAGCTATCGCCGAGCGTTCGAAGCATTTCGCACGCCTTGTCTCCAGTGTTCCCTCTAAGCTGACTTAGTATGAGCTAGCTCACGGTTTTTTAGCCTCTGGCTCACCGATTTTTGCCTTCACTCGGGAAGGAGGGCTCCCGAGCGGACTCGTTTATGCAGAAGCCAAATCGCTCGCTCACAGCTTCAATGCCGGTCGCTCACAAAGTCGAATTTCCGTTCACAAGACTCCACAACTTAGAGGGAACATTGAAGTTGTCTCCATCATCACTAGTACACCGTCTTGTATATTGGGTCAGCGTTCTTTTTCTCATATTGCAGGTGTGTCTGTGTGGGAGAGGAGCTCAGGACTGCTTAGAGCAAAGGCCTCCAGCATGGTCCCCAGGGGTGCCATGGTATCTGCCAGCTCCTTTCCGGCACCTTCCAAATGTCCATAGAAAGTGGGTGTGGCCAGGTAGTGCCTTTGCCCGGCGGGGCTTCCGATTGGTTGTGTCGGTTTGCTTTAAAAAAATCGCTTCACCAGCAGCAACAGCGCAAAGGTCTTCACTGTGTGACTGGAGGTAAGCTATTTGGGTGCAAGAAAATAATTTTTTTTTAACAATATGTTCATTTTGAATCAGTCAGTGCAGCTCAAAGGTCTTCTGGGACAGAAATGCCTGTAGGGGTGGTGGCAGTCCCAGTGAGAGGGAGTTCCATAGTTTAGGGCCAGTAGCCGAAAAGACCCAGCCCTGGGTTTTGACCCACCTCATTTCACATAAGGTTGGTTCATGTAGGAAGGTCCACCCATCTCTGGATTTTCCATGAACCCAGTCCGGAACATTAAAGTTCACGAGTAGATAAGTGGTGTCATCCTCTATGAAGTTAAGACTGTCGAACTCTTGCCAGCTTGTATGTACAAAAGAAGCCATGGGGAAAAACTGGAGAAAGGTTTTTGTTCTAAATATTCTTCTCACCAGGGGCCATTTGGAGCAGGAGCGTGCAGGAGCGGAGCTCCGGCAGTTAGAAGCACAGGCAGCAGCAAGCCCTGCCCCCTGCTCCTAGCAGGAGCACAAAGCAGCATGTGTACCATTCCTCCTGGGCCCAGATAGGCTACTCTGGGACTGGAATGACAGTCCCCAGAGTGGAAAGACAGTCCCTAGGGGTGGAGCCTGAGTGGTGGGTGTTGCCTTCTGACACACTTCTGGTGATGTCAGAGGATGTGGCATATGCAAATAAGTTATGTTAATGAGTTATGCTAATGAGCTCCTGCACCTCTTTTTCTACGAAATGACCCCTGCTTCTTACCTTTGGTTAAATCTGGGAGTTCTAGTAGTTTAAGAGACTGGGCGTGTCGATACCAGCAACTTAGAGCTGCTTTAAACATGCATTTCTTCTGCTCTGGGAATTCTGGGCACTGTAGTTCTGTGGGGGTTGCTAAGAGTCACAACTAGATTTCTTAGCATCCTTACCAAACTACATTTCCCAGGATTCTTCAGGCAAAGCCCTGATGGTGAGAGCCCAAACAGTTTTTAATGAAAAGCAGGCCTGGGGGGCTTTAATTCCAAGAGGAAGAAGAAGAAGAGAAGAGATTGGATTTATACCCCACCCTTCACTGCCCAAAGGAGTCTCAGAGCGGCTTACAAACTCCTTTCCCTTCCCCTTCCCACAACAGACACCCCTGTGAGGTAGGTGGGGCTGAGAGAGCTCTGACAGAAACTGCTCTGTTTCAAGAACAGCTGTGCCAGAGCTTGTGACTGACCCAAGGTCACATCAGCAGATGCAAGTGGAGGAGTGGGGAATCAAACCCGGTTCTCCCAGATTAGAGTCCGCGCATTTAACCACTACACCAAACTTGGTTGGGAAGGAGGAGAGCATTCTTACCCTCTTCCCCGATGTCTACTTTTCCTTTCAAATTTTCCCCCAATTCCTCTCCCCCCTCCCCCCCATTTAGGGTTCCAGCTGCACCTTTACAATTTCTGTTCAAAATTACAGCCTCTTGAGGCTGCTTTTCATTTTAAAAAAACCCTTATTGTTACCTTTTAAAAAAACACTTTGTATTTGCACAAAGTCTATAGTCTTGCCCCTATATTAAACCAATATACTCTTTGCGTAGACAGAGCCTGAGAGTTGAAAGACGTATGAAAGAGGGAGGGATAGTCTTGCATCGATTTCTCTGGACCGTCAGTCATCGCTGATCAAACAGGTTTCGTAGGCTTTTTTTTTTTTTTAAGTACTACAGAAACCTCCCTAAACTTTTGACTGGCACCATCAGTGGGATGAGGTGGCAGTGAAGCTTTTGTCATTCCATCTTCAACACACTCCAAAATCCCACCCTCTGTCTCTTAGCCCCAGACTAAACATGCGTCCCATCATGTTAAAGAATCCTGCCCCCCCCCCCTTTTTTGGATACTCACTGCAGACCTCAGTACAACTCTTGAACTTCGATGTTTGGCACACCAGCGTGCAACGCACGCATTTATACAAGAGCCTGTCCCAGTATTCTTCAGGCAGGCAGGCAGGCATGGTCTGTGGATGGCACGGGTACTGGCCAGGAGAGCGTCTGCAGAGACAGAATAGGGGGGGAGAACTCACTGCAGTGATTCCAGTGGAAGAAACCGGGAGACTCGTGAATTCTGGGAGAATTGAGGGGGTAGTTCTGTGGCATTTTGTAAAAAGCAGTTGTTGGTGGCTCCGGGTTGAGGGGAGGATGGGACTCTTTAACCACTCTAAATTGCTTCCCCCACATTTATTTGATTTTATTATTTTATTTGTTCAGTTTAATACCCTGCCCTCCCCACCGGAGAAGGCTCAGGGCAGCTTAAGGTAAAGGTAAAGATTTCCCTTGCTCGAAAGCCAGTCGAATCCGACTCTAGGGTTGCGGTGCTCATCTCCATTTCAAAGCCGAAGAGCCAGCGCTGTCCGAAGACATTTCCGTGGTCGTGTGGCCGGCATGACTAAACACCAAGGCGCACGGAACGCTGTTACCTTCCCACCGAAGTGGTACCTATTTATCTACTTGCAATTTCTTGCTTTCGAACTGCTAGGTTGGCAGGAGCTGGAGCTAGAGACGGGAGCTCACTCCATCATGCGGCACTCTCGGGTCTCGAACTGCTGAACTACTGACCTTCCACAGCCTGCAGTTCAGCATCTTAACCACTTGAGCCACCGCAGCTCCTCTTAGGTGAGGCTGAGTGGGGGGGAAATGGTTGGATCCAACCTGATGTCTTTTTTTTTTTTTAGGATAATGGCTTGGGGGTGGGGGAGCAGATGGCTTCTTTCCATCTCCGAGCCAGGTAAAAAACCCTGCCCCCCTGGGGTCGGCTCTTTGCCCTTCCCAGTAGAAAGACACCAACCGTCCATCATCAGGGGCATCTCAGTTCCCAGCCAAGGGATGGGCATTTTGCCAAACTGTAAGCATTCTGTGTGATAAAATGGTCTTCCCCAGGGGAGCAAAAAGCAGAGAATAGCCAGCGAGAAAAGCAACTGGAAGACCGTTTCTGTCTCCCTCCTCGCATACACAAAAGAAGAAAAAGTGACGGTGAGTTCCTAAGCAAAGTTAACACTTTTCTAAGTTCTGTGGACTCAGCAGGGCCTTAAAAGCCTTTCAGACTCATTGTCAAGTTTAGGCAAACAGGAATATCTTCACCTGGGGCTCAGAGTTCTGCAAGAAGACTGGCAGGAGGCTGTGGCAAGAGAGGTCAGTAAAGGTGCCAGTGCGGAGAAGGCCCCGCCTCTTCTGCAGACCAACACTTTGCCTTAGATAGGGCTGCACGGAGCAGGCCTCCCAAGGAGGTCTCAACCGGCAGTCCGCCTCGCCACCCTGGTCTCAAAGCCACTCAGAGCTTGAAGGATGTAGAGAACCAGAACTGGAAACAAACTGCCGGTTGAAGAACTGGCAGAACTGGTTGCTGGTTGAAGAACTGGCAAAATAACGCTCCCTGTAGTCCATGCCCGCTGAAAGTCTGGCGGAAATATTTTGCACTCACGACCATTTCTGAGCCAACTGTAAAGAAGCTGGTGGGGAGAGAACAATTTTAAGGGAGCAAGCAGCTTGGAAGGAGTGTTAAACTTAAAGTTGCCAACTCCAGCCTGGGAAATTCCTGGAGGTTTGGGGGTGGAGCCTTGGGAGGTCCAAGTTTGGGGAGAGGAGGAACTATTCCATACTCTGCCCTCTGGAACTGTCATTTCCTTCAGGGGAACTGACCTCTAAAATCCCAGGCTCCTCCAGGAAGATGTCAACCCCATAGCCCCACCGTCTCCTCAACCTGAAATTACCTACCAGCTCCTGTTTTGCATAATAAAAGAAATTGGAGGTGGGGGGAACAATAGCCAGAAAGAGCATATAATTGTTTAGGAGGGATTTTTCAAAGTGGCACTGGGCCTCTGAGAAATTCCTGTACCTTTCAAAGTGACACGGATCACTTTCCAGCGTGCTTTTCTCGCCTGCTTCTTGAAGTCATCTGGCGGCGGCTGGCCCCTGTCGAAGACAGTCTCGATTCGGTGAGGCGGTCCCTGTCTCTGTACCAAAACCCCGTAACTTTCAGAACCCTACTTTCAAAATCAGTGCAACTTTAAGTGAGCCAGGAAACCTCTCAGCATCTACGCCTGGCGTCCCGATGCTATGTTTGCACCCGAAAACGTGCCAGGGAATCCCGCATCCAAATAAGCTCAGTGGACTTTTGTAGAATAAAGGGGAATCCATTCCACCTTTTAAAGGGGCATTTGCTTTATTCTAAACCTTTTTGTGTCGCTTCCTCCCCTTCCCCCCCACACTTTTGGGGAAGATGAAGAGGTGCTGTGACAAAAGGGATAGATCTAGCGTGGTGCCAGCCGGAGCACTCTCTGCCCCAAATGCAAATTTTATCTGTCTCGTTTTTATCCTTCCTTTCCTCCAAAAAGCTCAAAGAAAACCAGAGGAGTCCCACTTCTTCCTCTCTGGCCCGTCCACCTCTGCCCAAGAGAACGGTTCTTATTCGCAGAACAAAAGTTTTGAGTTCAGTGGCACCTTTAAGACCGACAAGACACAATGTTGGTCCGAAGCAACAGAACGAAGTTTGAGTCCCGTTGGCACCTAAAGGTGTTTCAGACCAAGACGGCTACCCACCTGAATCTGTTCTTATTCACGTGATAGTAAAGGTAAAGGTTCCCTTGCTCGAAAGCCAGTTGAATCCGACTCTAGGGTTGCGGTGCTCATCTCCGTTTCAAAGCCAAAGAGCCAGCGCTGTCCGAAGACGTTTCCGTGGTCATGTGGCCGGCATGACTAAACACCACGGTGCACGGATCGCTGTTACCTTCCCACCGAAGTGGTCCCTATTTATCTACTTGCAATTTCTTGCTTTCGAACTGCTAGGTTGGCAGGAGCTGGAACCAGAGACGGGAGATCACTCCATCATGCGGCACTCTCGGGTCTCGAACTGCTGAACTACTGGCCTTCCACAGCCTGCAGTTCAGCGTCTTAACCACTTGAGCCACCGCAGCTCCCATTCACGTGATACACGCTTGCTAACAAGAGACATTCAAAGACCTCTTGGCCTTTGGTGAGGTTATGAGGCCGTCCATTCCTTTTCCTTGGGGCCCCACCAGGAAACTGTGACTGCCCCCACCTAGCAAGGGGTAATAGCTGCAGCCCTGGGAAAAGATGGTTGCCATCTCTGGGTTGGGAAATTCCTGGAGATTTGGGGGTAGAGCCTGAGGAGGGCAGGGTTGGGGAGGGACCTCCACAGGGGTATAATGCAATGCAGTCCACCCTCCAAAGCAGCCATTTTCTCCAGGGGGACTGATCAGTGTAGTCTGGAGAACAGTTGTAATTCTGGGAGGTCTCCAGGCCCCACCTGGAGGTTGGCAACGCTATAATGCCTCTGGCAGCTGCAGATAGCCCAGCAAAACCCTGATTTCTGCAGGGAATCTTACAAATACTGTCACTTTTGGGGGGCGTTTTTTATATCAATCAATTTGTTTCAGCTTGTATGACCAAAGGTCTCAAGAATGTTTAAAAACAAGTCACGGAGAGTGTTTTTTGATATATTGATGGGAGTGCATTCATTATATCTCCCATTTGGGGGGGGGGTTGTTGATCCTTCCGATCCATTGCTTCACCTCGTTGTCATCGTTATGCCCTTCCCACGCGGAGAGCATTTTAAAATTGGGGTCAACGGAACGGGAAGATTTCAGCATGGGAAACATGGAATTTTTTTTTAAAAAAGGGTCCAGCTTGCACAGGGAAGTAGAAAAACTGAAATTAGTCTTTTTCCAGCTGACCTGTCGAGGCCTGCAAATTCTGCTAGCAAATCTACTCCGCAAATGCCGTGGCGAATGGCAAATTGCTGCCCATCAGAGAAGACAGACGATGACCCCGGTAGATCAAAGGTCTTGATCCAGTGACCGGCCGCTTGACCTGAGGCCCAACAGATCTGGCCTGCCCTATGAACAAACCGTGCACCACTCAGGATGTGGTTGCCAACCCCCAATTGTGGTCTGGAGATCGCCTGGAATTGCAATTCATCTCCAGGCTACAGAGATCAGTTCCCCTGGAGGAAATGGCTGCTTTGGAGGATAGACTCAGTGGCATTGTACCCTGCCGGGCAATGCGTTCCTGCCCTCCCTAGGCTGCACCCACAAATCTCCAGGTATTTCCCAGCCCAAAGCTGGCAACTCTAGCCCCCAGAGCACAGCACTCCAGTCCTTCACAGCGCACGGGGATTCCTCAGAATCCCTACGTTGAAAAGGTTCCTTCAGGTAAAGAAAGCTTGTTGGTATGGAGACACTAGGGTCTTGTTGGATAGTTCAGCTCGATGGTTAAGCTCCTCAGACCTTTGTGGAGGCAGCCTGTAATTTTTTGAAAAACCGCCGTAACCCCAAAGAGGCTAGACCCTGTGCCAGTTATAAATACAATGAAATCAGGCCTCCCACAGAGAAGACGGAGGGTCAGTATGTACAGGGGGGGGAATGACCTTGTAAATTAGTGAAAGACAGATACACACAGAGACCCAATACCCTGATGAGACTGGGTATGCTCCAAAAGGCAAGGAATTTTGACAACAGCTAAGGGTCACTTAGGGGAGGGCTGCAGTGAGACCGTGGAGAGTCCAGTGGTCCGTCTAGTCCAGCATCTTGCTTCACATGTTGGCCAAAGGTTGCCCTGCAGGGCTAACAAACCGGGCGTAGAGGCAAAGGCCTTCCCCTGATGCTGCCTCCTAGCCTCAGAATTCAGAGGCTTACTGTTTCTGGGTACCAAGGCGCCCTTTATTCTCTGTGGCTAGTAGCCACTGATGAAGAAGAAGAGATTGGATTTATACCCCGCCCTTCACTTGGAGTCTCAGAGCGGCTTACAAACTCCTTTCCCTTCCCCTCCCCACAACGGACACCCTGTGAGGTAGGTGGGGCTGAGAGAGCTCTGACAGAAACTGGTCTCTTTCAAGGACAGCTCTTGTCAGAACTATGGCTTGACCCAAGGTCATACCAGCAGGTGCAAGTGGAGGCGTGGGGAATCAAACCCGGTTCTCCCAGATTAGACTCCGCGCACTTAACCACGATACCAAATTGATGGACCCTGTGCTGGATCTAGGGTTACCAACTCTGGTTTGGGAAATTCCTGGAGATTTGTGGGTGGGGCCTAGGCAGGGCAAGGGAACACATTGCCGTATGATTTATTTATTTACTTATTTAGATTTCTGCCCTGCCCTTCCCACGAATGGGCTCAGGGTGGCTAACAAACAGGGGCACTGTGTGCCAGTACATAAAAACCAAGTAAAACAGGATAAAACAGAATAAATACCAGGAATTACATAAAGTGCTCAATGCCGTTGCTCTTAAATTAAGACAAGATGGTGTCTAGTAGATGTTACCTCCATCCCCTTATCACAGTCCTAATCCGCCGCACCACTGAAGTGTGGTTGTCATAAGGCCACTCCGTCGGTAGTGATGGTAGTGTCAGCTCCTAGTCGAAGGCCTGGCGGAAGAGCTCCATCTTGCAGGCCCTGCGGAACTGTACAAGGTCCCGCAGGGCCCTGATCTCCTCCAGGAGCTCATTCCACCAGGTAGGAGCCGCCACGGATGCCATAGATCCACCCTCCAAAGCAAGCCATTTTAATTCCAGGATGTCTCCAGGGCCCATCTGGAGATTGGCACCCCCCATATGTGGCCACCTCTCCATCCAGTGGCAGCGAATGCCGCAATCTAATTTCTCGTTGCATGAAGAAGTCAATTGGCCTCCTCCAGCTCCTCAAGAATCGTGGAAGTAGGGTTTTTTGTTTTGTTTTGTTTGGATTTCCAAATTGCTGACCCTTCTTGCAGTTCTTTGGGGGCTCTCATTGAACTAGGCTTGCCAACTTCCAGGTGAGGCCTGGAGATATCTTGGAATTGTCGCTGACCTCCAGATGACAAGAGATCAGTTCCCCTGCAGGAAATGGCTGGTTTGGAAGGCGGACTTTACGCTGAGCATCCTCCGCTCCCCACGCCCCGCCTACCTCAGTCTCCACGCCCCCCCCAAACCTCCAGGAATTTCCTAACCTGGAGATGACAGCTGAGGGGTGACATGATTGAGGTTTATAAGATTATGAATGGGATTGAGCAGGTTGAGAAAGAAGTACTTTTCTCCCTTTCTCACAATACAAGAACTCATGGGCACTCCATGAAATTGCTGAGCAGTCAGGGTAGAACGGATAAAAGGAAGTCCTTCTTCACCCAAGAGTGATTAACATGTGGAATTCACTGCCACAGGAGGTGGTGGCAGCTACAAGCATGGACAGTTTCAAGAGGGAATTAGATAAACATATGGAGCAGAAGTCCATCAGTGGCTATTAGCCACAGGGCATAGATGGGAACTCTCAGTCTGGGGCAGGTGATGCACTCTATCCTTGGTGCTGGGTGGGGGGCAGCAGTGGGAGGGCTTCTGGTGTCCTGTCCCCACTGCTGGACCTCCTGACGGCCCCTGGTATATTTTGGCCGCTGTGTGACAGAGTGTTGGACTAGATGGGCCATTGGCCTGATTCAACATTGGCTTCTCTTATGTTCTTATGTTCTTATGACAACCCTGTGTTGAACAGTACGATTCACCCTGCAAAAATGAATACAGCAAAAATGGTCCATGGGAGGGGGAGAAGGAGGCTGCAGGTCGAAGTGACCCCGAGCAGTGCACAGAAGCGTTGGCAATTCTGAACAGAGCTCTGCTTGAGGTTATATAATGCGTGTTGGTTCGAGCAGAAATAACATTCCAATTTGGTGAGCTTGTAAGCGGTGTGTGTAGGGGGGAGAAATCTGTCACTGGAGGGAAACTCTTTGGGTTTCTGGGAGGTGGCTGTCACCTTGCATCTCGACACAGCTGCCTTGCCTGGACGGCACCTCGTGCCTCTTTGAACCGAAAGCTCTCTCGGGGCTTTCAAAATTAGATCTGGCCGAAACCAAAGCTCGTAGAACGCAAGGGGCTCCTTCGCGGGTGGCGCTTGGTGTGGCCGTTTTTGGAGTTGGACGTGTCCCATTAAACCCAGCTAAACTGAAGGGAGGTGTGGGGTGTGGATGAGCAGTTTGGGGGAGAAGACAACTTAGGGTTGATAACCGTGGGTTTGGAAATACCTGGAGATTACAGGGCAGAGACTGGGAGAGTGGGAACTCAGTGGGATATAATGCCACACAGTCCACCTCCCAAAGCAGCCGTTTTCTCCGGGAGACGTGGAATAGAAGTTTTAAATAAATGAGTAGCAAATAAATGAGTGATGTATGTAGTTTGGAGATCAGTTGTAATTCCAGGAGAACTCCAGCCCACACCTGGAGGTTGGCAACCCTATGACACTCTCCCCCCATACTGGAAGTGTGTGGCTATAGTGGTCAGAGGGTTGGACTAGGTTCTGGGAGGCCAGGATTCAAATCCCCCCACCCTGCTGTAAACGGAGCACAATCATACATGTGGGCCAATCATACACTCTCCGTCTTAAGCCTACTTTGCAAGGTTGTTGTGAGGATAAGACGAGGAAGGGAAAACCTCTCACACCACGTCATTTGTCATAAGGACAGGATAAAAGATCTACTTATTTAGTTAGTTAGTTAGTTGATTTATACCCCGCCCTCCCCGCTTTACAGCAGGCTCAGGGCAGCTTACACTAGTTAGTACAATACAATTAAAATCGCGTAAAATCGTCTAAAACAATTCAGTTACAAGTAGTCATAATTTATAAAGTGCTGCGTGATCAGGGCTGTTTTTGGGCCGGAACGCACAGGAACGGCGTTCCGGCTGGCTTCTGAGTTGGCCACGCCTACACCCCCCCCAGATTCCCCAGGCACCCCGCAAGCCACCGGGCACCTGGGGAAGCCAAGCCAATCCAGGGAGGGAAGGCAGTTTAAACAGCCTCCCGTCCTTGGGGTTCCCCAGGCACTCTGCAAGCAGCAGGGCACCTGGGGAAGCCGATCTCGGGAGGGAGCTGCACAGTCAGGGGTGTGGCCTAATATGCTAATGAGTTTCTCCTGTTGGGTGTGGCCTGTTATGCTAATGCTGGGCTTTTTCTACAAAAAAAAGCCCTGTGCGTGATAGTAATTAATTGTTATAAGATGGGACGCCTAAGAGTGCACCCAAGGTCTCTCTACCATTCTACTCACGGTCTTCCTGACGGGCGGCGCAGGCCAGGCGTCAGGAACCAAGGGCCAGGGGCTGTAATTAAAGCTGTTAACGTGATGGCGGCGCCTAAAACTTGATAGGTGACTATTTGGGATTTTTGCAGATAAACTGTAAGAGCCCCAAACTCAAGTGGATTTTCTCTGGGGATTGCTTTCCTTCATAGTTCCGTAACACAACGCGTTTGCTACTCTGTGCATAACATCTTCTTTGCTCTTGTCGCATTGACAACATTCTCCCGCAATATTCTTTTCAGTCTCCAGTGGCTCTTAAAGCCGATTCCAAACAAATTCCCCCCCCTTCTCTTGCCACGGTGACATTTAAACTGCAAAATCAAAGCAGGTTCGTACCTCTGCAACTGAACCAAGTTGGAGACCAACAAAGTTTTATTCATGGCATCTAAGAGGTGTGCCTGCACACAAAAGCTTATACTCAGAATAAATCTTTGTTGGTCTTGGAGGTGCCACTGGACGCAAACTTTGTTCTGCTGCTGCAGACCAACACAGTGACCCACCGAAATCTCCTGAATCTATACCTCTGCAACTGTTCCGGCTTCCGCAAAGAGTCCTGGGAATTGTAGTTCTGTGCTATGCCCAGAATTCTAAAGCGCCTTTCCTGCCAAAGAACTGCAGGTCCCTGGGACAGGGGAATAATTATCCCCCGAGAGAGCCGTAACCCACGATGTAAAGTTGTGGTTTCGCAGTTAGGGTTGCTGCCTTCAGCAGCGGAAGGGAGGCTGGATTCCTCTGTCTATAAACGTTATGGGCCAGGCCTAACGGAAGACCTAAGGTTGCTCAGCAAGCGTCAGCAGCTGAGTGAGGATTTGAACTCGACTCTCCCAAGCCCTAATCTGACATTTTAAGTCACTGCTCCACACTGGCCGTATATTCCCTGCGTTTTCGCATGCACATCTCCTGCAGATTACATCCCTGCAGCTATGACTTTCGAATGGGCAGAACTTGGGTTTCCCTCTACCTCTTTTATAAAAATAAAGTTTTTGGAGGATGCGAGTGGTCTAGTATTGGTCTTCCCATCATAGTGATGGAGCAACTGCGCCCCTGGAACACAAATGTTGGAGCCAGTAAGGTGTGCGGATACTGTAAAGAACTCAGATGCGTCAGCCCTAGCTAGTTATTTCACAGGCCCAAGTTCATAAAACTCAGATTGTCCAGTAAAGTTGCTTTCTAGCTTCTGTGCTCTGAGATCTTGCCCAGGTTCTGATCCAGCACACATATCTGCACAGCGGGGGACACACATCCCAGGATTCCTTGCAACTTGCGTTTTCCCCAACTGCGCCAGGTGAGGCAACTGGCGGCTCCCTACCTCTCGCCCTGACCTAGCCATAGTAATCCATGCCATGGTCATCTCGAGGATAGACTACTGTAAATTGCTCTATGCAGACCTACCTTTGCGCCAGACCCGGAAGCTCTAACTGATCCAGAATGCAGCTGCGAGGGTCCCAACCGGAACACCCCGGACGGTGCACATTCAATCTGTGCTGCGTGAACTGCATTGGCTTCCAGTGGAGCACCGGATCAGGTTCAAGGTTCTGGTCTTGAAGTTCAAGGCCCTTAGCGGTCAGGGACCTACATACCTTCGGGACTGCCTCCCTCAGTATGCCCCCGGAAGAGTGTTACCGTCAGGGAATAAGAACCTCGTGGTGATCCCCGGCCCGAGAGAAATCCAGCTAATCTCAACCACGGCCAGGACTTTTTTTCGGCCCTGGCCACCGCCTGGTGGAACTTCTCTGCCGGAAAACATCCGTGCCCTGCAGGCGTTACTACCTTTCCGCAGGGCATGCAAGGCAGAGATGTTACGCCGGGCCTTCGGTTGAGGCCAGTGACGAGGACAATACGACACCTGGCACTCAAACATGACCACCACCACCCGTCCCTTGTAACCCCTCCCCACCAGGAGGCTGGGGAGCTGAATTTCTTTTTTCCTGCCATCTTAGAATGCATATCGTTTCATTTATTGGCATGCTTTTAGGTAGCCTTGAACGCTGGTTTTAAATGAAATTGTTTATTGTATCTATCGTACTTTGTAATGGGATTCTGCTTGCAGGAAAGGGCAGCCTAGCAAATCCAATTAATTAGTTAAATGATGTTTCAAGGCCTGTTGGGACGCCACCGTCATCCCCATGCGTGGCCAGAAGTTCTACTCCGTGGCACGGGACTTCACCTCTCCTAGATTGCATCCTGCACGGCTACTCTGATAACGTTATCGGCCCCCAAAATATTATCCAGGTTGCTCGATCTCTTGAGTTGGCCCCGATCGGATCTACCAGGAGAGGAAGACGGCAGGGATCAGCCTGATATTGAAAATCTCCTAGCGCTGGGACGTCCACACGGCAACGCAGGGGTGCGCCGAATAGAGTTACGATATAAAGAAAGTTACGCTACAAAATTCGTCAGTGCGAAATGGCTGGATCGAGAGGTCAGACACCATTTCCCCCGCTCCAGCCCCGGGGGTTAAACAGGGACTTGGAGTTTCTCAGCCGTTACAGCAGTTAACTAATTTAGCAAAAAGCGGAGACTGCCAGTTTCCCTGTGTTATGAACCACTTCTGTACTTTCCTGGATCACACTTGAGTTTTGCCCGGATGATGCCCGTGTCTCCCTCATGTTGGGGCCCTTTGATTCTGCTCCTTCCCCTCCTCCCCTTCATAACTTCATGATATTTATTTATTTACTTTATTTGGGACCCAGAGCGACTTACCTCGCTGTCCTCTCCTCTGTTTTATCCCCACAACAGCCCTGTGAGGTAGTTTAGAAAATGTGACTGGCCCTAGGTCACCCAGCAAGCTTCCGTGGCGCGAGTGGGGATTTGAACCCGAGTTTCCCAGACTTTTAACCACTGCCCCATGCCGGCCCTATCACCTGCCTAGTGAGAACCTCTACATGCATCTGGCCAAGCGGCTTCTGGTGCCCCAAAGGTTATCTTGGAATAAAACGTCCGTCTTTAAGGGGCTACATTCCATTTTTCTGCAACGGCCCAACATGCCTACCTGTCCAGCGGGAAGTCTTCAGTCTCCGAGATGCAGAGATCGCCTCCGGGTCTGAGCCTGACTTTGGCAGTCCCACTAGGGAATCTGGTATCAGCATCCCACCCAGGCCTAAGACCCCCTCGGAAAAGACGGAGAGGGGCCGGTACTTACCCAATCCTCTCCTCGGCCTCCCCTGAACTCCTTCCACCATCTGTCCCGCTGCCGGTCGGTCGAGGTGTCCCGGTCCTTGTTCGAGAGGTTTATTCTTAGCGCGCAATTTGGTTAGAGCCTCCAGCCTGGCTTCCTGGGGGTTTCCCCCTCGCATCCTTTATTTGCAAATGAATCTCACAAACAAGCCATTGAAATGAACCAGGGGGAGCTCCTCTCTCGAGCTGCCTCTGGGGGATACAGGAATTCCTGGTGTTACTCACCCGTAGAACTCTTTTTTTTGTTGTTGTCGTTGAGAGAGAGAAGAAAATAAAGTTCAATGAGATTTGACAATATGGACTGTCCAGGCTTTGCTTCTGGACTCTACGAGGGGAAATTCTCGCAGAGGTGGTCTCTGCCGTCACGGCAGCTCTAGAATGCCCCTGGGATTTACTGGTGTAGAGTTGCCAACCTCCAGGTGGGGCCTGGAGATCTCCCAGTGTTACCAGTGATTGCCAGACTACAGAGATCAGTCCCCCCACAGAAAATGGCTGCTTTGGAGGGTGGACTCTATGGCCTTCTACCACACAGAACTCTCCCCCCCCCCAAATCCCCGAACTCCACCCTTTCCAGGCACCATCCTCCCAAATCTCCAGGTATTTCCCAACCAGGGGTTGGCAACCCTAGATGGCATCCCTGTACCTTGGTAAACATTGACTTTGGTGGCCTTAGAGGGGTGTGACTCTGTGTAGGGTGGCAGTGTCCTACTGAGAAAACCCGAGTTCAAGTCCCTGCCTACTCATAAAATTAGGGTTGCTGATTCCAGCTTGGGTAATGGGGGGGCAGGGCATAGAGTGGAGGGAGATCGGGGGGGCGGAGTCTGCTCTCTGAAACTGCCATTGCCTCCAGGGGAACTGATCTCTCTAGTCTGGATACCAGTTGTTGTGATTCCAATAGATCTCCAGGCCAACTTTCCCTCTAAGCTGTGGAGTCTTGTGAGCAAAAATCCTACTTGGTGAGCGACTGGCATTAAAGTTGTGAGCGAGCGATTTGGCTGCTGCGCAAATGAGTCGGCTCTGGAGCCGTCCCTTCCTGAGCGAAGGCAGAAATGTGTGCGCCGGAGGCTAAAACACGGTGAGCTAGCTCACGCTAACTCAGCTTAGAGGGGACGCTGCTCACCAGGCCCCACCTGGAGGTTGGCAACCCTCTGCAGTCTCCTTGGGCGACTTTAAACCAGCCGCTCTCGCAGCCTAAACTATCTCACAAGGTTAGCGTGAGACGGGAACGGCACCTGGGAGCAAAGACGGGAAGGGAAACGTAATGAATCGTAGGTGGGACCTTCCTGTTTGGGATCTGAGCCTGCCGTAATCCGCGGCTCACAAGCAAAGAGCCCGGAGGTTCCATTGGCATCATCGGCTGGAGCACTGGTGGACTTTCCAAGCGCCCAAAGGAGCGAGCGCCACTAAACTAGACTACTGTAATGCACTGCACATTGGTGCCCCCCTCAAAATCAATTTGGAAACTCCAGTTGGTGAAGAACGCAGCGGCTCAGCTACTGTCGGGAGCCGGAGGCATGTTATTCCCATCCTGCAGGCTCTTCACTGGCTGACTGCCAGTGACTGGGCTCAGTTTTAAGGTATTAGCAACCACATACAAAACCCTTCACGGCCTGGGACCCTCATCCCTGTGGGACCGCCTGTCCCTCTGTGCCCCACCATGACAGCTTCGCTCATCGGAGAAGGGCCTTGCGCAGATGCCAGTCTGCAAATGGGCAAAACCAACAACTGCCCGTGCAGGTGGCCTTCTCCGGGGTGGCCCCCGCCTTGTGGAATGGTCTCCCCCCGAGGAGGTCAGGAAGGAACCCAGTCTCCTAGGATTCCACAAACGATGCAAGACCGTCCAAAGTTTGAGTCCAGTGGCAACTTTAAGACCAACAAAGTTTTATTCTGGGTGTAAGAAGGGTGCCTGCGCACGAATGCCCAGAATTAAATTTTGCTGGTTTTAAAGGTTCCGCTGGACTCCCAACTTTGCTGTATTGCTTCAGACCAACTTCGAAGAAGTATAGGTAAAGGTAAAGGTTCCCTTGCTTGAAAGCCAGTCAAATCCAACTCTAGGGTTGCGGTGTTCATCTCCGTTTCAAAGCCAAAGAGCCAGCGCTGTCCGAAGACATTTCCGTGGTCATGTGGCCAGCATGACTAAACACCAAGGCGCACGGAACGCTGTTACCTTCCCACTGAAGTGGTACCTATTTATCTCCTTGCAGTTTCTTGCTTTCGAACTGCTAGGTTGGCAGGAGCTGGAACTAGAGACGGGAGCTCACCCCATCATGCGGCACTCATGGGTCTTGAACTGCTGAACTACTGACCTTCCACAGCCTGCAGTTCAGCGTCTTAACCGCTTGAGCCACTGCAGCTCCTTCAAAGAAGTATGCATGCACACAAAAGCCTATGTCCAGAATTAAACTTTGTTGGTCTTCAAGTTGCCCCTCGACTCCAACTTTGTTCTGTTGCTTCAGACCAACTTCAAAGAAGCAAGCATGCACACGAAAGCCTTATGCTCAGAATTCAACTTTGTTGGTCTTCAAGGTGCCCCTCGACTCTCCACCTTCATGGCTTCAGATGAACACGGCTGCACTCCTGAATCTATGCAAAACTGAATGAATCAAGAGGGGTTTCTGCCCAGACAATAGAGTCACACTGTATTAAACGTTTTGCAAAGCTGCTTGGATAAACAATTAGGGACTGTCGCCTATAGTATTGTGTTTAGCTCACTGAAACTAAGGCCAATGCTCCCTCTGGGCTGGGAGTCTTGTGAGCAAAAATTCCACTTTTATGAGCTACTGGCATTAAAGCTGTGAGCGAGCGATTTGGCTACTGCATAAATTAGTTTCCTCCGGAGCCGTCCTTCCTGAGCGAAGACAAAAACGTGTGAGCCGGAGGCTTAAAAACTGTGAGCTAGCTCACACTAACTCAGCTTAGAGGGAACACTGACTAAGATCCTATATGTAATTTTTGTTTCATTTGACATGTCATCTTAAAGCTTATGCTTTGCTTCAGTTTTTAGACTTCTGGTTGCTTCTACAACTCCGCCTCCGCCTGCGTTATTCGTCGGCTGTTCCGTCTTGTCTATTGTCCGCTGTGTTGTCATCTGCCTTGAGTCCAAGCGAGAAAGGTGGGCCGTAAATAACATAAATAAATGTTTAAAATTAGATAAAAATTAACGCTGGCTAAAAAGTGTAGATGAGACAAATCCTGCTGATGACTACCAGCAATGCTCCGTCTGAGCTGGGGAGTCTTGTGAGCAAAAATTCTACTTTGCGAGCTCCTGGCATTCAAGTTGTGAGCGAGGGATTTGGCTGCTGCATAAATTAGTTTGCTCTGGAGCCCTCCTTCCTGAGCTGAGACAGAAATGTGTGAGCCGGCGGCTAAAAAACTGCGAGCTAGCTCACACTAACTCAGCTTAGAGGGAACACCGTTCACCCAGTAAGAATGGCTCTCTGTCGATACTCTTTTCTTTCTTGTAAGCATAATAACCTTTGATAAATATAATTTGTTCTATTTAAAGACCCTCTTTCTTTAGATATTTAAACCCCCTTCCCCCCAGGGTTAACCCAGAGCACCTCCTCCACCCTGTTTTATCTTCACACAACTATCCTGTGAGGTAGGCTACCTGCGAGAGTGTGACTGGCCGAAGTGAGCTTCTATGGTGGGGTGGGGATTTGAACCTGGGACTCCCAAGTCCTTGTCTGATGCACTTGGACCACCGCACCGTGCTGGCTGTCCCATTAACAGACAGTTGGGCCGAGGACTGGGATGTGTGTATAAACGACTGTCAAAGTGCAACTGACTTCTAGTGACCTAGGGTTTTCCAGGCCACAGACAGTCAGAGGTAGAAGCAACCCTTGGATTTCCTGGGTGGTCTCCCTCCCAACCAGGGCTGACCCTGCTTAGCTTCCCAGGTCTGATAAGATGCCTAACCAGGCAAAAACCTCCAAAGGAAGTTCAGAAAACTAGTAAACGGCCGAAAGTTAAAAACACCAATAGGTAGAGACCTAAAGATAAAAGTACACGTGTTTATTTCAAAAACATTTTAAAAAAACACTGTAGGGGCCCAAATAAAGCCTCATAAAACAATGCACAAAAAGAACCATAGATGACCTGATGCATTTTGGCCCACAAGAGGTCAAATAGCACAGAATACAACATGCAACGGAAGCCCCTGTTATACCGGTAAGGCACTAAACAATCGATACAGGATAAAAAATGGAATGTTCCAATCTGGAATTGAATGATGCGCAAAACAGATTTGTTTGTTGGGTCTGGCCTTCCAGTTTAGGTCCTAAGAGTACAAGTAAAATCAGGGCCAATGTAACATCAACATGTGCCATATAAATTGCTTTTATTTATGCTGTGTTTTATGCTTATATTTGTTGTTCTTATCTGTTGAAATTTTATGTAAGCCACCCTGAGTCTGCCTTGGCAGGAAGGGCGGGATACAAATCAAATCGATCAATAAGTAATGCAAAGCTCCAACGCATTGGGGCTGCGTCGGGTTGCCAACCTCCAGGTGGTAGCTGGAGGTCTCTTGCTATTATAACTCATCTCCAAGCGACAGAGATCAGTTCACTTGGAGAAAATGGCTGCTTTGGAAACTGGACTCTGTGGCTTCATACCTCATTGAAGTCCCCCCCAGCCCCACCTCCATCCCCCAAAATTCCAGGTATTTTCCATCCTGGAGCTGGCAACCCTAGGGCTGCAGGAAGGAAATCCCACACCCAGAAAATAACCAGTCACTTTCCTCTACCTTTCATGCTGCAGGGGGTGTTATTATTTTTGTGGAGTGGCATTCCATCACGTAAGTCACCTGAAATGGTGTCGCCAGGATGGCTTCCCAGCTTTGGGATGGGAGATGCTTGGAGAGTTTGGGGGTGGGGCCTGGGGAAGGCGGAGCTTGGGGAAGGACCTCAGCGTGTCCAATACCATAGAGTCCACTTTCCAAAGCAGTCATTTCCTCCAGGGGAATCAATCTCTGTAGACAGGAGATCAGTTGTTATAGCGGGAGATTTCCGGCTCCCACCTGGAAGTTGGCCACCCTACCCGACCCAAACATGTTGGCGCTTTGTATTATGTATCCAAAGCAGCCATTTCCTCCAGGGGGACAGATCTTGGCCACCTGGCGATCAATTGTAATAGCCGGAGATCTCCAGGTGCCGCCTGGAGGTTGGCCTCCCTAGCCAGGATGCCGGCTTCACGCCTTGGTGGGCACGGGGGTCTCACAGCTCACACCTCTTCTGAGTTTGTTAACATAACTATGTGAAGAGGGGCGGTTGCCAGCTCCAGGTAGGGAAATTCCTGGAGATTTGGGGGGGGTGGAGTCTGAGGGCAGGTTTGGGGGGCGGGAGAGACCTTGTTGAGGCATAATACCAGACAGTCCAGCCTCCAAAGCAGCCATTTCCTCCCGGGGGAATCAATCTCTGTAGACGGGAGATTGGTTGTGATCAGGACAGGAGACCTGAAGTCTGGCAGCCCCAGTGAATACCTTCTCTCTGTTCTGGCTCCCGTCGGCCTCTCTGGGCCTTCCGAAAACGTTCTGCTCAAACCCCGCTTCGAGACGGAGGTCACCTTTAGTGACAACCGCTGAGCAGTCAAGCATGCCGGCGATGTGAAACTGAACCCGCAGCTTCTTTCTGTTCTGCCTTGAGCTACCTATTGTTCTAATATGAATAACTGAGCCTCTCCCCCCCCCGCCCCCCGGGGCTGTCAGTGGGAAACATCCCCTTGATTCACTCGTTTTCCTCTGAGTTCTGTGACTTCTCGGGAAAAGGCCGCGCCCTGTGGTGTAGCTGGGTGTTCGGCCGACTTTGCCATCCCTTGGCAAGAGGAGAGGTTTTCCTTGGGTGGGGAGGGGGGGAAGGTGAGAGATGGCACTCTTGGGTTACGAAACTGTCATCTGCAGGGGCTGATGGCAGCGGAGGATTTCTTCTTCTCTCTTCTCGATCTTTTCCGTTCCGTTGCAGCCCTTCACTGCAGGCCTGCAGCTTTGGGGTTCTTTCCGACCCTTCCAGAAGGGAGCCAAGCAGTGTTCCCTCTAAGCTGAGTTAGTGTGAGCTGGCTCACAGTTTTTTAGCCTCCGGCTCACAGATTTTTGTCTTCGCTCAGGAAGGATGGCTCCAGAGCAGACTAACTTATGCAGTAGCCCAATTGCTCACTCACAGCTTTGATGCCAGCAGCTGACCAAATAGAATTTTTGCTCACAAGACTCCACGGCTTAAGAGGGAGCGTTGGAGCCAAGCCTAGGCCCCAGGCGGTGCAGGATGAAGTCCTGTCGGCCAAACGGTGCCAATCCTTAAGGAATGAGAACCCATTACTCAGCTCGGTGTGGCAAGAAATGGTTTGTGGGTGCCTAAACGTTTCAGTCAGCCGTGAAGGCAGCAGCAGGCTGTGGCGTTCGCAGGAACAAAAGCGTTCCTGCCCGGCCCGAGACCATTTTGATGAGAAACCTTGCCGGTTTTCTGACTCAACTGAGGAAGGCGTTCAAGTGTGTCGGGGAACCTGCTGGTCTAAAATTGTCAACCGAAATCCCCTGAGTATTGAGGAGCCCCCTGAGGGGGCTGGAAACTCCTGGGGCTGACGTTTACCCATTCAACCACTCAGGCCCCAAAAAGTGGTGTTGACGGCAACCAGACACTGTATGAATCAGGCTTCCAAACTTACAGGAACTGGTCTCTCTTTGTGGTAGAGGACAGCTTGGAAGGACCTTTTTTTTGGCTGTTAAATCACAGCTGGCTTACGGCAACCCCTGACGGGGTTTTCAAGGCAAGAAGTCTTCGGAGGTGGTTTTCCATTGTCTGCCTCTGTCACGGCCCTCAGCTTCCTTGGAGGTCTGAGGGGACAGGGCTGGAAGGACCTTGGGAAGGGAGTGGCGTTGGGATTTACTTATTTTCCTCAAAAACGGTCCAACCATTAAAACAATTAGTTGCTGTCGGTTTTCCAGGTGGTGTGGCCATGGTCTCAGACTCAGACCTACCCCACCTTACTGGGGTAGAAATAAATTACTTGCCTCTGTGTCACGGCCCTCAACTTCCTTGGAGGTCTGAGGGGACTGGGCTGGAAGGACCTTGGGAAGGGAGTGGCGTTGGGATTTACTTATTTTCCTCAAAAACGGTCCAACCATTAACACAATTAGTTGCTGTCGGTTTTCCAGGTGGTGTGGCCGTGGTCTCAGACTCAGACCTACCCCACCTTACTGGGGTAGAAATAAATTACTTGCCTCTGTGTCACGGCCCTCAACTTCCTTGGAGGTCTGAGGGGACAGGGCTGGAAGGACCTTGGGAAGGGAGTGGCACTGGGATTTACTTATTTTCCTCAAAAACGGTTCAACCATTAAAACAATTAGTTGCTGTCGGTTTTCCAGGTGGTGTGGCCATGGTCTCAGACTCAGACCTACCCCATCTTCTGGGGTAGAAATAAATTACTTGCCTCTGTGTCACGGCCCTCAACTTCCTTGGAGGTCTGAGGGGACTGGGCTGGAAGGACCTTGGGAAGGGAGTGGCGTTGGGATTTACTTATTTTCCTCAAAAACGGTCCAACCATTAACACAATTAGTTGCTGTCGGTTTTCCAGGTGGTGTGGCCGTGGTCTCAGACTCAGACCTACCCCACCTTACTGGGGTAGAAATAAATTACTTGCCTCTGTGTCACGGCCCTCAACTTCCTTGGAGGTCTGAGGGGACTGGGCTGGAAGGACCTTGGGAAGGGAGTGGCGTTGGGATTTACTTATTTTCCTCAAAAACGGTCCAACCATTAACACAATTAGTTGCTGTCGGTTTTCCAGGTGGTGTGGCCGTGGTCTCAGACTCAGACCTACCCCACCTTACGGGGTAGAAATAAATTACTTGCCTCTGTGTCACGGCCCTCAACTTCCTTGGAGGTCTGAGGGGACAGGGCTGGAAGGACCTTGGGAAGGGAGTGGCACTGGGATTTACTTATTTTCCTCAAAAACGGTCCAACCATTAAAACAATTAGTTGCTGTCGGTTTTCCAGGTGGTGTGGCCGTGGTCTCAGACTCAGACCTACCCCACCTTACGGGGTAGAAATAAATTACTTGCCTCTGTGTCACGGCCCTCAACTTCCTTGGAGGTCTGAGGGGACAGGGCTGGAAGGACCTTGGGAAGGGAGTGGCGTTGGGATTTACTTATTTTCCTCAAAAACGGTCCAACCATTAAAACAATTAGTTGCTGTCGGTTTTCCAGGTGGTGTGGCCGTGGTCTCAGACTCAGACCTACCCCACCTTCCGGGGTAGAAATAAATTACTTGCCTCTGTGTCACGGCCCTCAACTTCCTTGGAGGTCTGAGGGGACAGGGCTGGAAGGACCTTGGGAAGGGAGTGGCACTTGGATTTACTTATTTTCCTCAAAAACGGTCCAACCATTAAAACAATTAGTTGCTGTCGGTTTTCCAGGTGGTGTGGCCGTGGTCTCAGACTCAGACCTACCCCACCTTACGGGGTAGAAATAAATTACTTGCCTCTGTGTCACGGCCCTCAACTTCCTTGGAGGTCTGAGGGGACAGGGCTGGAAGGACCTTGGGAAGGGAGTGGCACTGGGATTTACTTATTTTCCTCAAAAACGGTCCAACCATTAAAACAATTAGTTGCTGTCCGTTTTCCAGGTGGTGTGGCCGTGGTCTCAGACTCAGACCTACCCCACCTTCCGGGGTAGAAAGAAATTACTTGCCTCTGTGTCACGGCCCTCAACTTCCTTGGAGGTCTGAGGGGACAGGGCTGGAAGGACCTTGGGAAGGGAGTGGCACTGGGATTTACTTATTTTCCTCAAAAACGGTCCAACCATTAAAACAATTAGTTGCTGTCGGTTTTCCAGGTGGTGTGGCCGTGGTCTCAGGCTCTGACCGACCCCACCTTCCGGGGTAGAATGAAATTACTTGGCTATCAGTTTTGTGCTCGCCTTGACCCAGAGAGGACTCCATCTTTCTGGGTTATACCTCTGAGGATGCCAGTCACAGCGACTGGCGAAACGTCAGGTCCTACAATGCCAAGGCCGCAGCCACACAACCCGGGAAATCTACAGCAACGAATGAACTCTGGCCATGAAAGCCTTCGACAACACATTAAAACAATGTTCAGTCAAATGTCCCAGATCAGCACCTGAACAGTCGATACGTTTCAGATTCTGCCGAGACCTACCTCTGGCTCAAGGGACAATCTCCAAATCCTGTAGGGCATTCAGCCTATTTGGGGGCATCTATGGGGCAACCCCCTTCTTCTCACTTGCCGCAGCTTCTGATGGCGGGCAGTGGAGGGTGGAGAGCCAGGCTCCCTCTAAGCTGTGTGGAGCCTTGTGGGCAAAAATTCCACTTTGTGAGCTTACTGGCATTCAAGTTGTGAGCGAGTGGTTTGGCTGCTGCATGAATTAGTTTGCTCTGGAGCCGTCCCTTCCTGAGCTGAGACACAACTGTGCGAGCCGGGGGCTAAAAAACTGCGAGTTAGCTCACACTATCTCAGCTTAGAGGGAACACTGGTGGAGAGTTGTCTTCTACTGCTCACCCAGACCTAAGGATAACATTCCAAATCCCTGGTTTCCCCCATCCCCAGGCCCTTAAAAAACTGACATCCAGGAAAGGAGATTCCAACATTAAGGGGTCAGCTGACAGTAAGGCTGCTACCTGGAAGGCAGGGGGGGTTGCCAGTTCCAGATTGAGAAACTCCTGGAGATTTGGGGATAGAACCTGAGGAGGATAAGGATCTCAGTGGGGGACAAGACCACAGAGTCCGCCCTCCAAAGCAGCCGTTTTTCCCAAGAGACCTGATCTCCCTAGTCTGGAGATGAGCTGTAATTCCGGGGGATCCCCAGGTCCCACCTGGAGGTTGGCATTGCTAGCTGATAGCCATCAGGACACAATGGTATCATTGAAAGTTTGCCTTGAGGCATCTGATCAAATGAGACTCGGCTCTCACAAGCTTCTTCTGCAATAAGTCGCGGTTGTCTCTACAACGCTACCGGTTCTAATTTTGCTGCTGCTACAGATGTCACACAGCTGCCTATCTGGATTTGACTGAGATCTGAGCAACCGTATGTTGTGTTAATTCAAAATCCCCCTGTAAATACTTGTGCTGACATCCAAACTTTTTAAAAACTATGCTTATTTTAACTTTCCGTACAGATCCAGTAGTATCTTTATAACAATCTTTATAACAATTGTTCCATTTGCTTAATAACACCCTCCCGTTTTTATGTCAATCCGGGATACATGTCTATTTTTTCAGCGATACAGATAATTTAACACATAAATTAAAAAAAGATTTCAAATTCTCGATCAATTCTCTGCGTGTTGGAGGTTTCTTTTCCAGACCTCTGCAAATTCTGTTCTTATGGCAGTAGTATAAAGAGTGTGGGGTCCAGGATTTCTTAGGACAATATTCAATGTAATTTAAGAGAAATGTTTCAGGAGAGGCCTTTACTGTGTCCAACCTTTTAACTGGAGGTGGAGAATTCAATTCTTACGCTGCATGCTTGGTAGGGAGTAACGGGTTAAAAATTAAGAACCACTGGGTCACAGAGTGGTGTGAAAATCCTGTCTGAGGGATTAAATCCACATCTGGGCCAATTTGGCTGGAGATCCTGAAGGTTTTGTTTGCCATCCTCTGGGCATGGAACAGCAGTTACTGGGGGTGTGGAGGAGGGAGAGGTATTTGCGAATTTCCTGCATTGTGCAAGGGGTTGGACTAGATGACTCTGGAGATCCCTTCCAACTCTGTAATTCTAGGCAGGTACCTTGCTATTTCTTTCCAAGTATGGCAAAGACAATAGGGAACCTTCAGGGCTTTTTTTGTAGAAAAAGCCCAGCAAGAACTCATTAGCGTAATAGGCCACACCCAACAGCAGAAACTCATTAGCATATTAGGCCACACCCCCATGTTACCCACAGTGTGGTCATCCAGCCACACCCACCTTTTGCTTCCTATTCTGTTTACCTTGTTTGTTGTCAAAACCCAGGGCTTTTTTGGTAGCAGGAGCTCCTTTGCATGTTAGGCCACACACCCCTCATGTAGCCAATCCTAATGCGTTTCTGCTGTTGGGTGTGGCCTATTATGCTAATGAGTTCCCGCTAGGCGTGGCCAACACGGGAGCCAGCCGGAATGCCGTTCCTGTGCGTTCCTGCCCCAAAATAGCCCTGGGAACCCTTAGTGTAGAATATAGCCACAAACAATATCCACCAAGGGAAGACCATCTACAATTCACAACTATGTTCAAAACTAAATATTATATTCACTGAAGTACAAAGATGGGTTAGTGGTCACAACCCAATAGAATATATAAACATAGATCCAACAGTTTTCTCGTAACAATTAAATCTAGTTTAAACAAGAAACATATTCAGAGCCAACAGTAGGCCCTTCTGTAAATCCATACATAAGCCGTGTCCATAGACCTCCAAACAGAAAGTAACTGCGTCAGAAGACGCCCACTGTGGAAAGGATAACAGCCGGGAGCATCTCCCAGGTATAAATCGAGCGTTTCGATGATCCGCAACAGCGGCTGGTAAGACGGAACCCGACTGCCAAATTAACACAGGCACAGCTCAAAAGCTTCAACGGAACCCAGGGAGGGCAGAAAATGATATCGAAAATGTATAAAATTTTGTTAAAATGGTATGCTGAAGATGAGGTGGTTAAAGAGCAAATGATAAAATGGGCAATTAACATGAATAAGGAAATACTAATGTCATCTTGGGAATTTCTATGGAAAAGTGCATTGAAAATATCGACTTGTACCAATCTTAAAGAACACTATTATAAGATGAGGTATAGGTGGTACATGACACCAAAAAAGATAGCCAATATAGGTAAAAATCTATCTAACAACGGACTGTTAGTAAGATGTAAACATGCTGAAGATTCGTTTAACCATATGTAGGAGCCATGAACTTTATTGTTTACTAACAAGAATCTAACACATTAACAGGAAATTCACTCACCTCTTATCTTTGTCCCTCTGATGTACGCCACTATTCTCTACAAAGAGCTATAAAGTCCTCTCCTTTTAGAAGAGCTCTGTAAGCTCTAGTAGAAATTGGCTATCTAACAGATGTGTGTGACACGTAAATATGCTGAAGGAGTTCCTGTTACCATATATAGAGACTCGTGAAAGTAAAACTATTCTGGACTGTAATACATACAGAGATGGAAAAAATTTTGAAATGTACTCTTAGGAAAGAACCTGAACTGTTTCTTTTAGGTCTCAAGTTAGAGGAAATAAGTATGAGTAAAAGAACCTTGATATGGTATATGGTAACGACTGCTAGAATGATTTATGCTCAAAATCGGAAAAATGAAAAGATTCCTGACTTATGGGATTGGCTGAGAAAACTGCTGTTCATGGCAGAAATGGACAAATGGACAAGAAAGCTTAATAACATAGATGAAGAAACCTTTTTGGCAGATGGGAGCGATTCCAGAGAATATATACAGAAGCATTGGGAAATGAAGGACAGTGTTTTCAGTTTGGGTAACTACTAATGGCGCAACAATTGTTACAGTTAATGGGCGTTTATAGTAGTTACTAATATTTAGGTAGGTGTTACCTGTAGACTTAGTATGTTAACAAGGATTTAACTGGTATTATATGATGTTTGAATGGTGGAAGCAATGCTGGGAGCCACCGGGGGGGAAGAGGAGTTTTTTGAGAAAAAGGATATGAGATTTATGATGTGGACCAAGTTGTGAAACTTTGTGTATCCTAATAAAAGTTGTTGTGTGTTTTTTTTTAAAGCTTCAGCGGAACCCTAGGATTCCTGTCTTTCCTCGGTGGATTTTGTTTGTGGCCATTTTTTTCCAAGTAAGCCTCAGGAGGGGATCGACATGGCTCCGCTGTCCGCACTTCTCCCACCTCCTCAGAATGCGGTGAGAAGAAAAGCAAGCGGAAGAGTGCTGTGTTATGCAGCCTCCCCGGGCACGCTGCCCTTCGAGAGATGGGTAAGTGGTCCTCTGGTGAAGCCAGAATTGGGAGGGAGGTGGAAAGAAAGGGAGCCGCAAAAGAGAGCCGGGACGGTTCTTCTGAAAGCCCACAATGCTCTGCAACTGCCCCTGAACAGTAGAAACTTGATTCTTGGGCTCAAAAGCCAAAGCTCGTGTTCTTAGGAAACCGGGTTCAGCGCCCAACACCACACCTTTTGACGCGCTTCTGTAGAATCAACCGTCGTGCTTCGTCACTGGCTTTGGCTTTCTCTGAATGAGCCGAACACCACACCGGTGGGTGGGCGCATTTCCCCCAGCGCCCTCCACCGCCCTCAGAGACAGGAATGGTGGGGGAAGCTGGCGTCAGTTAAAAAGAAGAAGAAGAAGCTGTTGATCTGCACGTCACTCCCCTTCTGGGCATCAGAGAGGAACTGAGAAGCACGGGGCCAGAACCTCAACTCAGCCTCCAAAGTCAACCTCCTCATCTTCCCAGGCGGTGACAAGGTTAGGCACTGACGAGGGGTCATGGCTCAGTGGTAGAACATCCACTCGGCAGGCAGAAGGTCCCAGGTTCGATCCCAGGCATCTCCAGTTAAAAGGACCAGGCAGGAGGTGATGGGAAAGACCTCCGCCTGAGACCCTGGAGAGCTGCAAAGAGGGGCTGTGGCTCAGTGAAAGAGCATCTGCTTGGCATGCAGAAGGTCCCAGGTTCAATCCCCAGTATCTCCAGTTAAAAGGACCAGGCAGGAGACAATGGGAAAGACCTTTGCTTGAGATCCTGGAGAGCTGCAAAGAGGGGCTGTGGTTTAGTGGTAGAGCATCTGCTTGGCATGCAGTAGGTCCAAGGTTCGATCCCCGGCATCTCCGGTTAAAAGGACCAGGCAGGAGGTGATGGGAAAGACCTCCGCCTGAGGCCCTGGAGAGCTGCAAAGAGGGGCTGTGGGTTAGTGGTAGAGCATCTGCTTGGCATGCAGTAGGTCCCAGGTTCGATCCCTGGCACCTCCAGTTAAAAGGACCAGACAGCAGGTGATGGGAAAGACTTCTGCCTGAGACCCTGGAGAGTCGCTGTCAGTCTGACAAAGGAAGTGGTGCTGAGCTGGATGAACAGATGGTCTCATGGCGCTGTACAACTTTCCATGCTCGTAGCTTAACATAATAGGATAGTATTAGTCAATGGCAGGCCGAGAATTGCGCTGCCTTCCTCTGAGCCAGACCCTTAGCCGAACAAGGTCAGAACTGTGAACTTGAACTGGCAGCGAGTCTTCTTTTGCATCCCTAGAAAACCACAGCAAATGGTGACTTTGGCTGTAATTTGCAACTCGCCCTCACCCGGATAGCCCAGGCTAGCCCGATCCCATCAGATCTCGGAAGCTATACAGGGTCAGCCCTGGCTAGTATTTGGATGGGAGACCGCCAAGGAACACCAGGGCCGGGAGGCCAGAGGCAGGCAATGGCAAACCACCTCTGAACGTCTCTTACCCTGAAGACCCTCCGTTGACTTGATGGCACTTCCCGCTTTTGAATTGCAATTTACAATCTAAGTCTAAATTTCATGGGGGAAACTTGCAGGCAGTGGTGATGGAAAATGCCATCAACCCACAGCTGACCCCGTAGGGTTTGCAAGGCAAGCGACAAACAGAAATGCTTTGCCTTTGCCTGCCTGTGCATCACCACGCGAGACTCCCTTGGTGGACTCCCATCCAAGTACCAACGAGGGCCGGCCCTGCTTAGCTTCTGGCTAACCTGGGCCGTCCAGGCCAGGGCGACCTGCAGAGAACCATCCATATATGGATGTTTCCCCGGGCTGTAAATAGCAACTCCCGAGCCCCTTTTGCACCCGCTGTGGAAAATGCAACTCGCCTGTAGCATAGAGAACCACCAGATCATTGACAGTGCACCTGGCTAGCATTCATGAGAACACAGAAATGGAAAAAAATAAGGTGCATCGAGCGGTTTCAGTGGGGCCCAGGGCATTCGGTGTTGTGGTACAAAGCAGGCCAAGAAATGCACCAACGTGAGCCCGGGCGGTTAGACGAAGAGGCGTGCTCTGATTCAAACCCGTTTCTCTGGAAACTGGCGGAATCGGTCGGACTTGCTTCTGTGTAAACAGCCTCGAGGGGGTTTTGTTATGTCCGCTGACCGCCCCCAGGCGACAGCGACATTTACCTGAGCTTGGAATGTAATAAGAACTAGAATCCTGAAACCCCAAGCAGGGCACCAATAGGAAGCTTGGCAGGAAATTCAAACCCACCAATGGGAACTAGGGGGTGGTCCACGGGGACTGTATATAGTTGGCCTGCGGCCAGGATTTGTTGTTCTATTGTGTGCCAGTAAACCATGTTGTTTACCGCGCTGTTTCCTGACTCTTGAATGCGTCGAACCCATTACACAACAGGTTTCACCCCCTGATAAGGAACACCATCCTTTAATAAATAAGAACCTCCTTAAGCAGTGAAATCCTGCTAGGGTTTTCCTGGGAGTAAACCCCGTTGAACAGACCTGTGTAGGAATAGACCTGATTAAAGTTTGTTCTCTAACTCACTTCCAACTCACAGCTAAAAGAGGGTATGATGCCAGTAACTGGAGATAAGAACACTAAAGGTCTGCAGGGAGGGGCACATAGGCAGGAACCCGTTGACATCCTGGTAGAACAAGCTCCCAGTAGAGATCAGGGCCTGGCGGGGACCTTTTGCAGTCTTGCAGGGCCTGCAAGACGGAGCTCTTCCGCTAGGAGTTCGATTAAGGAGCTGCAGTACAGACCGGGAAATGTCCCTGTGCCCTGGCTTTCCAGCTTGTGACCTGGGTCCTACCATCGAAATCCTGACCTGTGCTCGCCACATAATAAACGAGAACTGTACGGGTGCGATATATGGAACATCTAACAGTCACCGAAACCATGTTTACAAGAACTGCTCTGCTTGTTGCTTGGGTGTGTTCCAGCGTTCTATGTATCTGTTTTTAATTGACTGTTATCTTAAGTGTAAATTATAAGTTTATACCAGGGTTATTTTTGGGCAGGAACGCACAGGAACGGAGATCCGGCTGGCTCCCGAGTTGGCCACGCCCAGCAGGAACTCATTTGCATAACAGGCCACACCCAACAGCAGAAACGCATTATGATTGGCTACCTGTGTGGCCTAACATGCAAAGGAGTTCCTGCTACAAAAAAAGCCCTGGGTTTTGACAACAAACAAGGTAAACAGAATAAGAAGTGAAAGGTGGGTGTGGCTGGATGACCACACTTCTGGTAACATGGGGGTGTGGCCTGATATGCTAATGAGCTGTGATGTCAGGGGTGTGGCCTAATATGCTAATGAGCTGTGCTGACAGGGTGTGTGGCCTATTATGCTAATGAGTTCCTGCTGGGCTTTTCCTACAAAAAAGCCCTGGTTTATACTAGGTTTTATTGTATTTTACTGTATCTAACTGTATTTTTTAATTGCTTGTAAGCCGCCCTGAGCCCACCTCGGCAGGGAGGGCAGGGTTTAAATCAAATCAAATTTGCAGGTAAGAACAGAAACGAAACTTTCAGGGGACATAAATCATGGGTTCTGATGTCTCCACACCAATGCACAGGGTATGGGAAAGAAGCAGGAGGAACCTGAGGTCCGAATACAGGGGGACTATGACCTCACAGGCATTACTACTCTCAGTTGGAGTATTAGGGTGGAGGGGGTACAACTTGTTTAAAAGGAACAGGCAAATAAGGAAGGGTGGAGGAGTGGCATTATATGTCGAGGATTTAGGCACTCGTGAGGGAATACGTAAACCGGAGCATGGAAGTCCAGTCGAGAGTCTCTGGGTAAAAATAAAAGGAGGAAGACGTAATAGTGTGATAGTATGGTTAGGGACCTGCTATAGACCACCGAGCCAGGCAGGGGACTTGGATGAGACACGCCTAGACCGGAGTGCAAAGTTCTCAAAGGGTTGGGACTTGGTGACAGGGTCGCCAACCTCCCGATGGTGGCGGGAGATCTTCTGCTATTACCTCCAGGTGACAGAGATCAGCCCCCCTGGAGAACATGGCCGCTGTGGACGGGGGGGGGACTCTGTGGCGTTCTGCCCTGCTGCGGTCCCTCCCTTCCCCAAACCCCGCCCTCTTCGGGCTCTGACCCCAACATCTCCAGATGTAGCCCAACTCGGAGTAGGCTCCCCTTCCTAGTGGCCATGGGAGATTTCAATTACCCAGTTGTCTGTTGGAAGTCAACCTCCACTAAAAACGAAAGGTCTAGCAAATTCCTGGCTTGGCTTGCTGACAACTTCATTTTCTAGAAGATGGAGAAGGAAACAAGGGGGGGGGTCTGCCGTCTTGGACTTGATTCTCACCGCCAGGGAAGGACTGGGTTGATGAGGGGAAAGTCGTGGGTAGATTTAAGATCTTGGGGAAGGGAAAAGCTGTATGTAAGACATGTAGGTTGGACTTCAGGAAAGCTCATTTTTATGCTAGGTAGAATCCCACGGTCAGAAACACGAAAGGAGAAGGGAGTTCAAGAGGGGTGGGAGTTTCTTAAGACGCTGAAGGCCATAATCACAGACAATTCCAATGGAAAGGGAAAACAGGAAGAACCTAAGGAAGCCAGGGTGGTTCCATAAACAGCTTTCTAAAGACCCGAGAATGTTAAAAGACTCATTTGGGAAATGAAAGGAGGGTCGTGTAACCAAGGATGCTTATAAACAAATAGCCAGTGCGTGCAGGGGAGAGTGTTAGAAAAGCTAAAGCTCAAAAAGGGGTTCTTTGCTTATGTTTGGAGCAAGCAAAAGAACACTGGTAGGCCCCTGGCGGGGAGAGGAAAGTGAAATCTTCGCAGGTGACGAAGAAAGGGCAGAACTGCTCAATGCCAGCTTTGCCTCTTGTGGCGGAAACGGTGCTCAGCTTGGCAAAAAGAGAGCACCTGATGAGGGAAGGGAATTGCAGCCCGGGATAGGGATAGGAGTGGGTATGTAAACACCTGGTTTCTTTAAATGAAATTAAACCCACAGGGCCAGATGAATTTGCTGGGGTTGCCGTGTCCCCCCTCCCGGCCACCGGTGGGGGTGCCAGATCCGGATTAGGAAAGTCCTGGAGATCTGGGAATGGAGCCTGAGGAGAGCAGGGACCCCACTGGGGCAAAATGCCATCCAATGTTCCCTCTAAGCTGTGGAGTCTTGTGAGCAGGAATTCTACTTGGTGAGCTACTGGCATTAAAGTTGTGAGCGAGCGATTTGGCTACTGCATAAATTAGTTTGCTCTGGAGCCCTCCTTCCTGAGCGAAGACAAAGAAGTGTGAGCCGGAGGCTAAAAGAACTGTGAGCTAGCTCACACTAACTCAGCTTAGAGGGAACACTGGAGTCCCCCCTCCAAAGCATCCATTTTCTCCAGGGGAACTGATCTCTGGAGTCTGGAGACGGGCTGTAATTCCAGGAGATCCCCAGGTCCCACCTGGAGGCTGGCATCCCTTTGAATTGTATCCAAGGGCACTAAAGGAACTTCCTGATGTAATTTTGGAGCCTCTGACCGTTATTTTTGGGAATTCTGGGAGAATAGGTGATGTGCCAGAAGACTGGAGGCGGGCAAATGGTGTCCCCATCTCCAAGAAGGGGGGAAAGGAGGGTCCGGATAATTACTGACCCATCAGCTTGACATCTATTTGTTGTTGTTCAGTCGCACAGTTAAGTCCGACTCTTCATGACTCTTCATCTATACCTGGAAAAGGTTTAGAACAAATTATCAAACAATCAGTCCTTGAGCATTTAGAACGGATGGCTGTGATTGTTAAGAGCTAGCACGGGTTCCTCAAGAACAAGTCATGTCAGACTAACCTTATCTCCTTTTTTGAGAGAGTTACTACTTTGTTGGATCAAGGGAGTGCTACAGACATAGCTTATCTTGATTTCAGTGTGGCTTTTGATAAGGTTCCACATAATGTTCTTGTTGACAAGTTGGTATAATGTGGTTGGGATCCTATGACTGTTAGGTGGATCTGTAACTGGTTGACAGATCAAGACGAGTCATAGGATGACAGAAAACTGGGCTAAAACAAATAACATGAATTTCAACCGAAATAAATGTGAAGTTCTGCATTTAGGTAGGAAAAAATCAAAAGCATAATTGTGGGATGGAGGAGACTTGTCTTGGCAGTAGTATGTGAAAAAAGGATCTAGGGGTCTTAGTAGACCATACACTGTTATGTGAGGCAGCAGTGTGATGCTGTAGCTAAAAAGGCAAATGCGATTTTGGGCTGTATCAATAGAAGTATAGTGTCCAGATCACACGAAGTGATGGTATCACTTTTTGCTGCTCTCACATGGCACATTGTATTCAGTTTTAGGTACCACAGTTTAAGAAGGATGTTGACAAGCTGCAACATGTCCAGAGGGGGGCAACGAACCAATGGATTGAAATTAAATCAAAAGTTTTCAGCTAAACATTAGGAAGAACTTCCTGACAGAGCGGTTCCTCAGTGGAACAGGCTTCCTCTGGAGGTGGCAGGCTCTCCTTCTTTGAAAGTTTTTAAGCAGAGGCTAGATGGCCATCTGACAGCAATGCTGATCCTGTGAATTTAGGCAGATCATGGCAGGGAGGGATGAGCCAGTGCCCAGCTCTTATTGCCCTTTGTTATATGCCCAGGGTAATGCTGATTGCCACTTTGAGGTCAGGAAGGAATTTTCCTCCAGGCCACCAGAGATCCTGAAGGCTTTTTTTGCCTCCCCCTGAGTAGAGAGCAGGGGTCACGGGGTGAGTGGAGGGCAGTGTTGTGAATTTCCTGCACTGTGCAGGGGGGTTGGGCTAGATGACCCTTGAAGTCCTGCCCAGCTCTGTATTTCTATGTTTTCTATATTTCTTTCTGGAACATTTTGTAGAATAAAGGTGACAATCCTGAAAAATCTGTTCTGAGGCAGGGGAATCTTGCTAACAGTTGACTGTGTTTAGGAGACTTGCTTTTGAGAAGGGGGGGAGAATAAGCCACCACTGATTTTATGCTTTTTCTTTAAAACAGGTTTCCTATTCTAAAAACCAGTCGTCATTAAAAAAAACACACACACAAACCATGGAAACAGCCATGCAACAGATTAAAAACCTTTCTTTCTTTCTTTCTTTCTTTCTTTCTTTCTTTCTTTCTTTCTTTCTTTCTTTCTTTCTTTCTTTCTTTCTTTCTTTCTTTCTTTCTTTCTTTCTCTCTCTCTCTCTCTCTCTCTCTCTCTCTCTCTCTCTCTCTCTCTCTCTTTCTTTCTTTCTTTCTCTCTCTCTCTCTCCTTCCTTCCTTCCTTCCTTCCTTCCTTCCTTCCTTCCTTCCTTCCTTCCTTCCTTTCTTTCTTTCTTTCTTTCTTTCTTTCTTTCTTTCTTTCTTTCTTTCTTTCTTTCTCTCTTTCTTTCTTTCTTTCTTTCTTTCTTTCTTTCTCTCTCTCTCTCTCTTCCAAAAAGCAAGCATTCCAGAGCAGAGGTGTCAAATTTGTTTGTTACAAGGGCCAGGTCCGACATAAAAGTTACTTTGCCGGGCCGGGCCACGTCTGCCATAAAACGTCACAGTAAAAAGGTACCAGAGATATAAACTGTATAAACGAAACAGGCAAACCTAATTGACGATATTATTATTTTTTACTCAAAAGACAAATAAAAGGAACTGATTCCTGGGAGTGAAAGCAATTGATTTACTGGGGAATCCACAAACATCCCAATAAATGTATTCAATCCTATGCAAGACAAGTTTCCCCCCCCCAAGGGATACCATACCCACCCCCTAGCCATTTTCTTTCATTTCTTGACAGCTTTGACCACACACACTTTGTGCCTGTGTACCTGCTCTCCCCTCTCCCCTCCAAGTAGCTTCCTGCCTTCCCTCTCTCGTACCAGTTGATTGTGGGCTGGTTAAGAGCCCTGGGCAGGCCAGTTCCACCCCCCGAGCCACATTGTTGACACCCCTGTTCAGAGAAGAGAAGGAAAAGAGATTGGATTCGTACCCCGTCCTTCACTTGGAGTCTCAGAGCGGCTTACAAACTCCTTTCCCTTCCCCTCCCCACAACAGACACCCTGTGAGGTAGGCGGGGCTGAGAGAGCTCTTGACACAAACTGCTCTTTCAGGAACAGCTGTGCCAGAGCTTGTGACTGACCCAAGGTCACATCAGCAGGTGCAAGTGGGGGAGTGGGGAATCAAACCCGGTTCTCCCAGATTAGAGTCAGCTCACTTAACCACGACACCAAACTGGCTCTCCAGTACCCTATGCAGGGCAAACCACCCATTGGCTTCACTCTGCCCTCATTCTCAGTATTTTTAAGAACATTTTTTGCCACCTTATTCATCAGGCGAAAATGCAGAACTAAGGCAACAGGAAGTTGCTTCGAATCTGGGCTGTACTCAGACAATCGTGGCAAAACCAGGATTTGGTTCGTCCGCCACTCGGGCGTGAGTAACAAATCCCAGTTCATCCGCTTCTTTCCTCTTCTCGGCCTCCCAGCCAGGACGGCGCCTTCTTTGTGAAGCGACACCTTGCGACAAGCCAGAGTTAATACCAACTGCGGTTAAACAAACAAATTAAGCACCCTAGTTTGGGACTGCCCAGTTCAGACGTCACAATAAGACGGTGTTTGAGCAATCCGCGGTTGGCCGTGACGCCTGAGTTCCGCCTCCGAGTCAAACACAGCCTGGCATCCACTTTCCAGGGTCTCAGGTGAGAGATACCAGCCCTGCTATGCGTGATCTTTTTCATGGGAGAGGACAAAACGTTCCCTCTAAGCTGTGGAGTCTTGTGAGCAAAAATTCTGCTCTGTGAGCTACTGGCATTAAAGTTGTGAGCAGGCAATTTGGCTACGGCATAAATTAGTTTGCTCTGGAGCCACCCTTCCCGAGCGAAGACAAAAATGTGTGAGCCGGAGGCTAAAAAACTGTGCGCTAGCTCACACTAACTCAGCTTAGAGGGAACACTGCTAGGGGCCCGACCCTCGAATCGTCTTCTGCATTGACTCACCAGCGATAAGAAAGGCCTCATTTGCATTTCTTTGTTTTGGAGAGTTTAGATTGTCATCATAACCATTTACTAGTCTGAATTGAGTGGATTTGGAAGGGGGGGGGGAAGCGCTACTGAATAATTAGAGTCTTTCAAGATTGGTAACCGCTCGCAGGCCCCGTCATTCGAGCCCAAGAAAACTGAACATTGAGTAAAATCCGGAAGACGGCTGCAGAGTCAGAGGATGAGTTTTGATTTCTGGCCGAAAGTACCAACTGTGCGTCGGTCACACCCTGGCAGGGCTGCCGGCCAGATGGCCACGCACGGGACTCCCGACACATTCTTGCTGATGGGGGGTGGGGGCGTGTGCTTGTTTTTGCTGGCAGGAGCTTTTGAAACCACACGTGCCAAATCAGAGACTTCCTCCATCAAGGTCAGTGCTGTCTACTCAGACAGCTCTCCTGGGTCTCAGGTAGAGGTAGGCTTGCCAAACTCCAGGTGACACCTGGCGACCTCCTGCTATGACGGTTGCTCTCCAGACGATCGAGATTTATTTATTTATTTTCTTTACATCCCGCCCTCCCCTGGGATACAGGACAACATTGAATAAAGCAGTCAGTTTATAAAACTCAGTTCAATGATAAAATTCCGCACTGATAACCAGCGATCACAGCGCAGATTCTAAGAAATTATACCTTGCTGAGGCCCCTCCCCTCCCCAAACCCCGCCCTCCCCAGGCCCCACCCCCAAAACTCCAGGTATTTCCCAATCCAGAGCTGACGGCCCCAGGTAGTCTTTCACATCACCTACTGCCAGGGCTTTTTGTGGAAAAAGCCCAGCAGGGGCTCATTAGCATAATAGGCCACACCCTTTCAGCAGAAACTCATTAGCCTATTAGGCCACACCTGGCAGCACAGCTCATTAGCATATTAGGCCACACCCCCATGTTACCAGAAGTGTGGTCATCCAGCCAAACCCACCTTTCGCTTCTTATTCTGTTTACCTTGTTTGTTGTCAAAACCCGGGGCTTTTTTTCGGAGCAGGAACTCCTTTGCATGTTAGGCCACACACCCCTGATGTAGCCAATCCTAATGAGTTTCTTCTGTTGGGTGTGGCCTGTGATGCTAATGAGTTCCTGCTGGGCGTGGCCAACTCGGGAGCCAGCCGGAACTCCGTTCCTGTGCCTTCCTGCCCAAAAATAGCCCTGCCTACTGCCTAGACTGAGATGCTGGGGACTGAACCCGAGACCTTCTGTGTGCGAAGCAGAGGCTCTGCCATTGAGCCACGCCCCCTCCTGTTTCTAGAACAGGGGGAAAAAATTACAGTCTCAGACATCCTGCACCTCTGCGGTCTCTGGAAATAAGGGAGAGACTTCTTGCTGCGTTCGCAGGCCATGGGACAGCTACCAGTTCACACACAATGAAGCACAATGCCCCCCTGATTTAATCTTTTAATCCTGATATAAATATATATGGTGGTAGAGTCGCCAACCTCAAGGTGAGGCCTGGAGATCTACCAGCATAACAACTGATCTCCAAGCTACAATGTTCAGTTCCCCTGGAAAATATGGCTGCTCTGGAGGGTGGCCTCTATGGCAATACACCCTACTGAGGTCCCTCTCTTTCCTACATGTGATGCCACCCCCAAATCTCCAGGAATTGCCAAGCCAGGAGTTGGCAACAGTTTGCAAACTGTAATGGTAGCTGTAGGCAGTGCAAACTGCTTCTGTATCCCATAGACAACAATCCATCCACTCCCTTATCCTGACAGTCCAACCACTCAGCTCTCCCAAGCCCACAAATTTTAAGTACTTCCGGCATTTCACTGTGGAAAAACAGGGCTGCACTTATACAATGTAGCCACCAGGTGGCAGCAAAGGATTAAAGATAAAGGTTTCCCTCGCTCGAAAGCCCGTCGAATCCGACTCTGGGGGAGGTGCTCATCTCTGTTTCTAAGCCGAAGAGCCAGCACTGTCTGAAGACATTTCCATGGTCATGTGGCCAGCATGACGAAACGCCAAGGTGCATGGAACGCTGTTACCTTCCCACTGAAGCGGTACCTGTTTATCTACTTGCGATTTCTTGCTTTTGAACTGTTAGGTTGGCAGGAACTGGGGCCAGAGACGGGAGCTCACTCCGTCATGCGGCACTAGGGTCTCGAACTGCTGAGCTACCAACTTTCTGGTCTGCAGTTCAGCGTCTTAACCCCTGATTAAAGGATTACAGAATAGGAAATGGCTAATATCAGTATTCAATGAGACCACTGGGTGGTAGCAGACAGAAGAGCTACAATAAATTATACTGCCTAAAGGCCTGAGGAAGGCGTTTGTGTGACAGACTACACTTTTTAGGAGGCATAGAAGGCTGTGCCAACAACTAAAGGACTGTGAAGGGTTAATTCTTCACAGAGCCAGCTGCTCTAAGCAATCTGATTGTTTAGCATCAGCTGAGCTGGATGCTGAGAAGTCAGTTGCATTCCTGCCTTAACTGAAAAGAGATGTGTACTGAGACCGTCTGAGTATAGCGCTGACAGAAAAAGGGTTTAGTGCTGACAGAGTCAGATTTCAGCCTTGACTGAATGCAGTCTGAATTCAGCAGTAGCTGAGAGCAGTTTGAACACAGGCAGTGAACTGGGGGAGAGTTTGGCAAGAAAGTCTGGGTAGTAGAGAAGACTCCTATTCAAGCCAAAGGAAAGGGGACAGGTCTTCTAGAGGAAGAGAAAAAGATTCCCTACCCAGTCAAAGGGAGAGCTATCTCTGAGAAATACAGAGATCCATGGTCTGGTGTAATTAGAAACTGCCTGTAGAGACCTTAAAAGTGAACCACTCAAGAAGAATCCTGGTGTTCCAAGAGAAGGGGTTTGGGCACTGGGAAGAGGGTACCAGCCATCTAGGCACCAAAAGAGTCGATGATTATTCAAATAAAGTCAAATAGAGTGTTTGGGAAAGCACTGGAACAAAAGCCTCTCAATATAAAGATCTGAGTAACTGAATAAATTAAGAACCTCTCATTAGCCTGATACATAAGATCAAAAGTCTGTGCTCATACTAGTTTAACCTTGATAATTTCAACCCTCTGAAGGAGGAAAGTGGAAGGGACCTGTTATAGCTTGCAATGGCCTGGACTGCCCACTGGGAGGCAGCAGAGGCTCTGAACTGGCACCCTGTTATAACTTGGGCGCAGCCTAGCTGATTTTCAGTGGGGGGGCTTGATGTAACTTCTGACATCACAAAAATAATAAAATAAAAACAGACGAGTGCTCTCCTGGCCCCCTCCCCAGCTACCCACCAGCCAGCCAGCTCGTTGCTCATCTTCCATCATTCTTAACACCGCAGCTTAGGTCTGCAACGGGCTCTAAGATATTGGTGAGCCATTAAGCTTCTCGAAGAAGGAACTGGTCGTGCCTGTCGTGGTAGCTAAAACCTGGACACTTTCCCATACACCTTTTCATGTTGAGGCTGCATTTGGAGGCCTGCGAAGTTCAGTCTTGATCCTGATTTTTGTGAACCAGTGAAGGGTCTGTGTTCAAATCACTACTCAGCCATGAAGCCAGCATCTCAGCTAGCTAAACTCGCCTCCCAGGGTTGTTGTGTGGACGCAGGAAGGGGGAAGAACATGATATGCCGCCCTGGAGCTCCCTGGAGGAAAGGCAGTATAAAAAACTACAGCTATGTAGATCTCGTACTGAAGCTGGATAACTAAGAGTGGTTTCTGAGGAGGAAAGGAAGCCTTCATGGAAAACCGATTGCCCTAATGCAGTGTTTTTCAACCACTGTGCCGTGGCACACTAGTGTGCCGTGAGATATTGTCTGGTGTGCCGTGGGAAAAATTCCAATTTCATCCGTAACATATGAACAATTATAAAATAAAGTATTATTATTTCATAATAAAGTAATTATAAAATAATTTATTTGTGTTTATTTGATTCCTATTCAAGAGAATTACTTTATATATAGTCAATATAGGCACAGAGTTAAATTTTTTTAACATTTTCTAATGGTGGTGTGCCTCGTGATTTTTTTCATGAAAAAAGTGTGCCTTTGCACAAAAAAGGTTGAAAAACACTGCCCTAATGTCACCCGTTCCATCAATTAATGTGTGCAGGAAACAGTAGGAGAGCACAGACTAATCGCAGTAGCTTAGCTGAATTTCAGGTGTGTTGGCCTGAGGATGTGGATGAGCTGTTGCTGGGCCTATTTTGGTATATGTCTGCTTGCCACATGGGCTGGCCTTTGCGCCTGTGCTGGGACTGTGGGATGGAGCTGGCCGTGGCAGACACCTGCTTCCTGATAGGGAAGCCCAAGGAGGTGCCTGGCTGGCAGCAGAGGAGGGCTGCAGAGGAGGGGAGAACGGGTCATGGGGAACGGGGAGAAGGGGTGCTGTGCTCCCTCTAAGATTGTGGAGTCTTGTGAGCAAAAATTCTACTTTGTGAGCTACTGGAATTAAAGCTGTGAGCGGGCGATTTGCCTACTGCCTAAATTAGTCTGCTCTGGAGCCCTCCCTTCCTGAGCTGAGTCAAGAACCTGTGAGCTGGAGGCTAAAAAAACTGTGAGCTGGCTCACACGAACTCAGCTTAGAGGGAACACTGTTGCTGCCACCACCACCCCTGCCTAACTACGGCCCTGCTTGGGCTGCATCTATACTCGGCTATTGAGCTATAGCAATCATTCCCACACGGGAAAACGGCCCCAGCGCAAAGGTAGCACGCTATCCACCAACAATGCGTGGCAGCAGCTTTAAAGGCAACCAAGCCGAATGCCGAGAGAGAGAGAGACGCTTTCAGCCAATCGGAGGCCGCGAAGATTGGAAGGTTGGTAGCCTTGTCTCTATATCGCCGCTGGGTGGCAGCACAGAGCAAAGGCACGGCAAAGAGCCGCCGAAGCCTCGGCCGCCGAAAGGGGCACAGGAAAGGGCTTGCAGTGGCACAAACCAGCCACGGGGAGGCAGCAGTGACTAAGGGACGGGTCGTCATCCCCCGCCCGGGTCATTCAGGGCCACCGGCACCGTAAGTCTGGGACGGGAGACCCGCAGTTGGGAGACCCGCAGTTGGGAGACCCCGGGCCGGGGGTGGGCTGGGTGGCTGTTTCCTCCCAGGTCCGGGGGCGGCGCCGGCTCCTACTCCCGGGGGAGGGCGCAGGCGAGCTGCGGCTGCGGCCTCAGCGTGAAAGTCGTCTTGGGGACGCTCAAGTCGATGTCGGAGGCGGCGATGCCGGGCGGGGGCCGGAAAGTGAGCCTCTGCAGCAGGCCCGCGAAGAAGAGGAAGAGCTCCGTCTTGGCCAGGCTCTCGCCCATGCAGTTCCGGCGCCCTGCAGCGGGGGGGACGGGAAAAGACATTGGAGAGAGCGCTGCGCAGAATCGACCCGGAGCAATCTTCCCTCTAAGCGGGGGAGTCTTGTGAGCAGAAATTCTACTTTGGGAGCGACCGGCGTGAAAGTTGGGAGCGAGTGACTTGGCTGCTGTAGCAATAAGTCTGCTCTGGAGCCCTCCCTTCCCGGGCGAAGGCAAAACTGTGAGCTGGAGGCTAAGAAACTGTGAGCTGGCTCACACTCACTCAGCTTAGGGGGAACACTGCACACTGTGTTGGGGTTGGAATAGGGAGGGGCAGTGGCGCTGGGTGGGAAGTGCTATCGAGTTTTGCAGCCGGTTTATGGTGACCCCCCCCGGGGGGTTTCCAAGGCACCGGGTGGTCAGAAGCGGCTTGCCCTTTTCCTGCCTCTGCTTGGCAACCCTGAACTTCCTTGGCGGTCTCCCATTCCAAGTCCCACTCCAGATCTGGGTGAGAATGGGAAGACCTGGATTCAAATCCCCCCGCCCCCTTGCTGGGAAGCTCACTGGGCGACCTTGAGCGAGTCTGTCTCTCCCCTTAGCCTACCTTGCAGGGGTCTTGGGAGGAGAAAATGGAGAAAAGCTACTGACATCACCTGGAGCTCTTTGGGGGAAGGGTGGCATCCAGGGTTCCCTCTAAGCTGTGGAGTCTTGTGAGCAAAAATTATACTTTGTGAGCTCCTGGCATCAATGTTGTGAGCGAGCGATTTGGCTGCTGCATCAATTAGTTGGCTTTGGAGCCCTCCCTTCCTGAGCGAAGGCAAAAGTGTGTGAGCCGGAGGCTAAAAAACTGTGAGCTGGCTCACCTCAACTCAGCTTAGGGGGAACACTGGTGGCATCACCATTATCATCAGAGGAGTCTCAGAGCGGCTTACAATCTCCTCTCCCTCCCCCTCCCCACAACAGACACCCTGGGAGGTAGGCAGGGCTGAGAGAGCTCTTTCGAGGACTGCCCTGGAGAGAACAGCTCTGAGAGAACTTGTGACTGACCCAAGGTGACACCAGCAGCTGCACATAGAGGAGTAGTGGGGAATCAAACCCGGTTCTCCCAGGTTAGAGTCCGCGCTCCTAACCACAACACCAAACTGGTCGGCGAGAAGTGAATCTGTTCTACGTGGACTTCTACCCTGCTCTGCCGCTCTTACAGTTACAGGCGCCTCTTTGGTAAGGTTGCCGATTCCAGGTTGGGGAATTCCTGGAAAGTTGGGGGGTGGAGCCTAGGGAGGGCAGAGTTGGGGGTGGGTGGGACCTCAGCAGGATGTAATTCCCTGCAGTCCACCCTGCAAAGCAGCCCTTTCCTCCTAGGGAACTGATTTCTGTAGTCTGGAGGTGAGTTGTGATTCCAAGAGATCTCCAGGCCCGACCTTGAGGCTGGCAACCCCATTCCCTGGGGTCTGGCCCTGGCAAGCTAGCCAACCATCCACCCACCCACCCACCCCGCCTCTGGAAAAGAAGATCCGTCGGGTACCCAGGGAGTACGGCACGAAGGCTTCCCTCTTGACAAACTGCCCCTCGGGGTCGAGGAAGTGGCCGGGGTTGAACTCGTGGGGGGTCTCCCAGTGGCTCGGATCGAGGAGCACAGAGGTGAGGGACGGGATCACCGTCGTCCCCTGCCAGGAAAGGACAGGAAGGGCAAATGGTCAGCGGGCTGTGAAGGAAACCGGAGCTGCTCCCCCCATCTCTAAAAGCGGCCTGGCGGAGCCCCCTGGCATCCACACCAGATGCCAAACTTGGCCCCTGCCCAGTCGTAAACGGAGACGGATCCCAGCCAACAAGAAAACTGGAGCCGTCGACAGATACTCTCGGAGGTACCTTTGGGATGAAGTAGCCCCTGAAGTGGGTGTCCACCGCTGTGCAGCGTGGCACGTGGGGGAGCAGCGTGATAAACCTCTGGACCTCGTGGATCACCGCGTTGGTGTAAGGCAGTTTCTTCCGGTCTTCGAAGGAGGCCCAGCCGCCCGGGTCCACCACGCGCCCAATTTCCTCTTGGACCTTCTCTGCACACAAGACATGAACGGCAGACAAGTCAATCCATGGGCGCTGCCTTCTGGATCTGATTTGGGAGGAGTTTGGGGGTTTTTTTCCCCCCTGGTTGGAAAGGAGACAGATGTTTTCCCACAGGGGTGGTTCTCCAGCTGAGCTGTATGAGAGTCTGCTTCGGGAAGGCACAGTGGAAGAGGTTGTAGATGTACCACGGTGGCTCAGCTCCCACCCCACAATCGTGGCACTGGGAAGAGAGAGGGGTCCCCGCCTAGGCCTGGATCATCACCAGCAGGGCTTGTTTTGTAGAAAAAGCCCAGCAGGAACTCATTAGCATAACAGGCCACACCCAGCAGCAGAAACTCATTAGTATATTAGGCCACATCCCCATGTTACCAGAAGTGTGGTCATCCAGCCACACCCACCTCTTGCTTCTTATTCTGTTTACCTTGTTTGTTGTCAAAACCCAGGACTCTTTTTTGGTAGCTGGAACTCCTTTGCATGTTAGGCCCACATACCCCAAATGTAGCCAATCGTCATGAGTTTCTGCTGTTGGGTGTGGCCTGTTATGCTAATGAGTTCCTGCTGGGCGTGGCCAACTCAGGAGCCAGCCGGAACTCTGTTCCTGTGCGTTCCTGCCCCAAAATAGCCCTGCTGTCCCTTGAATGTAGAATGCAACTCTCAGGGACAAACTTCCGTCCTTCCGTTTTTTGACGCCTCTCTCTTGCACAGACTCTCCGACCATTTCTGCAGTAGTGAAATCCCCCCGCACGGACGTTTCAAAATCTGTGTGTCGTGTGAAATTCTCTACAGTAGATTTTTTCCTCACCAGGTGCAAACCGGAAGTTTCTTCCTTCTTTCCCTGCGTTTTCGGAATCCCCAGTTTTAGCAAGTTCCTAAAACGTGGGATAAGAAGGAGACAACTTCGAGTTTGTGCCTGGTGAGGAAAAATCTGCTGCGGAAAATGTCACATGATAAGCAGATTTAAAAACGTCAATGCAGGGAATTTCACTACTGTGGAAATGGTCTCTCTCCCCACCTTGCAAACATGGATGCAGGACATGTTTCCGCATCCCCATCCATCCTAGCTAGATAGATTAGGTTTCTATCCTATCTCTCAGCTTGCCTGTCTAGGATGGAGTTCCATATAATAAATGCCTTTTATTAGTTTGAAGTCTTAAAGAGGCACCGTGGAACTCTGTTCTTGAGCTGCACCTGAGATGCTTCCGTTGGGGGATGATGAGCCTTGGGCACTCTGCTACGTTATTAAGGGCTTCCTGGCGATACCAGACCAGAGAATCTAACAGAGGAGACGGAGTCTAGGATCCAGGGTGGCAGGATACCCAGAACAGGCTCTGCATTTCCAAGCTTTGCAAGGACATCCTCTGGCCATCTCCAGCTGAAAGGTCTCAGGGAACGGCGGTCAGGGAAACAGCCAGTGTGGCATAGTTACAAAAGTGGCGGATTAAGATCTGGGTGACCCAGGTTCAATTCCCGCCTCTGCCATGGAAGCCATGTTCCCTCTAAGCTGAGTTTGTGTGCGCTAGCTCAGAGTTTTTTAGCCTCCGGCTCACACATTTTCATCTCCGCTCAGGAGGGAGGGCTCCAGAGCAAACTAATTTTACGCAGTAGCCAAATCGCTCGCTCACAACTTTAGTGCCAGTGGCTCACAAAGTAGGATTTTTGCTCACAAGGCTCCACAGCTTAGAGGGAGCATTGCATGGAAGCCGGGTAGATGGCCTTGGGCCAGTCACAGACTCTCTGCCGAGCCCACCTCACAGGGCTGTTGTGAATAATATGGATGACAGGAGAGTGGGGTGAGCTCCTTTGGGTCCCCCACTGGGGATAAATGACGTGAAAGAAATTAAAAATAAAAGACCTCCCTCATCTCCGCACCTTCGGAGAGATGCTCCCTCTCAGAGCTAATTTTGGCTTTGAGAATATAACGCACCGTCAGCTCATAGAGGGATATAGGAAGGGGGGGTGGAGTCCAATGTGGAAATGAAGCTATCAGGGAGGGAGGTGGCAAACCTACAGTCCAGTTTTACAGAAGGAGAAAAATACACCCCGATCGACATGGGCCCTCACCTAGGTGGCAGGGCCGTAGCCAGGACTTTTCGTTTTGTGGGGCAGATTTTTTTTCGTGGGGGGCACCCGTTATGCTTATACTCAGGGCTTGTTTTCAATTCGAGCTACACAAACAAGGAGACAGTTGCTCCTTGCTGCACTGTTTTGGGGTGGGTGGGTGGGGGAGAGGAGACCGCAGACAGCAGCCGCTCACCTTGGATGGAGGGATACTTCATCATGAGCAGGATGGCCCATTGCAAGGTCGTCGCCGTGGTTTCCGTGCCCGCCATGACTAGGTCCAGGATGGACGCAATCAGGTTGTCATCGTGGAAGAGGTTCTCTTTCTTGCTGGCGTCCTGGTGGGGGGAAAGTGCACACGCGATTGCAGTGAAGGTCGGAGGGCCCCAAGGCGGCAGCGTTCCGAAGGCTGGTTTGTTGGAAGTTCCCGGTGTGATGTCCCTGCCTCAGCCTCCAGACCTCGTGGCAAGAGAGACTAGATAGCTAGATGGGCACACTTATCTTCCCTTCCTGTCTTTACTCTTCTGCCACTGTCCCTTCTGAAATGTAGACTGCGTTCTCGGGGACTGTTTCCCCTTCCTTCCGTTCTCGCACTCAGCTGAAGATTAACTCTCTCCCTGCACACACCAAGAAGGACAACATGCTGTCCTCTCTTGGAAACACGAGGCAGGTGGCCCTCTTTGCCATCTGCTTCCGTCCTTAGCTAGTAAGTTAGTGCTCTGTCCTGTTTCTACTCTTTCCTCTCCGAAAGTGTACTCCTCAAATAAAAAGAGAAGTATTTCCCTTCTGAACTTGCAACGTGGCTCTGTGTAACGTTGTGAGCTGAGTCACCTGGTAAAGTGACGCTCCTGCATTTGTAGCTTTATTTAAGCACTCTGCTAACTAGTGGGGACTGGACTAACCACACCAGTTAACCCCGATACGGTTCACGTGTGCACCTTTGACCCTTGGTGACTGCAGATTGGACACCTGCGTGAATGAGCCACGGGTCCTAACTCCGTAGGTAGAAGAGGCACGGAGAACAGAATCCAGGTCTGGAGTGATCCAGGTTCTGATCTGCCAGCCATGAAGCTTAGTGGGTGACCAGCCAGTCCCAGCCTAACCTACCTCACAGGGTTGTTGTGAGGATCAAATGGAGGTCAGAAGAAGAAGAGGAGGAGGAGGGGATTGGATTTATACCCCACCCTTCACTCAAGAGTCTCAGAGCAGCTTACAAACTCCTTTCCCTTCCCCTCCCCACAACAGACACCCTGTGAGGTAGGCAGGGCTGAGAGAGCTCTTTCGAGGACTGCTCATGAAAAAACTTGTGACTGAACCGAGGTCACCCAGCAGCTGCATGAGGAGGAGTGGAGAATCAAACCCAGTTCTTCCAGATTAGAGTCTGCCACTCTTAACCGTAACATCAGACTGGCACTTAGCTTGTGGCCACTGCCAATACTTGGCGTGCAGTGCTTCAGAAACGGGGCCGAGGGCCAGAAAGTCCTGGATTAGAATCTTGCTACAGATGGAAACTCAGTAAATGTTCTTTGCCAGTCCTCTCCTAGGTTTCCTATCCAATATGGGAATAATTCTGCTTACCAGCTGGTTAGGTACAGTACAGGTGAATCCCTGTTGGGGATGACGTTGCACCCGTAGCAGGAATATAATCAGAATTCTGGACCTTTTTGGAAGACGTGCCTGCTATTTAAGGAATCGAGGTTGTAGCGACTGGATGGTTTCCCCCTGAAATAAGATGCTACACTCTTTGGAAAGAAACTATACTGTGGCTTAGCAGGAAAGTTGCTTTCTCTACCTGTAACACTGCTCTGATTTGGATGGCGCAGGCTAGCTCAATCTCATCAGATCTTAGAAGCTTAGGAGGGTCAGCCCTGGTTAATCCTTGGATGGGAGACCACCGAGGAAAACCGGGATCACGGCACGGAAGCAGGCAATGGCCGGCCACCTCTCTGAACATCATCTCTTCCTTAAACACCCTACAGGGGGGTCACCATAAGTCAGCTATGATTTGGCAATACTTTACACACACCTGGAATGTCTCAGGTTTTTGTGTCAAATTATTTTGACAATTCCGGTTCTGTTCAAACGAATGAATGAATAAAGCTATTTCGTGAGGCTTAAGGGTCTGTCACGGCTGTCAAATTAAGGCAGGGCGTGTTTTTTGGGTGGTTATTTTCAGTTTAACCACAATGTTCTCTTTCGATTCGGTTGTCAGGACTGATTACTGTCGCCCTGCTGAGTAGGAAAGTGACTGTCGCTGGAAAGGCGAGAGTCGAACGGGGGCGGGTTTGCTAATCGCCTGCCTCTGCGGAGCGACCCCGGTGGTCCCACGTTCAGGTAATAGCCGGGGCCGGCCCTACTTAGCTTCTCAGATTTGGCCAGAGTAGGCTAACCTGGGCTTATCCAGGTCAGGGCTCCCCTTGGAGAGATTAAACAAACCCATGGGAAAGTCTATCAAAGGCGGCTGATAGTCCAATGGAAACTTCCATATGCAGAAGCAGGATACATTTGAGTATCAGATGCCGGGCGCCAGAGGGGAGGGGTTTTGCCGAGGCTGGTAGGAGCCACCGTGAGCCCCCCGGTCAAAGACGCCCTCTGGGCCCCCATCAAACCACTCAGTTTAAACCCAACATGACCTATGGGCCCCAGAGATGCCAACCTCCAGGTAGGCCTGGGGATCCCCCGAAATCACAGGTCATCTCCAGACGACAGAGAACCATTTTCCGGGAGCAAATGGATGCTTTGGAGGGTGGCAGGGGCAGGTTAACCTATTAAGCAGACTCAGCACGTGCTTAGGGCACTGGGGCCAAAGGGGGCACCACAAAGTTGGGAAAAGAGTGAAAAAAATATAGAAAAATGCCTTTCAGGTCATGAATACTGGGACTTTGATACATTTGACTTGTGAAATATTAAAATAGATGACGTGTTGCATTTTTGGTAGGACTTTACGTAGCCAAAGCTTGGCTTCGTTTGTACAGTATCTTGTGTGATCATAGGAATAAATTTTTGTGTTGCTGCAACCTGCATTGTGTATCTGGTCAGACCAGGTCGACAACTAAAATGGACTGGGGGTCAGCGTGGAAAGGAGGGGGGGCACCGAGATTGGTCAGTGCCCAGGGCACCAGTGAGCCTTAATCTGCCCCTGGAGGGTGGACTTTACAGCGTTGTACCCCACTGAAGTCCCTGCCCCCCCCAGCCTCCATCCCCAAACCTCCAGGAGTTTCCCAGCCTGGCGACCCTACCCTCCCATCTCCCCCCAGTGGCCAGGGGGGACATGGCAACCCGAATTGGCCCCCAGGTGGATTAGGTCTACAAAGAATTATTCCTTTACTCCTCCCCCCCCAGGCCTGCTTTTGGCCTTCCTGGAGGCTGGTCATTGAAAGCCAGAACGCCCTTGCGTCTGATCCAGGAGACAGTTCTCATAATATCTTGGGCCGAACGGGACCCAGTACCTCTCGCTGCTTGAAGACCAACGCGTCTGTGTAACTCCGGAGGCCGCTGGTGTGGACGTCCCGCTTGCTCGTCTTGATGTAGTCCCGGATAATGACGCGGACTTCTTCGACTTTTTGGAGTAAACGTTTGTGGTCATTGAAAAAAAGACCCAGGAAGGGGTAGAAGTTGAATAGCTGGTGGGGAGCAAACGAGGGGAAAAGAAAGGGGGAGATGGACAGGGTAAGACTGGATCATTGAACTGCGAAGAAAGCCGAAACTGAAGAAAATGGAGTCATTTGAAATGTGCCGCTGGAGGAGAGCTTTACGGATGCCGTGAACCGCCCAAAAGACAAATGGGTGGATTCTAGGTCAAATCAAACCTAAAGGCTATGATCATATGTGGAGGAGGAGGAGATTGGATTTACACCCCGCCCTTCACTTGGAGTCTCAGAGCGGCTTACAAGCTCCTTTCCCTGCCCCTCCCCACAACAGACACCCTGTGAGGTAGGTGGGGCTGCGAGAGCTCTGAAAGAAATGGCTCTTTTTCAAGAACAGCTGTGCCAGAACTTGTGACTGACCCAAGGTCTCATCAGCAGGTGCAAGTGGAGGAGCGGGGAATCAAACCTGGTCCACCCAGATTAGAGTCCGCGCTAATAACCACTACACCAAACTGGCCTTTAGATCCGACATAGCTGTCAATGCCTGACGGATCTAAAGGGCATGATCGGACAGCAACATCTGGGAAAGGCCCCGCAGTCGTCGGCAACCCGTGCTGCTCCGCCGCAGCTGTGGAGGTAAAAGACACTGGGGAAAGTCCGGCTCTAACTGGTTCTGACGGGCCACGGACGGACTTTCCCCTGTCTGATTGCTCAAGCACGCTCTCATGCTCTCGGGATGGTCTGATCATTGCATCCCAATTCGGTGTCGTTATTTTTTCCTCACTGAGCAGTATGCACATAACTGCATACTCCATGGGGAACCCTCAGTGAGGAGATGCGATCCCTCGTTTAGGCACATGGGAAACAAAAGGCCAAAAAACCCCGCTGACTCGCTCGCGGTAGCATCTGATCACACAGTGACGGGCTGAGCCCGCAACACAAAGGGATGTGTGATCTCTCAACTGCGAGTCAAATTCCTCCGGAGGAAATCGGGACACTTCCCCTCCGCACCAACTGGTGCATGTGACCGCAACCTGAAGTCTCCCTAGGAGGTAAGATGCCTAAACTGAGGCGATCGTACTTGGGGCCACATTATTAGACGACAAGGGTCCCTGGAAAGGACAACAAGTCGAAGGCGGCTGGAAAAGGGGAAAACCCAAACTGAGACAGATTGGCTCAATCGAGGAAGCCGCGGCCTTCAGCTTGCGAGATCCGAGCAAGGCCATTAACGATCGGACGTTTTGGAGGTCCTGAATAATAGCTACACGGAGAATCTTCGCTTACGTGCAGGAGGGGCGATCCCAGGAGGCACATCACTTCGTCGATCAGTTTTAGCAGCGTGAGGAAGACCGGATCTTTGTAGTCGAACCTCTCTCCAAACAGCATGGCAAAAGTGATGTTGGTGGGGGCTGTGTTGAAGGTCCTGAGCCGAAAGGGTTCGCCTGCAGCCAAGAGGCAGAGCGACTTAATGTCCGTCCGGTAGCCGCTTGCAAAACTGGGACTTAACCAACCATCCTCGGACACCGCGGAATGGGTTTTTCCTACTTCCCTTCCCTGAGCCCCCTTGAAATTTTATTTCTGGGGTCCAGCAGACATTGCTGCCTCCTCTCCAATGACTAAAAGCAAAGATGATAGTACGTAAAAGCTAGCAATGCTGACCGGCAGTCACATTTCAGGGTCACTTCTGTTTCCAGCAGAAAACGGGTAATGACATTTAACAGTTGGCGTGTGAAGAAGACTGCAGGCTTTCCCTCACCTTCATGTTTCTCACTTGTGTGTTCCCATTGCTTGGGGGGGGTGTCCTGTTCCTCATGTGTTATGCTCTTGGGGCTCTTTAGCTTGGAGAAATGATGGCTGAGGGGTGACATGATCGAGGTTCATAAGATTATGCATGGGATAAAGTAGGTAGAGAAAGAAGTCCTTTTCTCCCTTTCTCACAATACAAGAACTCGTGGGCACTCCATGAAATTGCTGAGCAGTCGGGTTAGAACAGATAAAAGGAAGTCCTTCTTCACCCAAAGAGTGATTAACACATGGGATTCACTGCCACAGGAGGTGGTGGCGGCTACAAGCATGGATGGCTTCAAGAGGGAATTAGATAAGCATATGGAGCAGAGGTCCATCAGTGGCTATGAGCCACAAGGTACAGGTAGGAACTCTAGGTCTGGGGCAGGTGATGCTTGTATTCTTGGTGCTTGGGGGGGTCAACAGTGGGAGGGCTTCTAGTGTCCCGGTCCCACTGCTGGACCTCCTGATGGCACCTGGTATTTTTGGCCACTGTGTGGCAGAGTGTTGGACTGGACGGGCCATTAGTCTGATCCAACATTGGCTTCTCTTATGTTCTTTCATCTATTTACATCCGGCATAAAAACCTGCAGTTTAAATCTGCAGGGAGACGTGATGGGCAGAAACCAATGTAATATCAAATTGACCACTAGAGGGAGCAAAGCATGTGAGAAACAGGAACACACAAGCGAGGAAAACAAGATGGCAGAAAAGCCCTGTGATGTCTTCAACACGACAAATGAACTGGAACATCACAAGTTTAGTAAGTATCTAAGCCAAACAAATTGGGCAATTCCTTGCTTATGTGTGGCGTGAAGAAATAAGATTTACAAATCCGGATTTCCATCTGATTTGGTCTTGGGGTGACCCCAGTGTGCAGCTGATGCTAGATTCTCCATGCCCCCCACTCACCTTCAAAAGCTTTAATGCTCTCTATAAGGAAACCAAGTTCTTCGATAATTTGTTCCTCGAGGCATTTCTTCCCCATTCCAAGATTGCGCATGCTGGCCACCGTGAACCTCCGGGTCGTCCTCCACAGCTCTCCCGTGGAAAAGAAAACACCTGTACACGGGAATGCATGAAACTGCCTTGTACTGAATCAGACCATCAGTACATCGAGGTCAATATTGCCTACTTAGACCGGCAGCGGCTCTCCAGGGTCTCAGGTGGAGGTCTTTCGCGTCACCTGCTACCTCGTCCTTTTAACTGGAGATGTCGGGGATTGAACTGGGACCTTTGGTGTAGTGGTTAAGTGCCCAGACTCTAATCTGGGAGAACCGGGTTTGATTCCCCACTCCTCCACTTGCACCTGGCTGGTTGACCTTGGGCAAGCCATGGTTCTGATAAGAGTTACATTAAAGGTTTGATTTTTTAGGCTGCAAGCAAGATCTTTTGCCCTGCTGATGGAGCACTGGGCTTGGAGGGACACCCCCCCATGGCAAGTTTTCCTCTGGGCCACATTCCAGGTATTCCATCCCAGATCACCAGTTTTTATAGGTGACAGGAGAATGGTTGTAGGGCTGCCATGTTCCCATTCTCCAAATCTGGGTAGCTTAATTGGTGTCCAATGCAAACTGGTGCCAATTCCACCAGAGCGCAGCATTGTTAGGCGGAGCAATTAGCTCCAAAGTCCCAATCTGGTTAGCCCAGGCTAGCCGATCTCATCAGAACTCAGAAGCTCAGCAGGGTCCACCCTGGTCAGTACTTGGATGGGCGACCACCAAGGAAGGCCAGGGTCACTACATGAAGGCAGGCAATGTCAAACCTGTTGGAAAGATGTGTTTTGTAAGGTCTAAATTCAGTCATTATAGGATTAATGTGTTTACCTTGTGTGCTATTGTTTAGATTGACCTGGAAGGGAACCTGGCAGAATGCCAATGGGGAGAAAGCCCGGGAAACTGAAGCCTATTTCCTAACAACCATTGATTGGTTAATGCATTCAGGTGATTTCCTTCTAGGGGTCAAGAAGAAAGAAGAATCTCCATTACCAACTGGTCTGTCTGTTGTTGCAAGCATGTAGTCTTGTTGTTTTGTAGATTTCCCGTGTACCTTTCCCTTTAGAAAGAAAGATTTTTACACAGAAAGAAAATGCCTCCTCTCCGGTGAACAAAGATCCATTGCAAACTCTGAATGTTTAACGATTTTTACCAAATTTCCCAGCAAAACCACCTCTGAACCTCTCTTGCCTTGAAAACCTCACCATAAGTCGGCTGTGACTTGATGGCCAAAAATAATAATAGATGCACCGAACAATTAACGCTCCACCGGGCAAAACAGCCTAGCTAGGGAAATGTTGCCTCGTCGCAAGGTTTGGGAGCAGCAACTGAGCCATTCGATGTCCTCCTTACCGTTGCCATGTTGAATCTCTTCAAAGATGGGGATCGGCGGCCTGTCCACAAACTCCTCCGTGAAGTTGACCAGGGCGTCCCTCACTGCTTCGTAACCGGTCAGGACTACAGCTTTCTGGAATCCAAAGTGGAGGGTGAACACGGGCCCGTATTCCTTGGCAAACTGGAAGGCAAGGCAGGCAGTGAAGAGGCGGCGTGGGACGGGAACCATTCTCCCATATCGGGCTGCAGAGAGGGGTGTCCCATCGTAGGGTCTGAAAGGAACCCGGCGCAGGCTCCGTGCTGAAGCTAAGCAGGTGTGGATAATGTTGCCAACTCCAGGTTGGGCGATTCCTGGCTAATTGGGGGTGGAGCCTGGGGAGGGCGGGGTTTGTGGAGGGGAGGGACCTCTGCAGGGTATAATACCGCAGAGTCCACCCTCCAGAGCAGCCGTTTCTAGAGGTAATTCTGGGGAGGTCTCCAGGCCCCATCTGGAGGTTGGCTACCCTAGGTGTGGGTCTGATTCACACCTGGACACAAAGCCAGCTAGAAACCTGACAGAGACTGCTCGAGTTCCAGGATGGAAGAAAAACAGGATGTAAATAAATAGGGCAGAAGAAAGCTAGGAAGACCACGGGGAGGGCAAGGAATCTGCATTTGGCTACATCGAACTTGAAATACGTGGCTTTTTTTCTAGGGGAACACGCCGGCCGGAACAGGGTTCCAGACCCTCTTCGACAAAATTCTTTTCAAAACGTTTAAAAGTTTGTGAGTTTTCAGTATACACACTGAAAACTTCATTTCCCTCTTGAGAGCTCTGGCACCTCTTTCCCCCGCCAAAAGAAGCCCTGTTAAAATGTGACTGCAGGCAGATGAGAAAATGAGGTTTGCAAACCGGCAATCCTGGGGGAAGAGGCGGGGTCGCCAACCTCCCGGTGGATCTCCTGGAACCACAACCAGTCTCCAGTTGATAGAGATTAGTTGCCCTGAAGAAAATGGCTGCTTTGGGAGGTGGACTCCACGGCACTCCACTCCACGCCCTGCCCTCCCTAGGCAGTACCCCTAAATCTCCAAGAATTTCCCACCCTGGAGCTGGCAACCCTAGGAGACTACAGTTCTCTTCTGCATGGAGTTCCCAATCCCTCGCACGTGACCATCTGGCTTCTAAAGGAGGTCTCATGACCGAATGGGACCAGACATTTATGATGTGCCGGCAGCTGGTTTTTTCTCCTCTTTTTTGGGTAGAATTTTAGCTTTTATTGAGAAAATAAAAAAAGAAACATACATAAACATATATAAAACAGACAACAAGGAAGAAAGACACACACTAAATAAAATTTGTCGGTGGCAGTCAATCCTGCAAGCCAGCTCCCTGTTGCATGGAGCGGTATTTCCTTTGGTCCATTTCCAGAGAACTGCAGGGTGGGCTCTGCAGCAGTGGAGGGATATTACCAGTGGCAGATTAACCATGAAGCAGACCAAGGCCGTGCTTAGGGCACCAGGGCCAAAGGGGGCACCACAAAGTTGGGAAATGGGTGAAAAGAAAAGAAAAAACACGAAGATTTGTAAAAAAAATTTTTTTTCATATAAAACTAGTGCAAATTGATCATGGTGCCACCCTAGGGTTATCTTCTATTTTTTGTTGGCGAGGTGCAGTGTCACAGGCTATGTTTAAAAGTAAAATGTGTGTGTTTAAAAGTAAAACGATGGAGCCAAATTCAGTTGTCATGACAGTCGTTTCAGTGAGGGGGCACCAAGATTGGTCAGTGCTTAGGGCACCAGGGAGACTTAATCCGCCCCGGGATATCACACTTCTAATGAGCGTTGCCAGCTCCAAATTAAGAAGTTCCTGGAGGGGTGGACCTTGGGGAGGGCTGGGTTTGGGGAGGAGAAGGAGAGCCAGAGAGTTTCCTCCTGAAGGGCGGAAACTCTCTGTCACATGGAGATCAGTTGTAATTCCGGGAGATCTCCAGGCCCCAACTGGAGGTTGAAGAAACCAAGAAAGGATCACAGGTATAGGAAATGCAATGAACAAACGAACACTGTGATATAGATAAGTAAGAATAACGTTATATTGTAAAACTTGGCAATATTACAGGCCCATCATTTTCAATGAGCATCCGGATATAAACTCATTTCATCACAATCTTCCTCAGGAGTAATCCTATAGCAATGAAGGTGTCAGCCTCTTGCTACAGTTCAATGTTCTGTTTAAGAGCAACCCAATGTTTAGTTTCTTCTTGATATTTTTCAAATAATCTTCTGGTTCCATGTTCAAGTGTTTATAAAAGAGCAAGCCTGTCTTTTATATAGGTGCAAAAGCCTCCTGTATTATGCTGGCTTAAATTTAAAATTGAAGGCTTCTAGCCGGGGAGAGAAGAGCACTGGTTGCTACTACCATAAATATATACAGTGTTCATGGAGAACTCTTAAGCAAACGGCAGAGCAAACGGCAATAGCAGTTAAGGAAGTTGATGCCAAAACTAATAAGCTTCAAATACGTGTAGAGAAAGGGGGGGGGAAGAGAACCTCCAATGAACTTCAACTTTTACAGCTATAAATGGAAAAGTCAAGCTGTGTTTTGAGATTTCAAGGAGTTCCAGAGACAAAAGGAGAAGATCTTAAAAAGACTTTAAGTGACGCCTTGGGACTGGTTGCAGATTTGCAAGCGGATTTTCTTCAGAGCGAGTTAGATATGGCCTACAGGACATATTCAGAATATATCAAGAAAAATAATCTGCCCGGTGAAATTTATGTGAAATTCTCCAAAAGGCATATCAGAGACCAGATACTTAAAGTGACTAATGGAACTACCTTAAAAATCAACAACAGAGAAATTAAAGTATTAAAAGAGAAAATTAAAAGTATTAAAATAAGAAAGAAGAGGAGGAAATATAAAGACTTGGTCTTATTTTTACAAAAGACATCCACCCCCTACAAGTGGATTATACCAGAAGGCATCTTCTTCAAATACAACGACAAGAGAGAAAGGATTGACTCTGTCATAAAGGCTAAAGACTTTTTGGAACAGTTACAAAAGCCTGGAAAGCCAGGAAAGCCTCGGGAGGACAACAATGTAAACGAAGAAGACAGTGACCAGGGAAGCCATGGAGAAATCTCATCATCATCCACTGAAGAAGAATCTGACTCCGAATTAGGGGCAGCGGCCCCCAAAACTCCTAAAGCCAGTCGAAACTATTATCTCAGAAAAAAGAAAGAAAAACAATAACATTTATCTCTAGAGCTTGAATTTAACCTATTCTTAGCAGATTCTCAGATGTTCTTTATATAGTTAACAGTACCGAATATATTTCACGCACCTTTTTCATTTATACTGCACTTATATAATACTAAAGCGCAAAAAAAAAATGTTTGTAAGCATTTTATGATCACCGCTTCTTGGATTTTTAGTGGTTATCTTGACTTTCTCCCATAGTTTGTAGATGCCTTTTCCTTATGATTTCTGTGTAGTTTTTAGAATAAAAGCAATAAAAAAGGTTTTTTAAAAAAGACCAACAAAGGTTTATTCAAGGTATGAGCTTCCGTGTGCAGGCCCCCTTGCTATTTTGATAAAATGTGTGTGCACACAAAAGCTCATACTTTGAAGAAACCTTTGCTGGTCTTCAAGGTGCCACCGGACTCTAAACAGTGGAGACAGATCAAGACGGGTAGCCGTGTTAGTCCGTCTGCAGCAATAGAAAAGAGCGATAATCCAGGAGCACCTAAGAATATAAGAGAAGCCAATGTTGAATCAGGCCAATGGTGCATCTAGTCCAACACTCTGTCACACAGCGGCCAAAAATACCAGATGCCATCAGGAGGTCCAGCAGTGGGGCCAGGGCACCAGAAGCCCTCCCACTGGTGCCCCCTCCAGCACCAAGAATAGAGTGCAGCACCTGCCCCAGACTGAGAGTTCCCATCTATACCCTGTGGCTAATAGCCACTGGTGGACTTCTGCTCCAGATGTTTATCTAATTCCCTCTTGAAACTGTCCATGCTTGCAGCTGCCACCACCTCCTGTGGCAGTGAATTCCATCTGTTAACCACTCTTTGGGTGAAGAAATATTTCCTTTTATCTGTTCTAACCCGACTGCTCAGCAATTTCATGGAGTACCCACGAGTTCTTGTATTGTGAGAAAGGGAGAAAAGTACCTGAAAGACTAGCTAGATTTCTGGCAAGGTGGGAGCTTTCGTGAGTCACCACTCGTTTCCTCAGATACCTGAAGATATCTGAAGGTACCTTGAGTGAGTCAGTCCAGACAACTGGCGAAATGAGCCGTGACTCACAGAAGCTCCCCCCGCACCACCACCACAATTTTTGCTAGTCTTTAAGGTGCTCTTTTCTACTGTAGCAACAGACTCTGCTTTCATTCACGCACGCTGAATAATGCTCTTCAGTGCATTTTTAGTGGTCCTTTGCTGGCGGATTTTGCTGTTTCACACCGTAAGATCCAGTTGCAGAGGGCACCGGGAGTGCATAATTCAGTGGGGATTGAGGAATGTCGCACTTCGCGAGTGGGTTTTACTGTCTGAAGCGGCAAAATAGTCTGGCAGACAATCACTGAAGCGCTTTGTAAATTGACCGGAAGGGCATTATTCGGCAGGTCTGAAAGCTCCCGTCTATAAAATGCATCTTCCGGCTCTGTGGCCTGAACCTCACCCTACCGTAGGGCAGAGATTGAACCGTCTGGATTCTGACTGCCTGGGGCCCCAAAGTAAAAAACGGTGTCTTGGCACAACCCTTTTGACTTCCTCCCGTGGAAGTAAATTGTTCTGTGGGCGCAGTCCGTGTGTTGCCTTTGCGACATGGGAGTGCCCCCTTTAAACAAATACCAACTGCCCCGTGCCATTCGCCCCTGGTGACAACACCTTCATGACGGCATTCCACAACGCCACGTGGCGTTTTCCATGCTGCTTTGAGTTCTGGGGAAACACAACTAGTGAAAAGAGCAGTCGTTTCTTGAGGAGGAACTACATCCCTGATAAAAAATAAAAGAGCCGCAATGCTTTGTTTCGCAGTTGCTCTATTGCTAATTTATAGAGTTTGCCAAACTCCAGGTGGGGCCTGGAAATCACCCACTTTTATAGCAGATTCCCAGACTAGCAAGATCAGATTCCTCTGGAGAAAATGGCTGCTTTGGAGGGTGGACTTGAGAGCATTACACCCTGCTGAGGTCCCTCCCCTCCCCAAACCCCGCCCTCCACAGAGCTCCACCCCCAAATATCCAGGAATTTCCCAACCCAGAGTTGGCAACCATACGGCCTTCTGCACTGGCCTGCGGTCAAGGAAATGTAGTGTGTTAAACTGATGGAGCTGGATAGATTTAAGAGATGGGAGCAGCAGTTTGGCTGCAGCCAGAAATCATAATGATTTATCGTCGCTTGACTTGTCTCCCTGAGTAGTGTTAGAACATATCGTTGTTACTTATCTGTTCTTCTCACTTAAGAATGGAATATGAGCCTTAAACTCCTTAAACTTGTTCCCTGGATTTCTAGTACTGTAAATAAATGCATTTATATGAGTGTGTTTACAATATAAAAATACAAGAAGAACCGTGTTTCAGTCTTTTAATTCTTTAGAGATCAATTTCTCCTTATATATCTGTTTCTCAAGTGTCACCTTTTCTGCGGCTATCTAAATCTACAGACGAGGGCCATACTGACGCTACACAGATTTTTCTGCAAGCTTGGGAGACACCCCCCCCCAAGTTTGCAGAAAAATCTGAAAACTTAAAGAAAAAAACGACCTTGGGGGGATTTAAATCCCCCAATATATATTAAAAAGTTGTCTCCCTCCCTGAATACAATTTACAAACTGGTGGACTTGCTGGCACCTTTTTTTAAAAAACAACAACAACAACAACGGAAAGAGAACTGAATGTAGTAAATGAGCAAATAATAAAAGCTGCGTATCCCTTATCCAAAACAGTATCTTAATTTCTCGCACCTCATTATGGTAGAAGAAATAACCGTAGGAGATGTTTTCCTAGCGTCAATTGTTTGCAAACTGTCCTTGTCTTTTGGGAACGGGAACTGTCAAATTAGTGCGCTGAAATCTCACAAGCACTATTATAGAGCATGTTTCGTGCTAACCGTTATGTGGGAGGAAAAATAATTGCACATTAATGGGCGGGGGACCAATTTAAGAAAGAAATCCATCACTGCAATCTGTATATTTATTCTGGAGTAGTCTTGTTTAAAGTCAGAGGGAGCGGATGAGATGCGTAATAAAACAGCAGCATCGCACACCAAAGAAATAACCATTCTGTCAAATGGTCAATGAAATGTACTTGCAATCTAACGCAAAAGAGAGCATTGGTTTAAACATGCCCCGGAAATGCAATTTAAAGATCACCAGAAAAAGAAACACGGTAGAATATTCATACTGAATGTGCACAGCAGTGTGTTTAATATTACATTTTTTGTGTCCTACCTTCATTAAGGATTTATCTTGTCGCTTAATATCCAGCAAATGCAGGTTGCCAATGATAGGAAGAGGCTTGGGACCAGGTGGCAATTTAAAAGCCGATTTTCCAGAGCCGGTTGCGAAACAGGAGACTAAAACGATCAGCGCGCACACTAGGCCAATGTACCCCGGGTAAGAGAGAAATAAAGTCAGCAGTGCCATCTCATGAGCGCATGGAGTCGTTGTGGGGGGGGACACTGACACACCACAGTGGCCTGTCACTCACTTCCCATTTCCCTTTTTGCGATTGCCGCAAAGGTGTGCGAGACGCCCTGAATAAAAAGCAATCACCCCACCCTCTTTAAACACTTCTGGAGAATGCGGTCTAAGCAGTTTGTAAAGTTTGATTGCTGAGCCAGTGGGCGGTTTCGGGTTACAGACCCTGCGTGGGGGGGCAAAATCGGGTGGAAGGGATTAGGCACGGATCTGAACTCAGGGCCAGCATGGTGGCGTCGGTGGGGAGGTGGTTGCCAGTTTGGGAAGAGGAGTGACTTCTTCACTAGGTACCATTTCCTAAGTCAAATCACACCCCCACACCCCCGCACTATCAGGAGGGGGGAATACAGTCTCTCCTGCACGTTGGGTCTTGTGATCCCATTAGACCGTATTGTGGGCAAGCCCTTCTTGCCTTGACGCAGCCAGGAGTACAAGTCCTCACTAATATATATTTCGTAACAAAATGGTCTCCTCCCTTTGCTGTTTGCACTGCGAGGGTTCCAGACGCTCTCGGAATCTAGGTCGAATCGGCATTTGAATTTTTAAACCAGTTTAGCGCTTCTGTGATGCCGTCGAGCATAATAGAGAAAGACAGTGTCACAGCAGCGCGAAACTGGTTTAAAAATGCAAATGCCGATTCGACCCTAGATCTTTTAACTGGCTGGCCTGTAGTCAGAAAAAGACCAGGACACGTGGAACACTGCTACTTATGCTCTCGCAAGTGGAGACATTTCGAATGATCAGATGTAGACTTTTGGATATCAAACCACAAAATCTCTACAGTGCTGCTAATAACCCTTGCTCTCCTTTGAGGTTAGGGATAACATTCAGTGTAGGTCACCACGGCCCTTGGCCTTTAGAAGAGAAGAAGAAGAGATTGGATTTATACCCCGCCCTTCACTGCCCAAAGGCGTCTCAGAGTGGCTTACAAACTCCTTTCCCTTCCCCTCCCCACAACAGACACCCCGTGAGGTAGGTGGGGCTGAGAGAGCTCTGACAGCAACTGCTCTTTTTCAAGGACAGCTGTGCCCAGAACTACGGCTTGCCCAAGGTCATCCAGCAGGTGCAAGTGGAGGAGTGGGGAATCAAACCCGGTCCTCCCAGATTAGAGTCCGCGCACTTAACCACTACACCAAACTGGGTGTCTGTTTACTCTCTGCAAAATCCCCAACAGTGTAGAGCCTTCTCTTGGGCCAGATTTAATGTCATAGAACCATAGAATCACAAAGTTGGATGGGGCCACACAGAGGCCATCTAGCCCAACCCCCTGCTCAATGCAGGATCAGACTAGAGCATCCCAGACAAGGGTTTGTACAGCCGCTGCTTAAAGACGGCCAGGGAGGGGGAGCTCGCCACCTCCCCAGGCAGCTGATCCCACTCTTGCACAACTCTGACTGTAAAAGATTTTCCTAATATCCAGCTGGTAGCTTCCTGCCCTTAATTTATACCCATGGTAGCAATTCCTGTCCTCTGCTGTCAACGGGAACAGCTCCCTGCCCTCCTTTACGGGCGATTCTGCATCTAGGATTTGCTCCACATTGTCTCAACAGGGAGGGGAAAGTGCAGCTCAAAACCACATTCAAATTCCTGGGGGGGAGACGCCGTACTGACTGCAAAGTCACCCCTGGGTGGCCATAAATCTATGCAGAAGGTACCACAAAACCTGATGCTCAAAGAAAGCGAAAGCGGCATGCGGAGCGGAGGGTGCCATAAAATCCGGTGATCTTGAAAAGTGAAAGCAGCCTGCAGTGCAAAGGGGGATTTCTGTTCCAGCGTGTGTACGGAGGGAAAAGCCAGTGCAGAATTGCCCCAAGTGACAGCCCTTCAGGTACTTCAAGAGAGCGATCGTGTCCCCCCTCAACCTCCTCTTCTCCAGACTGAGCGTTCCCAAGTCCCTTGGCCTTTCCTCGTAGGGCGTCTTGGTCTTCAGGCCCCCCGATCATCCTCGTCTCTGTCCTCTGCCCCTGCTCCATTCTGTCCACATCCTTTTGGAAGGGAGGCCTCCAGAACTGCACACAAGACTCCAGGTCAGTGTTCCCCCTAAGCTGAGTTAGTGTGAGCTCGCTCACAGTTCTTTAGCCTCCGGCTCACACATTTTTGTCTTAGCTCAGGAAGGAAGGCTCCAGGGGAAACTGATTCAGGCAGCAGCGAAATTGCTCGCCGACAACTTTCATGAGCCAGTTTGGTGTAGTGGTTAAGTGTGCGGACTCTAATCTGGGAGAACCAGGTTTGATTCCCCCACTCCTCCACTTGCACCTGCTGATGTGACCTTGGGTCAGTCACAAGCTCTGGCACAGCTGTCCTTGAAAAAGAACAGTTTCTGTCAGAGCTCTCTCAGCCCCACCTACTTCACGGGGTGTCTGTTGTGGGGAGGGGAAGGGAAAGGAGTTTGTAAGCTGCTCGGAGACTCCAAGTGAAGGGCGGGGAATAAATCCAATCTCCTCCTCCTCCTCCTCCTCCTCATGCCAGTAGCTCAAAAAGCAGAATTTTTGCTCACAAGACTCCACAGCTTAGCGGGAGCATTGTTCCAGGGTGCGGCCTGACCAACGCAGTGTACGGTGGGACTACGACATCTTGCAATTTGGATGTTACGCCTCTGTCGATACACCCCAAGTCATACCGTCAGCACTTCTGTATGGTAGATTTCAAAGGGCAGCCCGCTCTGCTAGACGTTGCCCGGGTCAGTTAAAATGTATTGAAACAATCTTCACGTACCCCCTTTTATTGCCCTTTTTATGCAAACATTCGTTTTCAGAATCTCAACCCTTTTCCTGAAAATAAGACGGGATTGTCTGGTCATATTCAGGCCCGATACATTCCGAATGATGCTTTTGCCGGCATAACTGAGAAGGCTGTTTCATTGTGCCACAAAGATCCGTCCAGATAGGCCGCAAGTGAGGATGCGATATTATATTTAAATTTTAACTGTATTTCTTTTTTCGTCCTCTTCTTCTGACAATGCCATAATCTGCCCTAGTTTATTCTGTATGCCCATTAAAGGTTTGATTTGATTTGCTGCGAGGGTCTTCACGGATGAGGTAGGTGGGGCTGAGAGAGCTCTTGAGAGAAACTGCTCTTTTTCAAGAACAGCTCTGATCAGAACGACGGCTTGCCCAAGGTCATCCAGCAGGTACAAGTGGAGGAGTGGGGAATCAAACCCGGTTCTCCCAGATTAGAGTCCCCGCACTTAACCACTACACCAAAGTTTTCTAGTGGTTAAGAGCGGCAGACTATAATCTGGAGAACCGGGTTCAATTCCCCACTCCTCCACATGCAGCTGCTGGTGTCACCTTGGGCCAGTCACAAGTTCTTTCAGAGCTGTTCTCTTGCAAAAGAGCTCTCTCAGCCCCACCTACCTCCCCGGGTGTCTGTTGTGGGGAGGGGAAGGGAAAGGAGTTTGTAAGCCGCTCGGAGACTCCTTCAGGTAATGAAGGGCAGGGTATAAATCCAATCTCCTCTTCTTCCTTCTTCTCCCTGTTAAACGAGTTTCAGCTCTTCCTCACTAACATTTCCCCATTTGATTTCTTCACTTCTGTATTCTGGTCATGTCCTGAGGCTTCCTCTACGGTTGGCGCTTTAGCCCAGGTAGGCTTTCGTGTTTACGAGGCTCAGGCAGGGATGGTTTCGTGAGCTTATTCTGAGAGCCTATCCCGTTCCTCACCTCCGCTGTTCTGCAGAGGATGCAAATGAACTGTAATTCTGGGCTTGACGGTATCCTGTTCTGCACCTGGCAAGCTGGCCCGCAAAGACCAAGAGTCGTGGGAAAGCGGGCGGGCAGCTAAAAGCAGGGCAGAATCCAGTAGCCAAGGCAGGATCTGGAGATTAAGAATCTGCACAGGAGGCAGGCAGGGGCCGGGAGGTTACTGCATACCGAGCTACCGTACAGATCCAGCAAAGGCCGGTTTAATAAAGATGTTAAAACAGCAAAGATTGGAAGTCCACGGCAGGAATACAGAGAGTTTCTTCCTTTCTGGGAGCCAGGGCTAGCTCCCTGATCCTGCAGAGGTCTAGAGCAGGGGTCCCCAACGTGGCATCCACGGGCACCGTACCCCCACTCCACAATACTTTTCTTAGCTCCTGCCAAGTGTTTTTAGAAAGTGGGTGGAGCCAGGTGGGACTCTGGCCAAGCGGGACTTCTGATTGGCCACTGGAGATCTGATTGGCCGGGCAGATGGAAATAATGTCATTTCGGCGGCGGCTGCCTCAACAGTGCTGGTTTCTCTCTCTCTCTGTTTCACTCCTATTTCCCAGCGTATTTTAAAAATGACTCCTCTCTCCCCCTCCACTTGGGCTTCCTTGGTGTGTGTGGTGGGCTCCACCTCCCATGTTGGTCATTCTGCGCCCCGCCTCCCACGGTGGGCATTTTGTGGCTGTGCCCACCACCCTAGTTTGGAGGACCCCTGTGTCTAGAGTGAACACCTTGATACTGCCAAGGATCTAAAGAGGTGCCTCTTCCTCTGGAGAGAGGCTGGAGTGTGGGAGGCCCCAAGCTGATAAGCGGGCCCTCCTTCCCCAGGTCCCAGCTTCAGCTCTGGCCTTCCACCTCCTCCGGTCCTGATAGGGTTGCCAAGCCTCCAGGTGGGGCCTGGGGATCTCCCGCTTTTACAACTGATCTCCAGCTGACAGAGATCAGCTCCCCTAGAAGAAACGGCTGCTTTGAAGGGTGGACTCTGTGGCATTGTACCATGCTGAGGCCCCTCCCCTCTCCAAATCCCAGATCCCCAAAGTCTCCAGGTATTTTCCAATCCAGGCCTGGTAACCCTAGGTCCTGAGGAGATTCTGGAGTAGGTTGCCAGGTCCCTCTGGCCACCAGTGGAGGATGGAGGTTGAGAAACTCCTGGAGGTTTGGGGTCAGAGCCTGGGGAGGACAGGGACCTCAGTGATCTACAATGCCATAGAGTCCACCATTGCTCCCTCTAAGCTGTGAGGTCTTGTGAGCAAAAATATTGTGAGCTACTGGCATTAAAGCTGTGAGCTACTGCATAAATCAGTTTGCTCTGGAGCCATCCTTCCTGAGCTAAGACAAAGATGTGTGAGCCGGAGGCTAAAAAACTGTGAGCTAGCTCACACTAACTCAGCTTAGAGGGAACCCTGGAGTCCACCCTCCAAAGCATCCATTTCTCCATCACAGTCCTGAGCGGAATCAGGCCCCAGAATGCCTGAGCTTCCTCACAGTCCTGAGCAGAATCAGGCCCCAGCGTGCCTGAGCTGCCTCACAGTCCCGAGCTGAATCAGGCCCCAGCGTGCCTGAGCTGCCTCACAGTCCTGAGCTGAATCAGGCCCCAGCGTGCCTGAGCTGCCTCACAGTCCTGAGCTGAATCAGGCCCCAGCGTGGCTGAGCTGCATCACAGTCCTGAGTGGAATCAGGCCCCAACGTGCCTGAGCTGCCTCACAGTCCTGAGCGGAATCAGGCCCCAGCGTGCCTGAGCTGCCTCACAGTCCTGAGCGGAATCCTGAGAATTCCCACTGTGGATCTGGTTTCACAGGATTCAGGGCAGACCTGCAAACATTACAACATGGAGCTAGGCCCAGATTCACAGCTCCTCTCCCTCTCGTATGGGTCCCCTGTGGGTCTCTGTAATACGGTTTAGGCATTTCTGCCACCCACCTCATCTTCCCCCTTGATGTCTCCTTTCCCCTTGGCCCCTCCTCTTCTCCTGTCAATCACAGGATGTCCCCTCCAGGGTTGCCAGGTCTGGGTTGGAAAATACCTGGAGACTTTGGAGGTGGATCCAGGAGAGGGCGGGGCTTGGGGAGGGGCCTCAGCAAGGTGCAATGCCACCCTTCAGAGCAGCCATTTTCTCCAGGGGAGCTGATCTCTCTCCGCTGGAGATCAGTTGTAAAAGCGGGAGATCTCCAGGCCCCACCTGGAGGCTGGCAGCCCTAGTTTCCTCCCCTTCAGCCTTTCGCTGCAAACACCCAAACATTAAAACTTCTAAAACTGCCTTTAAAATGAAAGTGCAAAATGTTTAACAATATTATTATTAAAAAAAAATGTAGCCCGGCGTTCCCCAACCATTTTGAGCCTGGGGACACCTTTGGAATTCCGACACAGGGTGGTGGGCAGAACCCCTCCCCAAATGGCTGCCACCCAAGGCAGCGCCAGCTACAAAATATCAGGGAGCGAAGTTATAAATAACTGTAATAGTGACTTCTCAGCATTTCTGGTAAAACCTCTGTTTAACAGGATGGCTTTTCATCTGCACAGCCAATCAGAAACCCAAATGAACAAAATCCCCATTTTCTAAAATCTCTTGGGGGGCACTAGAAACAGTATCGGGGGCCACCACATTGGAGACCCCTAATATAGTCATACAAACACAACAGAACTACAGAGAAGGGCCAATAAGAGATTATTGGGGGTTATGCCTCACAATACCATGAGGGAGAACCAGAAATCTGTGGATATTTCTTCTACAGTTCTTAAAATTAAACACAGGATATCTTTACATAAACACCCCTCCCGTGTGAAAAACAGATTAGAGACGAGAAGAAGAGATTGGATTTATACCCCGCCCTTCACTACCCGAAGGAGTCTCAGAGCTGCTTACCCTCTCCTTTCCCTTCCCCTCCCCACAACAGACACTCTGCGAGGTCAGTGGGCCTGAGAGAGCTCTTTCGAGGACTTTCCCTGAGAGAACAGCTCTGAGAGAACTTGTGACTGACCCAAAGTCACTCCAGCAGCTGCCTGAGGAGGAGCGGGGAATCGAACCCGGTTCTCCCAGATCAGAATCCGTGCTCCTGACCACTACACCAAAACTGGACCAGAAAAGTGTAAAAAAAATAGTGGTCAGATCACAGTAGGAGAGCTAAACTGGTGTTCTTTTCCTCATGAATCACACACTTGTATAAAGGGGGGGGAAGGAGATGAAGTAAACCTGGAACCACCTTGACATCTGTCAACGTCTGGATGGATTTCTCTTGCCAAGAAATACCTCCCAGCCTCCCGAGGTATGTGCCCGACCCTCCGCTCTGGACCTCTGCTCGTGACTGACAGGGAGAACGCTGTCCTCAGCAAGCTTAAGTGGTCTCGGACAAAAGGCGCTGGATGTTCGGCTGGAGTGGTTTAGTGACAAGGTTACTGGGGCGGCTGTAGCGACAAGAAATTCCTGTCTGGGGAATGCTTCTGTTTTGCGTCAGTGCCTTGCAGGACTGGCGTACGTGCTTCCTGGGCTGAGAGCACACGGAGGGTAGGGAAATTATTTATTTATTATATTACATTTATGGATAGCCCAGTCCCTACTATTGTAGGGCTCTGGGCGATATACAACACAGGGTTGCCAGGTCTGGGTTGGAAAATTCCTGGAGACTTTGGGGGCGGGTCTGGGAGAGGGCGGGGTTTGGGGAGGGGAGGGGCCTCCGCAGGGCGCCATGCCGCAGAGTCCGCCCTCCAAAGCAGCCATTTTCTCCGGGGGAGTTGATTTCCTGTCAGCCAGAGATCAGTTGTGAAAGCGGGAGATCTCCAGGCCCCACCTGGAGGCTGGCAACCCTAATGCGACATGGTCAAAACATTAAAACTGTAAAATGAATACAGACTGTATTAGTATTAATACATTGGTTTAATGAAAAAAACCCAAGTGGCGAAAATGACAAGTTTCCTCCCGTTTCTGGCCTGTGAACGCCTCGTGGGTGTGCGGGAGGAACCTGAGGAGAAGGAGAATAGAAGGAGGAGGTGCCGGCCAAGATGAAAACCGTCGCTACCCTCAACCAAAAGCCTGGCGGAACATCTCTGCCTTACAGGCCCTGCGGAACTGCCTAAGATCCCTCAGGGCTCCGATGGTGTTCAGCAGAAAGTTCCACCAGGATGGCACAACACCAGGACTGAAAAGTCCCCAGCCCTGGTCAAGGACAGCCGGATGGCTTAGAAAGGAGGAGGAGGAGGAGATTGGATTTATAACCAACCCTTCACTTGGAGTCTCAGAGCTGCTTACAAACTCCTTTCCCTTCCCCTCCCCACAACAGACTCCCTGTGAGGTAGGTGGGGCCGAGAGAGCTCTGAGAGAACTGCCCTGTCAAGGACAGCTCTTGTCAGAACTACGGCTTGCCCAAGGTCATCCAGCAGCTGCAAGTGGAGGAGTGGGGAATCAAACCCGGTTCTCCCAGATCAGAGTCTGCGCACTTAACCACTACACCCAACTGGCTTGCGTTTCCTCCCTGCCACAGTGAGACCAGGGATGCGTCTTGAATTATGGCCTGTTGCTAGAGGAAATACTGCCTCTCCGTTGCAAGTTCCCTGCCACCCCACATCACTATCTGGTGTGAAAGACAATGGGGTGCAGCGGTAGGATATGGACAAAGATACAGACAAGTCTTTATACAGCTATGGACGCTTGCTGGATGACCTGGGGCCTTAGCCAAACCTACCTGGCAGGGTCGTTGGGAGGATGCAGGGCTCTTTTTGTAGCAGGAACTCCTGTGCATATTAGGCAACATGCCCCTAATGTAGCCAGTCCTCCAAGAGCTTACAGAGCTCTTCTTACAGGGGCTACTGTAAGCTCTGGGAGGATTGGCTACATTAGGGGTGTGTCGCCTAATATGCAAAGGAGTTCCTGCTACAAAAAGAGCCCTGGGAGGATGAACCGGGGGAGAGGAGAATGATGTAAGGTGTTTTGGGTCCCCCTTGGCTAGAAAGGAGGGGCATAAATGAGGCAAATAAATAAATAATATATCAAAATTTCCTGAAAACGGAAAACTCAAAGCAAGCCAGTGGCCACTGTGGTGTATTGTTTAGAGCTCTAGAATTGGACTTCTATTGGACTTCTAAGACCTCAGTTCAAGACTTGCCATATTGCTTATGGGGCAGTCGTGAGCCAGTTGTTCTCTTTCAGCCCAGCCTACCTCGCAGGGAAGTTGCGAGGGTACAATGGAGGACGGGAGAGCTGTGTACACTGCCCTAAGCGCTTTGGAGGTAGGCGGGGTAAAAAGAAATAAGAGAGATTGTAGAACTCCTCCCTTATGGGCTAGTTTTCTACATGCAAGGAGCTCCCTCCTTCCTTACAAAGGAATGTTCAGAGCTGGAATTGGTGACCTCCAGTCTGAAGTGGTGCAAACTCCGTCCAACAAACCTGCCTTCTACAGTGGCAGATTGCAGAATTCCATTTGCGCCCTTCCTCAGTCTACCAACTTCTTCTGAATAATGCAGGGGCTCCAACCTTTTTTTTAATGTTATTTTTGTAGTTTTTACAATATCAAACAGAACTCAATAGTAATACACGTGAAGCTTTGTACGGAGCATAATAACAGCAACAGCTTAATAAACGAAATGAGAAGAATTATAACAATACTATTAACCCTACTGAATATTACAACAAGAGGCAAACTTTTCAAGGGAGGAACTGTGTACAGCAAATCTAAGTATAAATACAACTAGACGTGGTAAGTGATAGACTAGATTAGTAGTTAGAGACAGGGATCATTTCATAGAAAAAGAGGTGCAGGAGCTCATTAGCATAACTTATTTGCATATGCCACACCCCCTGACATCACCGGAAGTGTGTCAGAAGGCAACACCCACCGCTCAGGCTCCACCCCTAGGAACTGTCTTTCGGCTCTGGGGGCTGTCATTCCAGTCCCAGGGTAGTCTATCTGGGCCCAGGAGGAATGCTACACATGCTGCTGGGAGCTGGGGGCGGGGCTTGCCGCCTGTGCTTCTAACTGCCGGAGCTCCGCTCCTGCACGCTCCTGCTCCCAATGACCCCTGGTTAGAGATATAATAAGTTCAAAGACGCAGGGTTGCGAGGCTGGAGGTCAGAGGCAGTGAAGAATTCCATAAAGGGGAACCATTTCCCCACAAAGTTAGTAGGTTTGGGGTAAAGTTCTGATTGTTATATACACTCAGTAATTTTCTCCAGAATGAAGTGGTCCCAGACTTTATTATACCAACTTGAATGAATGGGGGCTTGACTTGACTTCCATGTGGATGCAATCGATGCCCCCAACCTTTCTGAGCCTGTGGCCGTTTTTGAAATTCTGACAGTCCAGAGCTGAATGAGGCCCCAGTGTGCAACCACAAAATGGCCGCTGTGGGAGGCAGGCCCCAAAATGGCCACTATGGGAACTGGAGCCAACCACACACCCTGAGAAAGCCCAAGTGCAGGGGGCAAGAAGAGTATGCTGGGAAACAGCAGTGAGACAGAATAAGACCAACTACAGTTGTGGCGGCGGCTGCCAAAACCACGATATTTTGATCTGCACAAACAACCAAATCTCCAATGGCCAATCAGAAGCCTTGCTGGACACGGGAGCCCTACCTGGCTTCACCTACTTTCTAAAAACTCTTGGTGCCCACAGGAAAGGCGGCGGTGGGTGTAGTGGTGTGCCCACGGGCACCACGTTGGAGACCCTCTGGTAGAATGGCTGGATCAGTTCTAAAGAGTCTGCAGGAGGCTTACGGAGAAAACCATCGCCGCGCGGCCATCTCTGTCTTCCCTTTTCCTGACACTGGAATCACCCAGTCCTGACAAGAAAGACAGCGTTTGTCATAGGAAGGATTAATCGTTGTTCGCAAGATACTTAAAAACCCGCCTGAGGGCAGATCAGTCTTTACATTATCTCCGTGTGCCGGAGTGAAGTATGGGGCTCATCCATTAACAGCGGGACCAGCCTGTGACATCTGATTGATTCCCTTAGTATTTCATGCATGCGCTACCTGATGTACATTTGGGGCGGATAATGCGCGTAAGGTAAACAGCTGTACAAATCCAGAAGACGTGAATGCTGTTAAACCCAAACATATTTTCTCCCCCATTAAATGACTAGTTGATGGCCCGGAATACACCTTCTTTACCAACATGTCAGGTGCGGTCAGTGAAGATAATGCCCTCTGTCGTCTTGGAATGTTTCTTTCCATTAACCTTTGGGATCGAATTTGTCTCGCAGGTGTTTGCTTTCATCCGAAAACATTAACATTTAGGGGTGTTTATTTGGGGGGGGGAGAGTACATTTGGTTTGTAGCATTACCCCCCAACAGCATTTTTCTATTTAGTTCTCTTGGCAAAGCGGAATGAAACTAACCAGACTTTCTTGAAAACGGGGTAAAATAGGTATTATTTTTCAAGATGAAGCGTTAGACAGAGTGATTGTGGGGGATTGTGTATGCCTTTGTTAAATTAGTTCCCCCACACACCAGGAAACCTTAATCACTTAGAGTTCTTATCACCCTGGTGGGCAAAGACTGTTACTGGTAAGAAGACACTGACTCCCAAGGGGGAGGAAGGCAAGAAGGGTTGCCTCATTGCTTAGTTCTCGTGGCCCTTTCTTACATGCCCAGGGAAATGCTGATTGCCACTTTGAGTCCAGGAAGCAATTTTTCTTCAGGCAGTTTGGCTGGCGATCCTGGAGGGTTTTTGTTACTGTTGTTGTTCCGTCACCTTCTGGGCGTGGAATAGGAGCCAATGGGGGTATGGAGGGGGAGGTATTTGTGAATTTATTGCACTGTGCAGGGAGTTGGACCCTGGAGGTCCCTTCCAACTCTATGATTCTATGTTCAACTGGTTTGAACTAAAACAAAGTTTGAGTCCAGTGGCACCTTTAAGTCCAACAAAGTTTAATTCTGGGTATAAGCTTTTGTGCGCCTGCACACGAAAACTTATACACAGAATTAAACTTTGTTGGTCTCAAAGGTGCCACTGGACTCAAACTTTCGGTCTGTGGCTTCACACCAACGTGGCTCCCTACCTGAATCGATCTTCATGGTTTGAACAAAATTATTTCTTTTGATGCACTTTACCCAAATTAACACAGGAGTGTATCTCCAGTCAGTCACACCTGGCCCCTCACAAATGCATTTACTCAGGGCTCTTTTGTAGCAGGAACTCCTTTGCCTATTAGGCGACACACCCCCTAATGTAGCCAATCCTCCCAGAGCTTACGGTAGCCCCTGTAAGAAGAGCTCTGTAAGCTCTGGGAGGATTGGCTACATTAGGGGGTGTGCCGCCTAATAGGCAAAGGAGTTCCTGCTACAAAAAGAGCCCTGCATTTACTACTATCGTGCATTTATTATTGATGATTTTATTGATTGATGATTATTTATTATTGATGATTTATTATTGATGATTTCTTTTACAGCCAAGTCCTCACAGGGTTTTCAAGGCAAGAGGCCTTCAGAGGTGGCTTGCCCTTGCTAGACTCTGCCTAGCAACGCTGGTACTCCGGGCTCCCATTCAAATACCAACCAACTACAGTCTCCGTGTACAACCGGGGCTAACCCCACTTAGTTTGTGAGTTCTGACAAGATCGGGCTAGCCTGGGTTAGCCAGGTCAGGTAATAATAGCTATAGTCTAATTAAAATATCCCCCACGCATGCTTACTAGATCCATTAAAAGGTATTAAGAGTACATCATAAAAGCACTAGAATCTGTTTTGGGATGGTAGCCACGTTAGGAGAGCCAGTTTGGTGTAGTAGTGGTTAAGTGCGCGGACTCTAATCTAGGAGAACCGGGTTTGATTCCCCACTTCTCCACTTGGAGCTGCTGGATGACCTCGGGCAAGCCATAGTTCTGTCAGAGCTGTCCTTGAAAGAACAGTTCTGGAAAGAGCTCTCTCAGTCCCACCTACCTCAGAGGGTTGTCTGGCACTCCCTTCCCCCTCCCTCTTGCTCCCCCTCTGCCTCTCCTGCGAGACGGTGACAAAGTTTTGGAACCCTGAAGTTTTAGCACAATCCAAGACGGTTTTAGCTATTTATTGAACTGTCGGAATTTATTTCAATGTATGGTTCTTACTGTTGTTCACTGCCCTGAGCTCGGTGTACTCAGAGAAGGGTGGTATATAAATTAAATTATAAATTAAATGAATAAATAAATAAGGACCCTAGCTGCCTCTTCTTTCCCCTCTGGCTCTGGGAACATCATTGTCGGTTGCCTAGGCAACCCCAAATGGCGGCTGAGATCTTGTGAGCCAGCCTCGTGAGATCTCGGTTGGCTTCCTTGGTTGCCTAGGCAACCCCAGATGGCAGCTCTTGGCATTTTTTTTATTACAGTACCTTGATTTTATTTTACCCTTTGTTTTACTTTTCGTATTTACCTTGGGTTAGACTTGGGTGCTCCTGTTTGTGGATTTTTGGATTTGGAGTTTAACAGCATGCTTTTTTTGGCAATTAGCTATATGTTTGTAAAAGGAAGGGGTGAAAGAAATGAATCAGGTTGGTATAGTGGTTAAGTGCGCGGACTCTAATGTAGGAGAACCGGATTTGATTCCCCACTCCTCCACTCACAGCTGCTGGATGACCTTGGGCAAGCCATAGTTCTGTCCGAGCTGTCCTTGAAAGGAGCAGCTTCTGTCAGAGCTCTCTCAGCCCCACCTACCTCACAGGGTGTCTGTTGTGGGGAGAGGAAGGGAAAGGAGATTGTAAGCCACTCTGAGACTCCTTTGGGTAGTGAAGGGCGGGGTATAAATCCAATCTCTTCTTCTTCTTCCTTATTTGAAAGTGAGGCCAACTGTATCACCACTAACTTCTGATCATAGCAGTGTGCCATAGCTCCTGTTTTCTGTGTTCAATAGAACCCGGGAAGGGAAGAGTAGATTTCAATCTGCCCAGGGCAGCAACAGACTTCAGTCTGGGATTTTGATGGTGAATCTCCGATTCTTTAGAAGACTGACGTTTCATCTCTGATGGCGGTCTTACCTCTGGGGTTTCCAGGCAGCGTTTCATCCGGTGCCTGCTGAGATCATCCAGATGGTGGGGTTTGATGCGATGCCATCTGCGTGCTGCTTGAACCGACGGGCTGGCCTTGACATCAGAGGCCCCGACTGGCTGGCTTCCGTACATGGGAGAGAGACAAGCCTCATTTAGGAAGAGCTGCTGGTATCTGGGATTTTAGGAGATGTTATTCTCTTGTAAATCGCACTTGTGAGAACGTGGGATATTCATATTGGAGTTGGCAGTATTGCATGCACGAACAACGTGCTATCCCCTCTTTGAAAAAGCTTTTTGGAAAGGGATGTGTAAAAGCCGGCCGGCTCAGCCAGAGGTGGAACGGCTGTGTCCTCTCTACAGTCTCTACGCACATACTTTGGAATTGTATTGTTTGAAAGACTTACCTGCTGTGTTCTGAAGACAACGAACTGTTTTGAAACCCATTCCACACACAAAAGAACCTCCTCAGGAAACAGGAAACCTCCTCAGGAAACAATCCATAGACAAAAGAACCTCCTCAGGAAAGCTCTTCCATTAGCATGTTCGTAGCCTGGAGAACTATTACAAGATAATGACTCGGCCCTACCCCACCTTCCGGGGTAGATATAAATTACCTGCCTACCATTTTTCTGCTCACTTTGACACAGAGAGTACTCCATCTTTCTGTGTTACACCTCTGAGGATGCAGTTCGAAAGCAAGAACTTGCAAGTAGATAAATAGGTACCACTTCGGTGGGAAGGTAACAGCGTTCCGTGCACCTTGGTGTTTAGTCATGCCGGCCACATTACCACGGCAACGTCTTTGGACAGCGCTGGGTCTTCGGCTTTGAAACGGAGATGAGCACTGCAACCCTAGAGTCAGATTCGACTGGCTTTCGAGCAAGGGAACCTTTACCTATCTCAAAAAAACAGCCCTGCCAACAAAAGTCTGTATGGTCAAAGCAATGCCATTCCCTGTAGTAATGTATGGCTGTGAGAGTTGGACTACAAGGAAGGCCGAGCGCCGAAGAATAGATTCTTTTGAATTATGGTGGCTGGAGAAGACTCTTGAGAGTCCCTTGGACTGCTAGGAGATCAAATCAGTCAATCCTAAAGGAAATCAACCCTGACTGTTCCCTGGAAGGCCAGATCCTGAAGCTGAAACTCAATTACTTTGGCCACCAAATGAGAAGGGAGCCCTCACTGGAGAAGACCCTGATGCTGGGAAAGATTGAAGGAAAAAGAAAAAGGGGATGGCAAAGGATGAGATGGTTAGATAGCGTTATCGATGCAACGAATATGAATTTAAGCCAACTCCGGAGCACGACGGAAGACAGGAGGGCCTGGTGTGATGTGGTCCATGGGGTCGCAAAGATTCGGACTTGACTGTGTGACTGAACAAGAACAACATAATGGATTGATTGTCCATTATACCCTATGGGGACCAGTCTCCATAGGGTATGATGGAGTGCCCAGCGGACATCCCCCCCCCACTTCCTGATAACCCTGAGGTGGAGGAAAAGCCTCCAAACCAGGGGATCCCCTGCCCCCAACTGGGGATTAAAGATGAGCAGAACAACCATGAAATATTATGCCAAAAAAAATATCCACAGACTTATACATTCTCATCCAATATTCAGATTACTGGAGCTAATCAGTTCCTTAAAGATCATTCATAATGACGCCATCAACACCACGGACAATGCATGTCAAGCCTCGTTTCGTCCGCAACTTTGTCAAAGTGTGTGGCGTTGAAATTTCAATATCGTTAATTCATTTAGCAAGTGCTATGGCAAAATCTCTTAGAACCGTTCATCAATTGACTGGCGTGTTCACTCTGGGTCAAGTAATTCCTGGAGATTTGGGGTGTGAAGCCTGGGAAAGGACTTCCGCATGGCGTAATGTCACAGAGTCCACCCTCCAACGCTGCCATATTCCCCAGGGAAACTGATCTCTATTGTCTGAAGGTTGTAATTCCAGGAGATCTCTAGCCCACCCCACCCCCGGAAGGGTGGCAACCCCTAGGTTGTAGTATGAGCTAGAAGTCAGGCCAAGGAGAGGTCAGGGAGGAGTTTTGGCCCCAGGGCACAGGGCAATTGAGGCTGGCCATGGCGCCAGGACATGCCAGAGATCTGTTCTGACTTCCCCCCCTGTGGATTGACAGATGCACTTAGCCGGTTGCCTGAACACGTCCTGTGATGCTTTCCCCAGCCAGCCAGGTTTCTTGGCCAAGCCCTGCGGGTATTACAAGGAACGTGGCAAAGGTGTGCTGAAACCTGCCTTGGACACGGAGGGTCCCAGGTTCAATCTTTGCCGTTTCCAATCAATAAATGATCTCTGGTTCCAGGCGCTGAGAAAGACCTTTCTCTGCCTGGCCCTGGAGGGCTGCTGCCGGTCTGAGTAGGCAATGCTGAGTAGGCAATGCTGTTTTTTAGATTCATGTATATCTGCCAACCTAGCAGTTTGAAAGCAAGAAATTGCAAGTAGATAAATAGGTACCACTTCGGTGGGAAGGTAACAGCGTTCCGTGCGCCTTGGTGTTTAGTCATGCCGGCCACATGACCACGGAAACGTCTTCGGACAGCGCTGGCTCTTTGGCTTTGAAACGGAGATGAGCACCGCAACCCTAGAGTTGGATTTGACTGGCTTTCGTGCAAGGGAACCTTTACCTTAACTATATCTTTGTCAGCTGTTTCGGTTTCCACAGCTGGTTTCTGTTTTCCGCGGTTGGTTTCGTCAGCTTGTTTATATTGGTATGTGCACATTGTGTTTGTTCTTACGCAGTGCAGGCAACTTTTTAAAATTGAGTACACTCTTTATACCATCCAAGGTACGTCATTGATACGTACCACGGAACTGATTCGCACAACAAAACGATGCCAAACAGAAATGGTGGTGTTCGGGTCAAAATGGTGGGGATGAGGGATTAAAAATCTTCCTCAGTTCGGCGGGCTGGCGTTTCTGACTCCGTCTGAGGGACAGTCGCGTGTTTCTTGCCTTTTAGGTTTCCTTCTTCTGTCCTGCAGGGCTTCGGAGCCAGTTTGGTGTAGTGGTTAAGCGCGCGGACTCTAATCTGGGAGAACCGGGTTTGATTTCCCCACTCCTCCACTTGCACCTGCTGATGTGACCTTGGGTCAGTCACAAGCTCTGGCACAGCTGTTCTCTCAAGGACAGTTTCTGTCAGAAGTTCTCTCAGCCCCACCTACCTCACAGGGTGTCCGTTGTGGGGAGGGGAAGGGAAAGGAGCTTGTAAGCCGCTCTGAGATGCCTTTGGGCAGTGAAGGGCAGGGTATAAATCCAAACTCTTCTTCTTCTTCTCTTCTTCGGAGAGGATGCAAGGAGCTGTGCCCTGCTGATAGTCCTGTTCTCCCGCCCCAACAGACATACCTTTCGCTCTGGTCTTGATTCTGTGCTGTAGAAAGTTCTACAGGGACAAAATTGGGGCACTCGGGAGCGTCCCCACATGATGGCTAGTTTTGACTGAATTGTGCTGGTCACGCACCGAATAAAAACTGACTGACTGACATGATGGCTAGCTTGGAGGGTGGGTAGGGGTGAGAGCCTGTTTGCCAAAGGCTGGTGAGGTAGTCTGAGGAAGAGGGTAAGAGTGTCAACAACGACACCACAAGGGATCTACTTCCCTGCGTGAGCGTCTCCTGCGCTTCCCGAAACAGCTGCCAGTTTGGCGTGCCAAGATCCGGATCGGCCCCTTTGACTGTTTGATCGAAAGTTTTGATCTTAATGTATTTTCACAACCGGTTTCTGTTTCTGGCCGGAGGCACTGTTAGGAGACTCATTCGGGCCGCGAAATGTTTTTGCGCTTTGGGATGCTACGTGCTTTTATGCTCCTGACGTTTTTATGGGCCGGGTTTTTAATGCTTTGTCGGTTTGCATGACTTTACGCTTCTGCGAAGTGCGAGCCACTTGGGGCGGACCTCTGAAAGGGCACTCTAGGAATCGTCTAAATTAAATAAGCATGGTGCTAGGGATGCCCACCTGCAGGTGGGGCGTGGAGGTCACCCAGAATTACGACTGACCTCCAGAGCGCAGAGATCCATTCCTCCGGGGAAGATGGCTACTCTGGAGGGTGGCATTGGACCCCACTGAGGTTGCTCTCCTCTCCAAATTCTGCCTTCCCCAGCTTCCACTCCCAAATCTCCAGGAATCTTCCAACCTGGAGTTGGGAACCCTAATGTGTTGCTGGTGAGTCTAGGGTTGCCGACTCTGGGTTGGGAAATTCCTGGGGAAATGGAGCCCGAGGAAGGCAGAGTTTTGGGATGTAATGTGGCCCTTCAAAGCAGCCATTTTCTCCAGGGGAACTGATCTCTGTTGTCCGGAGATCAGTTATGAACATAAGAACACAAGAGAGAAGCCAGTGGCCCGTCCAGTCCAACACTCTGCCACACAGTGGCCAAAAATACCATCAGGAGGTCCAGCAGTGGGGCCAGAACAAGAGAAGCCCTCCCACTGTTGCCCCCCAAAAACAGTCAGGTTCGGACCCTTGCCTGGTGAGGCTTGTTTTTGTACCACGATCAATAACTGTACATCAATGCCCTATACTGTTAATGCTGTTACTTTCACTTTTGTAACCCCTGCCTGCTTTGCCCATCTGCCTGTTCTGCTTATTACCTTATCAGTCCTCCCTGACATTCCTATGGGGAGGGGAGCGTGTGAATGAATGTAAGGAGTGTTGTAGAGGCTCCGCCGGTAACTTTCCCTAAGCAGCCCCCACGTAGTCCACGGGCCCAGCTGGGTCCATGGCCTTGGGAGACAAGAGTCTTAAGATACAGCTAGTTGGGTCGTATATTCTCTCATGACCTGTAGTAGCCTAGGTGACTGAGTGTGACGTATGCCTGAGGGTGGGACCCTACACCTCTAACCTTGTTCCTATGCTATCGATCGCCAGTTCTGGCAAAGGTGTTCACATGATCAGAAGCCATACTTTACTAATAAACCTGCTCAAGGACTATTGTGTACGGAGTGGTTACTTCAGGACCTGACAAGCACCAAGAATACAGAGCCTCATTTGCCCCAGACTGAGAGTTCCTATCTATACCTTGTGGCTAATAGCTACTGATGGACCTCTGCTCTGTATGTTTATCCAGTTCCCTCTTGAAGCTGTCCATGCTTGTAGCTGCCACCACCTCCTGTGGCAGTGAATTCCATGTGTTAATCACTCCTTGGGTGAAGAAGGACTTCCTTTTATCTGTTCTAACCCGACTGCTCAGCAATTTCATCGAGTGCCCACGAGTTCTTGTATTGGGAGAAAGGGTGAAAACTACTTCTTTCTCGACCTGCTCTATCCCATGCATAATCTTGTAAACCTCGATCATGTCACCCCTCAGCCGACATTTCTCCAAGATAAGGAGCTGAAGAGTTTTGATAGCCCTACTGGTGACCTGCCTAGCCTATCTGAGTTGGCTGAATTGGGGTCCTGATTAAAGGCATCCGATGTGAGGGGTAGACCAAAATCTTGTGGTCAGTCCTGTTATAAATAAAAGAATTTCTGCACACCCATTTGGCAGCTCCCTGATTTTTGCCAGATTAACAGAAAGCAGATTGTTCAGAAACGTGCAAACATCATGTTGCCTTCTTCTTTGGCAAGATTCGTAACCCCTGTCCCAGCGCAAAATCGGAACAAAGTCAAAATCATCAGTGGAGAACCGAAAACTCTCCACTGTACATTAGATATGAAAATTCGGCTTTGCTCTGTCAGAGGCTGCCTGGCATTGTTAGAATCCGTGCTTCCTCCCAGGACGGTCCTCTTCTAATATCTGAATTCCCCTCCCCCTTCATTTAAGTTCATTTTAAATTCTACCAGATCTGAAAACTGACACTCCCAACAGCCCTTGAAAATCAAGTACTTTGTAAAGATTTGCAGCTGTTAGCTATTAATCACAATCAAAGCGGAATAAAGTTCAGTCTCTGTTAAAAAAACGAATTTGCTCGGGGCTATTAATGCCCTCGCTCTGACCTGGATGGCCCAGGCTCGCCTGATCTCGTTAGATCTTGGAAGCAGGATCAGGCAAGGTTACTACTTGGATGAGTGATCACGGAGGAAGGCCAGGCTTCCTACACCTCTCTTTGGTCGAATCTGCATTTGCATTTTTAAATCAGTTTCGTGCTGCTGTAGACGCCGTTGGCCGAATCTGCATTTGTCTTTCCCACCAGCCTTTTGACTCCATCTTCAAAAAAGCTGTCCACATTTGGTGTCGTTTTCACACCTCAACAGTGCTAGCATACTTTCGCACTTCCACATATGTTTATCGTCCTTTCGGGGCGGCTCCACTGTCATTGCGCCTCTGCACCGCTTTAAAAGAATCTTCTCCAAACAACATTCAAACAAGCATAGAAAAAAGACAGCATCACAGCAGCATGCAACTGATTTAAAAACGCAAATCCAGATTCGACCGTTTTCTCGACAAGTTGTTTGGAGAAGATTCATTTAAAGCGGTGTGGAGGTGCAATGACAGTGGAGCCGCCACAAGAGGGTGATAAACACATGCAGACATGCAAAAGTATGCTAGCACTGTGAAAACGAAAGCAAATGTAGACAGATTTTTCGGAGTCAGAAGGCTAGGACACCGGTGGGAAAGACAAATGCAGGTTCTGTCTCCCTTGACCTGACCTGGATGGCCCAGGTGAGCCTGATCCCATTAGATCTTGGAAGCTAAGCAGAGGAGCGGCCTTGGTTAGTATTTGTACCAAGGAAGTCCAGCGTCACTATGCAGCGACAGGCAATGGCAAACCAACTCTGAATGTCTGTTGGGGAACTGGACAGCACGGGGTAGACTCCGATGTCTGTGATTTTCAATTTAAATTGCCCAGGCTAGCCTGATTTTGTCAGACCTCAGAAGCTAAGCAGGGTCGGCCCTGGCTAGTATTTGGATGGGAGACCTCCAAGGAATACCAGGGGCATGATGTGGAGACAGGCAGTGGCAAACCACCTCTGAAGTCTTTTGCCTTGAAAACCGTACGAGGTCACCGTAAGTCAGTTGCGGCTTGATGGCATTAAAAAAAAAATTAAATAGGTTATGAACATTAATGGTTTATGACTAACAGAATACTCAATCTGGGGGGACAATAAATTATTTGTGGGTTGGATAATGCCATCTTTTTCGTTCACTCTCCCCTAATCCCTCTCTTTTCTACAGGCCCCATCTCAGATGGCTTTTACCCAGGCAGGTCCTGTGATCCCCAACGGTGCCTCCTCCCATTTCCGCCAGCGGAAAAGCCAGTCCGATCTAACCCTATGTCCTTGACGGAAATTAAACAAAGATCTGGAATTAGATCTGCTTTGCTAGAACCTGGGAGCGGTGTGACATTTTGTTTCAGTCCATTCTGTTTCTCTCCCGTATAGACAATCGAAGCATTGAATATTGTTTTATTGGTAAATGGCACGAATGGAAGTCAATTAACAACTATGGTTTTGCATTACAGTAAACAACTAATTATGTGTAAATCCAGAAAAAATCATTTGTTAATCATTACAGGGACAGCATAATGAAGATCTCATGTTCCAAGCCATTTAAATCAGCAGTTATGTAACTGACCTGGGTGTCGTTTTCCGTTTCAAGCTGTATTCATTACAGTGGAGAAGTAAAACCACCACAACAAAAAATCACCAAGAAGGGAACAGCTGCTTGAACTCCATAGCACTGGCAACTCCAAAACTTTGAAATTCCTAAGGGTTATTGGTTTTAAGATTGGGCCCTCCTATTTATATGTATTAATTCATATTTCTTGGGTTAAGTTTTTTGTTCCCCTTCCTTTTTCATAATTTGGGCAATCTCCAGGCCTCACCTGGAGGCTGGCAACCCTAGATACCGGTGATGGTTTTCTTGCCTACCTTTAATAAAATTAATAATAATAAAAAAGGATTCGGTAAGGACAGGGGTGGATGAAGGCTCACTGGTGCCCTAAGTATTGCCCAGTCTTGGTGCCCCCTCCTCTCCACACTGACCCCCAGTCCATTTTAGTCGTTGACCTGTCTGACCAGATAGACAATGCAGGTTGCAGCAATACAAAAATTTATTCCTATGATCACACAAGATACTGTACAAACCAAGCCAAGCTTTGGCTACATAAAGGTCTACAAAAAGGCAATATAATATGAAAAGTACTGAGACTGACGAGTGATTTCGGCTCCCGCATACTTTATTAGTTCAAGAACAAGACAACTTTACCCGGCTCGCAGGCCGGTTTATATCCCCGGAAAACCCCACACCCCAAACACACCCCACTCAAGAAATTGGCTATTTACAGTGGCCGAGAGTTCCATAGGCTCTCGGCCGGGAGCCTAACCCTCTGATTGGAGCGGGCTAGGATCCGCCGAGTCCTTTGTTCAGGTGAGCGAAGCTGGGACAGTTTTTGCCTGACCGCATGGCTTCATAAGAACATAAGAGAAGCCAATGTTGAATCAGGCCAATGGCCCATCTAGTCCAACACTCTGTCACACAGCGGACAAAATATACCAGGTGCCATTAGGGGGTCCAGCAGTGGGGCCAGGACACTAGAAGCCCTCCCACTGCTGCCCCCTCCAGCACCAAGAATAGAGTGCATCACCTGCCCCAGACTGAGAGTTCCCATCTATACCCTGTGGCTAATAGCCCCTGATGGACTTCTGCTCCAGATGTTTATCTAATTCCCTCTTGAAACTGTCCATGCTTGTAGCTGCCACCACCTCCTGTGGCAGTGAATTCCATATGTCAATCACTCTTTGGGTGAAGAAGTATTTCCTTTTATCTGTTTTAACCCGACTGCTCAGCAATTTCATGGAGTGCCCAGGAGTTCTTGTATTGTGAGAAAGGGAGAAAAGGACTTCTTTCTCAACCTGCTCAATCCCATTCATAATCTTATAAACCTCGATCATGTCACCCCTCAGCCGTCATTTCTCCAAGCTAAAGAGCCCCAAGCATTTTAACCTTTCTTCATAGGGAAGGTGTTCCAACCCTAGTTGCCCTTCTCTGCACTTTTTCCAGTGCTATAATATCCTTTTTGAGATGTGGCGACCAGAACTGTACACAGTATTCCAAATGAGGTCGCACCAATGATTTATACAGGGGCATGATGATACTGGCTGATTTGTTTTCAATTCCCTTCCTAATAATCCCCAGCATAGCGTTGGCCTTCTTCATACTGTCTAGACATTTTCTTGCCTGGCATGTGGTCAGGTCTGATTGCATTATGTCTGATTGTAGTATGTCTGAGTACATTACACAACATCTAGTTTAATATTTCACAAGTGAAAGGTATCAAAGTTCCAATATTCATGACCTGAAAGGCATTTTTCTACATTTTTGTTCACCCTTTTCCCCAACTTTGTGGTGCCCCCCCCCTTCAGCCCTGGCGCCCTAAGCACCTGCTCAGTCTGCTTCATGGTTAATCTGCCACTGGGTAAGGATTTCCTTTTACCCTGAGTGGCTTTATCTGGAGCCGACGCGGCAGCTTTAAAACTTTATCTGAACTGCCGCAAAAAACCTCCGCGTTGGTTCCTGCTGCACCCTGTTAGTGACATGGTGGGGTTGCATGCAAACCTGCATTTATTTCTTCCTTGTTATGAAAATGCATGTGAGTACTGGGGGGGCGGGGAGAGAGTACCGTCCCCCCGAACGATGGGAACGGTCCGAATGATGCCACGCTACAGGAATCCCTTCCACGTGGCTGTAGAGCTCAGGGACGCGGCGGAGACCCTCGCTCGAGCCTCTCCGCGATCCGTTGCTCTGGCCTGGCTCGGCGATCCGCGGCCCGGCCTGGCTCGACGCCGGAACCCGGAAGTGGAGGGAGTGATTTCGGTCCACGCGGGCGGCTCTCGGCCGGGGAGGCTGCTCCGTTGCCATGTCGACGGCGATGAACTTCGGGGCCAAGAGCTTCAAGCCGAAGCCGCCGGACAAAGGCTCTTTCCCCCTGGATCATTTGGGTGAGCGAAGGGAAGGCGGGGCTCGGAGCCCTCCCACTCGGCCAAGGCGCTAGTCCCGTTGGCCCTTCTGGGTGTTGAAGGGACTGGAGTTCAAGGGAGCTCCCGGGTCATCTGGGGGGGGTTGGACTAGATGACCTCGGAGGTCCCTTCCAACTCTCTGATTCGGTTCCGGGTGGATCCCTAGCTAGACACTGTGCTCTAAGTCAGCAAATAAAAACGAATTTCAGTAAGATGAGGGGTGACATGATCGAGGTTGATAAGATTATGCGTGGGACAGAGCAGGTTGAGAAAGAAGTCCTTTTCTCCCTTTCTCACAATGCAAGAACTCCTGGGCACTCCATGAAATTGCTGAGCAGTCGGGTTAGAACAGATAAAAGGAAGCACTTGAAGAAGAAAGGTTTTATTGTATTTAGCCATGGGCCATTACAATCCAAAAGTAACAACAGAAAAACAACAACTATAAACATAGATAATTGTATAAAATTGAGTATAGTCTAAAATATTTAAAAGGTATAAAACCGCAGCTATGAACAGGGTGTCTGTTGCGGGGAGGGGAAGGAAAAGGAGCTATGAACAGTTAATTGAATCACAGTATATCCACTAAAATCAATGTTAACTAGTTCCCTAAGACCAGTGTTGGCCCCTATTTTCTTTGCAGCCAAAGCAAATAAAGCCATTCTATAGGATATATTGGCATTAGAAGCACTTCTTCACCCAAAGAGTGATGAACACATGGAAATCACTGCCACAGGAGGTGGTGGCAGCTACAAGCACGGACAGTTTCAAGAGGGAATTGGATAAACATATGGAGCAGAAGTCCATCAGTGGTTATGAGCCGCAAGGTATAGATAGGAACTCTCAGTCTGGGACAGGTGATGCCCTCTATTCTTGGTGCTGGGGGGGCAGCAGTGGGAGGGCTTCTAGTGTCCTGGCCCCACTGCTGGACCCCCTAATGGCACCTGGTATTTTTGGCCACTGTGTGACGTGTTGGACTGGATGGGCCATTGGCCTGATTCAATATTGGCTTCTCTTATGTTAAGATTGGATGTGCAGGTAGGTACCCCAAAAATATGCCTTAGTGAACTAGGGTACACATCATCTGTTTTATATCATTTCTGCCCAAATGTGAAATCCAGGCTATTGGATGGATTATACTGCTTTTATTGCATAGCTTTTTAATTGCAGTAAGCTAAAGAAATGCTTATGCAACTACTTTTATTTTGTTGTTTAATGGCAGTAAGCAAAATAAATACGCTACCCAACTCTCTCCCTTGCTGTCTATATTCAAGAATATAGAATAATTTGTTTTTTCCCCTCCCTTATGATTTCAGGCTACAACACCTGGGTTGATATATGTATATATGTTTATGAATGTGTGTCTATGATATATATGTATTAGTGACCACTGAGGAAGGCCCTTTGGGGCCGAAACGCGTTTGGTCTTCAGTTGTATAGTGTTGACCCATCCTTTGTATGAGTATTTGTATGTTTTTATATGTCTGGAACTGAAAAATTTTTATCAGAAAGTATTTTAACAAGTGTACACCTTAATAAATTTCTATATTTATATTATATTAGTCAGCTTGGCCCCCTTGGTTCGCAGTGTGATTTTGGGTTGAGTTTTCCCTTCCCCCCCTTTTTTCAGCTCTTGTGTGTAGAATAGCCAGGAGATCCTAAAATTGTCTGGTAGGCAGAAGTTCTAGCAACTTGTAGAAGAAGAAGAGGAGTTGAATTTATACTAGGCTTGCCAAGAACTTACCGCATGGTGGCGGGGGATGGATACGTCCTCGTAGTACCATCCCCGGGGCACGGACAGGTGCGGAGCACCATGCCGTCGCCAGGAAGTGATGCTAGGTGACGCTCTGGCAATTTGGCTAGAAACTCAATGGTACCTTCCTGGCGACGGCATGGTGTGTTACAAGGAGGACTGGTCTGGCCAGGGAGCATGCGTCCCCCGCTCCCACACAGTAAGTACTTGGGAACCCTAATCTATACCCTGCCCTTCACTCGGAATCTCAGAGCAGCTTACAGTCTCCTTCCCTCCCTCTCCCCGCAACAGAGACCTTGTGAGATCGGTGGGGCTGAGAGAGCTCTTTCGAGAACTGCTCATGAGAGAACTGTGACTGACCCAAGGTCACCCAGCTGGCTACCTGTGGAGAGGTGGGGAATCAAACCCGACTCTCCAGATTGGAATCTGCCAGTCTTAACCACTACACCAAACTGGCTCTTTTAGTGTTATACACCACTAGGTGGTAAGTTAGACTTGTATTTAAGGCAACAGATGTTTCAGAGGTGGTTTGCCATTGCTTTCCTCTGCGTCATGAGCCTGGTATTCCTTGGAGGTCACCCTTCCAAATACTAACCACGGCCGACCCTGCTTAGCTTCTGAGATCTGACAGGGTCGGGTTAGCATGGGCTATCCAGGCCAGGGCAGCAGTTTAGGCGTGATAACAGTAATTGTTGGGACAGGTTATTGACATCCCCATGTAACGTAACGGGTGATCGTCTCTCTTTATGTATTTAATTCATTTCTCATCCACGTTTCTTGTTGGGACTCCAAAAGGAATACAGAATTCTAAGAGAAACATGCAGTGAAGACCAGTATGATGTATGCAACGAACTGTGTGCCAAAAGTAGGCCACACAGTTTAAAGAACAATGAAATAAAAATAGTGCAGTACATCCAATGCTTGTTTTTTCATGCTTGGAGAGAAATGTGATAAAGACAAGAATATGCTCACCCTGGTCCAGGAAGGCATATTTTCTTTTGTACTAACCTGTACATGTATTCCTACTTAAATTAGTATTTATTTACTTATTCTTCTGTTGCACCCTCAGAAGTATTTTTGTTTTCAAAAAAATTACACAGCAATAAATTTGTACATTTTAAAAGGGTGCAAAATAATAATAAATATAAACTGTGGGAAAGAATTGGAGGGTCATTTATCTTATAGAAGAAAGGTGTAATCTCTACCTTCACCCGAATAATCCACTCCTAAATTACATATCAGATGTATTTTTTTCCTCATACAGCAATGCATTAGCACTCTTTCATCCTGCTCTTCCAAAAAATTCGGAGCAGCTAGGAAGGCTGTTTTTTAATCTATGATTGCAGCATTCTTGGGAGCCAGCGTGGCATAGTGATTGGAGTTTCAGAGTAGGGTCTGGGAGACCTAGGTTCGAATCCCCACTTTACCACTGAGGCTCGCCTTGGGCCAGTCATCCTAGCCTACCGCACGGGGTTGTGAGAATAAAACGGAGGAGAGAAGAATGATGTAAACCACTTTGGGTCTCTATTGGGGGACAAAGATGGGGTATAAATGAAAGGTAAAGGTTTCCCTTGCTCCAAAGCCAGTCGAGTCCACCTCTAGGGTGTGGTGCTCATCTCCGTTTCCAAGCCGAAGAGCCAGCACTGTCTGAAGACTTCTCCATGGTCACGTGGCCGGCATGACTGAATGTCAAGGCGCACAGAACACTGTTACCTTCCCACACCAAAGCAGTATCTATTCATCTACTTGCAATTTCTTGCTTTCAAACTGCTTGTTTGGCAGGAGCTGGGGCCAGAGACGGGAGTTTGTTCCGTCACGCGGCACTCTTGGGTCTCGAACTGCCGAGCTACAGACCTTCCAGTCTGCAGCTCAGCGTCTTAACCTCTGAGCCACCGCGCCCCCCCCATAAATGACTTAAATAAAGACAAAAACATATAGCCATTCTTTAAAAATATACACAGTGATAGTGGGTATTAAGATTAATAATTGGAAAAAAGAAGCACAGATTAGCAAGATATAAAATGTAGGAAATAAACGGGGAGTAAGTTGTCTGAGTCTCGCTGATTTAAGGTCTGCCACAGAACCTAGCAGTTCCAAAGCAAGAAATTGCAAGTAGATAAATAGGTACCACTCCAGTGGGAAGGTAACAGCGTTCCGTGCACCTTGGTGTTCTGTCATGCTGGCCACATGACAACGGAAACGTCTTTAGACAGTGCTGGCTCTTCGGCTTTGAAACGGAGATGAGCACTGTAACCCTAGAGTTGGATTTGACTGGCTTTCGAGCAAGGGAACCTTTACCTTCACAGAACGTCTTGGGAAGGTGAAACTCTCCCTGCCTGTCAGTCCTGTCCCTGGGACATTCCGTTTTGTTCTGGAGGTGATTCTGTATCTCTTCCCCTTCCTGCGTACCTGTTTCAGGTGAATGTAAAGCCTTCAAAGAAAAATATATGAAGTGTCTGCGGGATAACGGCTTCGAGAACAACTTGTGCAGGCATGAATCGAAAGAGTACCTGGAGTGCAGAATGGACAGGCAAGTGCTTCCCCACTTCTTGCAAGATCTCCCTTGTGCTAATCAATGGGATATCTGCTCTGGCGTGGTGGATGCCAGATCAGCTTACGCCAGGATGTCAGCTGTCCGTCCCTCTATGTGGTTTATCTGTGAAATCATTAGTGGGGTGGTGGGGGTATTCCACAATTTTGCCTCTGATCTGTTGCTTGCGTGCTTGCGGGCAATGTTCCCTCTAAGCTGTGGAGTCCTGTGAGCAAAAATTCTACTTTGTGAGCGACTGGCGGTAAAGCTGTGAGCAAATGTCTTGGCCGCTGCATAAATTGGTTTGCTCTGGAGGTGTCCTTGCTGAGCTAAGACAAAAGGGTGTGAGCCGGAGGCTAAAAAAACTGTGAGCTAGCTCACACTCACTCAGCTTAGAGGGACACACTGCTTGCAGGAGGGGAAAAACGAGGGCTGTTGTTTTAGAAAACACCCTCTGCACATATTCAATTGCTGCTCAGGCTTGGAAATGGATTTGAAGTGTGGAGATTTGTTCTGACTATGCAGATACATCTTGCAAAGCTTTATGCTTATTTCTCTGTGCATAAGAATAATGATGTAATAGCGGCACTGTGGTGTCCTTGCTTATTGGGAGACTGTTTCTCCTTTAAAACTCTGTGTACATGAACTTAGTAGGTTTCTGCTGCCACCAGTCTCTCAAACATCAAAACTCAACTCTGACAGGCTTATCTCTCTCATATATAGCCACACAGGCTGAACTCTCTTGCTCATACAGCCACACAGGCTGAACTCTCTTGCTCATACAGCCACACAGGCTAAACTCTTTTATATAGCCACACAGGCTAAACTAAGCTCCAACTGCTTCCTCTGTCACACAGACTCTCACAAAAACTCTCCACGCTTGTCTATTCAAGAACACAGAATCACCTCAGCGACATCTCTCCTCCCACACTCTCAGTCATCTGCCAACCACATCACACTCGTCTCCCTCTATCACTCTCCTTACATTACTGCAGCCACACTAAACATTTAAAGAAACACACACACCAAAGCAAGAAATCATTACAGGCACAGAGATTTTCATGGTGCCTGGCTTTGCACAATGTTATTCCGCTTTTCACCAGGAGGGCAAGGAACTCTGGGATCTCCCTGGGTGTTTTACCTCACATTCCAAGCCCGTTTTGATCCATGAGGGCTAGAACCGTGCCTTTCCCTGGGCATAACCCTAAGGCACCCCGCCAGCACACAGCCCCGCGCATGACATCTCTTACTTTACTGTTTTAAGGGGCCGAGATGGTGGAGCACCAGTGACCCAAATAAACGTGCTGCTTCCAAGCTTAATATTCTCTCTATTTTTTTTTTAATTTAGGCAACTGATGGCCAGAGAACCACTGGAAAAACTAGGTTTTAAAGACCTCATGGGAGAGAAGGTCGAAGCCAAGAACGAGAAGGCATAATGAAGGAAAGACGATTCTTGGCTCCCTCTGGTGGAACGTAACAGCTGCAGCAGATCCTATTGTACGTTGGGGGAAAGTATTTCTTTTTTGGGGGGAGGGCCATTTGTTCCAAAAGGAAATATCGAAACGATCACCCCCCGTGGAACGCTGCCCAAGATCGAGGCGGAGGGTGAATCCTCCTTGGAGGTTCAGATTTTTACTGTGTGCTCCAGCACTCGTTTCACAGATAGGGCCCGGGGATTTGCTGAAAGGCTGGGGGCAGAGAAACTGTGTTCTCTTGTGCTAGCTGAACACGGGAGGGTCAGAGGGCCCGCTCACAAGGATCCTTGCGGGCGTGCCTTTGGCAATAATGCACATAAATCAAAATCTACCCGTCTTCTCAACGGCGGAGGTTTCTCCCCGAAATGGCAGTATGGATCTTAAGCATAGGTGCTTAGAACTTGGCTTCCAGTAGAACTTCTGTTTGAGCAGAGGCCTTTGGAGACGGCATAGTATATAAAGGGCGGTTGCTGTGTAAGCTGTGTTTTGGGGGGAAATAAACCCTTGTCTTTTTTATTCCTGAATTCTTGCTCTCCTTTCTTCTGTCTGCAGCTCTTCCAGATTTGGGGGGGGGGGGAGGTGTTTCTTATTAGAGGCAAGTCTTTCGGGACTGTTCCTTAATCTCCAAATTCTGTCCCTCGGAAAACTGGCCCGTTATCTAATACTACGTGATGATATTGTGCATTTCACAATGCTCATGTGCAGCGTTTTCCACTTGTGGGGCTGCTGCGAGCGCACCAGCTTTGTTTGGAAACGCGGGCCTCGATCTGGAACGGAGTTTGGCACGTGGGATTAGCTACTCTGGCAAGTAAGGGGGTTTGTTGCTTTGTGAAAAAAACCATTTAGAGGGGGGGGTCCTTGAGCAAAAGGCCTGTCATCATGGGACTAATGATGTATGGAAAAGAACATGCGGATGTGAGGGAGGAACCGGTGGCTCAGTGGTAAAGTATCTGCTTGACACACAAAAGGTCCCAGGTTCAATCCCCAGCATCTCCAGTTAAATGATACAGCAGTACGTGCTGGGAAAGACCTCCACCTGAGACCTTGGAGAGCCGCTGCTAGTCAGTTCTGACCCTGATGGACCAAGCGTCCGATTCAGTATAAGGCGGATTCGAGTGCTCACGTGATGCTAAACCAGAAAGGCCAGGTCCTTTCCCTCCCCCTGAGTGATACGGTACAAACGTGAGAAGAATCTTCTGTGCCCTTCCAAGGAGAGGAATGACATTCTTCCGTGCTTCTACCAAGGGAAACTGCTCGAGGCGGTAATGGAACCCACCGCTGCTGGTAGAACAACCACAGCATTTTTTTGACAGGGCGCCTGTGAGATCTTATCCTGTAATGCTAAACATTCCCCCCATAAGTGGCAGGGAGTCCATTCACTTGTGGAATGTGTAACTCCTGAAGATCGTGCACAAGGGCAAGTGTGTCGCCTCTGTGGATCGCGACTTTCCCGGGGGCCACCTTGGCCTCTTAAGAACATAAGAACATCAGAGAAGCCAATGTTGAATCAGGCCAATGGCCCATCTAGTCCAACACTCTGTCACACAGCGGCCAAAATATACCAGGTGCCATCAGGAGGTCCAGCAGTGGGGCCAGGACACCAGAAGCCCTCCCACTGCTGCCCCCTCCAGCACCAAGAATAGAGGGCATCACCTGCCCCAGACTGAGAGTTCCCATCTATACCTTGTGGCTAATAGCCTCTTGGGCTTTGTGCTTACAAAACGCTTAACCAGGACTTGTTTTTCCTTAACTCCGGATAAGCTGCATTGTGGCCATATATCTAAACCAGGGGGCCCCAACCTTTTTGAGACTGTGAGCCCCTTTGGAATTATGACACGGTGTGGTGGGCGCAGCCACGAAATGGCTGTCACGAAGCGACTGCTTCGGGAGGCGGAGCTAGCCACAAAATGGCTGCCACGGCTTACCTTCTGTCAGACAGTGAAGGTCCGTGTACTGCGGTGGAAGCTGCTGCCAAGCAGTGTTTTTAAAAATCTGCACAGCCGCTCAAAAATCTTGCTGGGCAGCAACCTGACGTGGCCCCCCCTGCTTTCTAAAAACACCTGGTGGGTGCCAGGAGAGGTGTCGGCGGGCAGGCACCACGGTGCCCATGGGCGCTGTGTTGGGAACCCCGACCTAAACCGTGGTTAAGGATTGGCTGTGGCACTTTGTTTTTAAATAAAGACAACGTTAAGCCGGGTCTGAGTCCTGCTGGTCAGGAGAAAAGCTGGGATAGAAACAGTTTAAATAAATCGAGCAGGATGTGAAACCCTAGTGGGAACTGAGTGTGAATTGTGCAGAGAGAGACAGGGGGTGCCCAGGAATCACGCCTCCGGAGTATATTCCAGAACTGGGATCCTCAACTGGAATTCCTGGTGGGGAGAGGTTATTGGCTAAAAGTGGCGTGCATGCATGCTTTCTCAGGAGTAACTCTGTCCTGAGGCTTGTGGTGGTTATATTTTGGGGGCACAGATCTATCCCAGGATTTAAATCCCCCAAAGATCTGCCCATCCATCAGTAGAGGTGAAAGTCATGTGATTACTTTCCCAAAAAGCACAAACCCAAACTCTTGAAAGAACCCCACACATTTCCACATGCAGGCAGCTGGGCGACCTTGGGTCAGTCACAGTTTTCTCAGAGCTGTTCTCTCAAGAGCAGTTCTCTCAGAGCTCTCTCAGCCCCACCCACCTCACAGGGCATCTGTTGTGGGGAAGTGAAGGGAAAGGAGATTGTAAGCCGCTCTCAGACTCCGAGTGAAGGGCGGGGTATAAATCCGACTCTCCTCCTCCTCCTCCACTGGTTTGTTTTCTTTCTTCTCTCTTGAAACTGCCCATCCCAATCTCTTCCTTTGCTGGAAAGTGTGAAAAAAGGTGCAAGGTTTTTAAGAAGACAAAGAGAGAACAGTCCTCTTCTTTTGCTGGACTAGAGCGAAAATGACTATTGGGACGTGTTGTGTCTTGGGCACTTCCCAAAGTGTTGCGCCAGTGCATTATTCACTGCAGCCTTTACATCTTCAAATGATTGTTGCCGATCCCAGCTCTGCGGTTTCTTGGGAGTCCTGATGAAAAACCAGCCTCTGCCAACACAAGCAGTGAAGCGTAGGAATACCAGCCGCTTGTGCAGACATCCCTTTGTTTCTGTGAACTGGCAGGCTTTAAGGCCTGGAGTGGTTTTTAGGACAAGGATAATCCCGAGGACTGCCTGCTCCAGCACAGTCCCGTTCCACAGGATCTTTGTCAAAATGCCTTGTTCTGAGTGCAGCTCAATGGAGGCAAATATTCACTCAGGGCAAGGCCTCCTCGGTGGTGGCCTGATTATGGAACAGCTTGCCCCGAGAGCTTTGCTTGGGGACGACATTGATTGTCATTTTGAGTCCAGGTGAGGATGATTTTGCCTCAGTTCATTGTTGGTTTTTTTTTTTTTTAAATTAAAAACTATTTGACATTCAATCATTCTTCATTCATTTGTTTTATCGGGAATGTCTCGATAGCTCAGTGACTTTTTAGACCGGAAGAAACATCCAACGACCCAAAATGGTCATATTAAGGAATTAAAACAATACGATGTTATGGTGTTGATTTATAGCGGGTCAGTGTGATAGAGTGATTCGAGTTTCAGACTAGGGGTCTGGGAGACCTGGGTTCGGAACCATACTCCGCCATGGAGGCCAGCTGGGTGATTTCGGGCCAGTCACACGCTCTTTTTCTGTCTCAGCTTAGCCCACCTCACAGGGCTGTTGTGAGGATAGAATGGAGGAGGGGCAAGCAACGCAAGTCACTTCAGGTCTCCATTGGAGAGGAAGGCAGGGTATACATACTTTAGAAAAACACAAAACACAGAAGGCCCAGATTATTTTAGATTCATGCAGGAAGACATTTAATGGCTGCTATCAGAGACTTTAAATTACACCTGCATTCTTTTATTGTGTTGCATTAAGGCTTTTTTCCCTTGCTTGCTAGTTAGGGTTCTTTTTTTAAACAAATTGTCATGGTTTCTTTTTTAAAAACGGACTTAGCACTTTTGATTAAGCCTATTGTTAACTCCTATCGAGGTCGTAAAAGAAGGATACTTCTGTCAATTATGCTGGCAGGTGATAATCAAAAGCTGACTAGGATGGTTGCCAAATATGGTTGGTTGGCGTACCAAACTAGGAAAGGGATACAGAAGTACAGATAGGCCTAGATTTAATTTCTGATCTCAATATTAATTTTATCATTCTGTATTTTAGACTCCTATTTGTAATTTTAGTTTCCTATTTATAATTTTAGATGCCATTATATTTGATAATTTTACTGCTCCTTTATCTGTATTTATTTGCCTTCTATAATATTGAAGTTGGTCTGTGACCGTAATAAAGAACTGGACTTAGCACTGCACTGCTATTCTTATTTATTGTGTTACATTTTTGGGTGTTATTTGGGTATACATTTTTGGGTGTTATTTGGGTGTTATCGGACTCATGCGGTAGTGGAGAGGCATGATAAAATAAAGCTCTTAAATAAAGCTGCAGTTTGTGCTGCTGACTGGCGGCAGACAGCTTGCGCAGGTGTTTGCTTGTGTAAGATCAGAGAGCTCTGAATGGCAGAACCGATTCTCAGCTGTGGTTGAGGTTTTTAGCAGAAAAGTGTCCACCTGTTTGTCCCCCGACTATAATGCAGAAAGTTACCAGGCAGCACCCCCTAGTGGGGAGCTGCAGCAGAGCAACTGAACTTGCTAACCAGTAGTGGTTAGAGCAGGGTTCCCCAGTGTGGTGCCCGGCGGCGCCATGGTGCCTGCTGTCACCTTTCCCGGGGCCTGCCAAGTGTTTTTAGAAAGTGGGTGGGGCTTTTGCCCAGCAAGGCTTCTGATTGGCCGTTGGAGATTTGATTGGCTGTGTAGATTTTTTAAAATGTTGCTGCAGTAGCATCTTCACAAGGATCTTCCCGGCTCTGTCTTGTCTGGTGGTCATTTTATGGCAGCTGTTTTGCGGCTCTGTGCCCATCAAGCTATGTCAAACTTCCAAAGGTGCCTGCAGGCTCCGAAAGGCTTAGGACCCCTGGGTTGGACTACGGAGATCCAGGTTCAGCCTCCCTCGCAGGGTTTTTGTGAGCATGGAGTGAGGAAAGGAGTATGGAATGCCACCCTGAATTCCTGTGGACAAAGGGCATGAAGAAAACAGTGAATCAGGTAGACAGATGGATGTTTCATGCATATGGAACAGCCTCTCTTGAATTGTTCCTAACAACCGTTGTTCCGGTTATCTGTGTTCTGATAACACCCGAGTTAGACTACTGCAGTGCACCCTGTGCGGGGCTGCCCTTGGAGACCTCTTCCTGAGCTGCGCTTTCTCTGCCTCCGCCTGCAGAGCTGAGTGTCAGCCAAGGACGGGGCTTTCTCACTGGTGGCCCCTAGCTTTCGCAGTACCTCCCTGCTCCCTGGTGCTTACCTTACGGTGCTTTAGGAGCCAGGCCAAAACGTTTCCTGTTTCTTACCCAAGAGCAAGGATCGAGTCCATTAGCACCTTAAAGACCAACAAGATTTCCAGGGAATAAACTTTGACTGGAAATCTTAGAACAAATTCAGAGTCCAGTGGCACCTTTAAGACCAACAAAGGTTTATTCAAGGTATGAGCTTTCGTGTTCACGTGAATAAACCTTTGTTGGTCTTAATAAACCTTTGTTGGTCTTAAAGGTGCCATTGGACTCTAAATCTGTTCTACTGCTTCAGACCAACAGGCTGGACCACCTGGAACTACCTTCCTGGAAATCTTGTTGGTTTTTTAAGGTGCCACCGGACTTCAATTGTGTTCTTCTTGCTGGGGGCCAACACGATTACCCACCTGAAACTGTTTCAGCCCAGGTTTTTTGTCTGAAAGATCCCACCTTTTCAAGCTGCTTTCACGGCCTGCTTCTCGCCCAAAGGGTGGATTTATGGATATCATTTTATGCAGCTGACAGTTGTTCTGTGCTTTTGGCACGGTTGCTGGGAAACGCCTCCCTGACTTCACAACAGTGTGTTTTTGACTTTGAATGCGGTTGCCAACTCTGGGTTGGAAATTCCTGGAGGTTTGGGGCTGGAGCCTGGGGAGGGCATGGTTTGGAGAAGGAAGTGACCTCAGCAGAGGAGAATGCCACAGACTCCACCCTCCAAAGCAGCCATTTTCTTCTGGGGAACAGATCTCTATGGTCTGGACCAATGCTCCTTCTAAGCTGTAGAGTCTTGCCAGCAGGGGGTTTTTTTGTAGAAAAAGCCCAGCAGGAACTCATTAGTATAATAGGCCACACCCACCAGCAGAAACTCATTAGCATATTAGGCCACACCCCCTGACAACACAGCTCATTAGCCTATTAGGCCACACACCCCATGTTGCCAGACGTGTGGTCATCCAGCCACACCCACCTTTTGCTTCTTATTCTGTTTACCTTGTTTGTTGTCAAAACCCAGGGCTTTTTTTGTAGCAGGAACTCCTTTGCATGTTAGGCCACACAGCCCTAATGTAGCCAATCCTAATGAGTTTCTGCTGTTGGGTGTGGCCTGTTATGCTAATGATTTCTTGCTGGGCGTAGCCAACACGGGAGCCAGCTGGAACTCTGTTCCTGTGCGTTCCTGCCCCCAAATAGCCCTGCTTGCGAGCAAAAATTCTGCTTTGTGAGCTACTGGCATTCAAGTTGTGAGCGAGCGGTTTGGCTACTGCATAAGTTAGTTTGCTCTGGAGCCACCCTTCCTGAGCTAAGACAAAAATGTGTGAGCCAGGGGCTAGAAAACGGTGAGCTAGCTCACACTAACTCAGCTTAGAGGAAACACTAGTCTGGATATCAGTGGTACTTCTAGGCTGCAGCTGGAGACTGCAGTCCTACTTTGGACGCTGGCTAACTTTATACGCCGAAGGTCTGCACCAGCTACACAGAACGGTGTCATGTGTAATTTCCGGGCCGGAATTGTTCAAGTTGCTGGGTCTTGGGTTCGGTTCCTGAGCGCGATTTTCCTCTTTCAAGCTGCTGCCGGGAGCCCACCGGGGTTCACGTGATTCATCCTCTACTCCGGGAGATGTTCTCGTTGGTGGCGTAAGTCGGGCAAGAGTGAAAGATGAGCTCATCCCCCTGGCGCTTCCCTGCTCGCTCGCCAGCCTCCACGTGGCTTCGATTAAGACAAATGACGTAACCCAGGAGAGCCAGGCGAGCGGCTGGTGGCAGTCCATGCTGCCTGGATTTCCAGCAGTGCTTCTCTTTTGCGGAGGGGCATGCCCTGGGACTGCAGCCATCCCGGGGTGGACTTGGCACCCGTCCGCTCGAGCCGCAAGCCGCCAGTCAGATGAGCTCAGATGTGTAGAAAACACCCCTGGATGTCACCGGAGATCTTGCACATAGCAAGCGACTGAGTCTACGATCCGCTGGAAGAGTTTGGCGGGGCGAACGGTGCCTTATGATTCATGCCAGCGAGAGAGAGAGAGAGAGAGAGAGCCCAGTGTGGAAGCTGCAGTTCTGGGAAGGAGAAAGAGAACGGGTAATAAATGCAGGACCCCAAAGAAGGGGGAAGGGAAAGCATAAATCACGGCCAAGGACTGAGGTCAGCATAAATCAATAACTGGTCACGTGGACACTCTGAAGCCGCCTGTTGCTGAATCCGGCTCTTGGTCCATCAAAGTCAGGATGGTGTGCTCAGACAGGCAGCAGTTCTTCAGGGTGTCAGGCCGAGGTCTTTCACATCCCCTACTGCCTGGTCCTTTTAGCTGGAGATGCCGGGGATTGAACCTGGAAACTCCTGCATGCCACCAAGCAGATGCTCCGCCGGTGAGACACAGCCCCAGGTTTACAATATCTCTGGGAAACGTCAGGGAGGTGAATCACGTCGGTTAACGGGGCTTATCCCGACCAGTCTTTTTGTTGGATATTTAGCACAGTAAATGAAGCATGGTGGAATAATGCATCACGTGATCACAGACACACGTGTGTATAACTTCTAAGAAGAAAAATTGTACTTCGGAATTAAGGAAAGGATTGCACGGAAAGAAAACAACCATGGTCTTTAATTCATCTTTCTAGTTCTGATCTACTCGATCCTATTTCTTTGTTCCCTCTAAGGCTAAGAAGGAAGGCAGGGACGTTTCCCCCCCAAAGCTCCACCCCTTGGGTACATGCTGAATAGCATGAACTATCTACAGTATATTGATTAGCCAATAGTTGATCTTAAGGTCACCTCATTAAGAATAAAACCTCCCCCTTTTTGGTGGGAATAATTTACACCTAGTTGGTTCTATGCTGAACTTGCTATTGGCTTACAGGAACTTCAGCTTAACCCTTTCACGACTGAAGGGATGATACTTGCAAAAACCCAGTGCATTCCCATTTATTTGGGGTGCTACTAAAAAAACACCCACCCGCAGCCTCAAAGCCATCGCTCATTGGCGGCGGCTGAGTTGGTGGGTGTGAATAACGCCACCACCTCCTAAGGATCTATGCATCCCAATTATTTTGAGCCAAGTCGAGGCAGGGATCTTTTCAATGCCCCACCCATTTAAGCAGTCACCGGGCACCCAACCCGGGGATGCCAAAACTTGCTTGGGGAATACCCGGAGATTTGGGGGTGGAGCCTGAAGAGGGCAGGGTTTGGAGAGGGGAGGAACCTCCGCAGGGTATAAATGTCACAGAGCCCACCCTCCAAAGCTGCCATTTTCTCCAGGGGCACTGATCTCTGTTGCCTGAAGATCAATGGAAATTCTGGGAGATCTCCAGTCCCTACCTGGAGGTTGGCAACCCTAACCTAACAGGAAGAAAGTTTCTTTTTGCTCCCTCCAGGGTAGCTGCAAACGGGGGGTGGGGGTGGAGACAAGAGCATGATTGGGGGTGAAATTGACTCCAGTTTTTTTGGGAAAGGGGGAATAGAACTACTTGGGGGGCTGCGGTACGGCCCCCCCAGGATACCTGTCTCCAAGGGCCCAAAGAGTCTACAGCTGGCACTGCCATACTTGTGATGTTTGTGGCCAACAATTCCTTACTTTGTGTCCAAGAGGAGGGCAAGTATCTTTTTATAATGGTTCCCAAATCAGACGAGAGCAAGTTTGGTGTAGTGGTTAGGACTGTGGACTCTTAATCTGGGAGAACCGGGTTTGATTCCCCACTCCTCCTCCACATGCAGCTGCTGGTGTGACCTTGAGTCAGTCACAAGTTCTCTCAGAGCTGTTCTCTCAAGAGCAGTCTTTGAAAGAGCTCTCAGCCCCACCTACCTCAAAGGATGTCTGTTGTAGGGAAGGGAAAGGAGATTATAAGCCACTCTGATACTCCAAGTGAAGGGCAGAGTATAAATCCGATCTCTGTCTTTTGCTGTGATTGCTGTTAACGCCGAACATGAATTAGAAAAAAGCGTGAGAAGTCTGCTGGATGTAGCAGAATGTTTTGGAAATCCAACCTAGGTTTGTTGTTGAAGAAGGTGGGAGGGGGGAACCACTGAATAGTTTGATTTTAAAACAGTTTCTTCCAAATGCGAGATCTCGAAATCGTGTGTTGTCTACCCCAGGGAGCCCAGAAGAAGAACACAACCCAAAACATGGGATGCCTCCGATTTTTGACCAATTTGACCAATCTGCCATATCTTGCAAGCGGGGATTTAATTTCCTTTGCCTTCTGAGAAGGGCGCAGCTGTTCTTCTTCATCCCTTCTCCGTTCGGAAGCCGCCCGTCGTGACTCCGCTTTATTAGCTATAACTGGGCTTTGGGCCTGAATGCTTTTGGGAGAGGCTTTGGACCGAGTTGAAGCAGAAGGACCCGGAAGCGGAAGAAACGGGCCCAGCCAGTGATGGATAGAAAGGAATAGGGCGGGTCAACTGAGAAACTGCCTCAGAAAAACCGTGTACCATCAGAGGCCTGGGGAGGTTAAAAGCCAGGGTTGCCAGCCTCCAGGTGGGGCCTGGAGATCTTCTGGAATTAGAGCTGATCTCTAGGTGACAGAGATCAGTTCTTGGGGAGGGAGGGGTATAAATCAAATAAGTAAATAAATAAAACGGCTGCTTTGGAGGGTGGACTCCATGGCATCGTACCTATAGCCCCTCCCCTCCCCCAACCCCACCCTCTCCTGGATCCACCCCCAAAGTCTCCAGGTATTTCCCAACCCAGAGCTGGCAGTGCTATTAAAAGCAGAGACCCAGTTGGTCTGGGCACGGGGAGAAAATCAAGATGGCCGCACTTTGGTTTCAGTGGGTGACTCTTGGCGACTATGGAAATTCCCAACACCCGCCATGTTCAATCCTAACCATTTTATGTTCTAGAAAGGCACCACTCTGTGTGTGTGTGTTTGTGTGTGTGGTTGGTTGGTTGGTAGGGTTGCCAACTTCCAGTTGGGGCCTGGAGATCTGGAACGACCACTGATTTTCAGACTACAACGACCAGTGCCCCCGAACGAAAGGTTGCTCCGGGGGGGGGGGGTTGGCCTCTATGGCATTCAGTGTTCCCTCTAAGCTGAGTGAGTGTGAGCTATCTCACAGTTTTTTAGCCCCCGGCTCACACGTTTTTGTCTCCAGCTCAGGAAGGACGGCTCCAGGGCAAACTAATTTACGCAGTAGCCAAATCGCTCGCTCACGACTTTAATGCCAGTAGCTCGCAAAACAGAATTTTTGCTCACGAGACTCCACGGCTTAGAGGGAGCATTGGAGCCTCTAAGTGACCGAGATTGGTTCCCCTGGAGAAAATGGCTATCTTGGAGGGTGGACTCATGGCATTATGTCCTACTGTGGTTCCACCCCTAAATCACCAGGAATTCCCCAGCCTGGAGTTGGCAAGCTCAAGGTGTCCTTTCCTTGCTGCTTGCCATTTCCGTGTTGTAGGGCGCATCGTTTCAACCCGCTCCTGCCTGGTGCAGGCTGTTCAAGGCTCATCACCTTCAATTTTTGCTTCGGTTCCCCGGAGAGGCCAAGATGCTGTGCGGGAGGGATCGATCGGCTCTAATGTCTCTGGGAGGCCTTCCTGGAAGGATGCTCTTTGGAACAGGAAGAAATCAAATTACCGGAGATGAGCCGAGAGGCAGAGGCCCTTTCTACCACGAAGAGGTCTCCCCGGCCGTGGTGAGCTTTGTGAAGCTCGCCTCTTGTCAGAATGGTCCTGAGATCATCAGGGCTGGCTAGATGCTGGCTTAAAAAAATTGAAAATCAGTGAGGCGGACTTAAGCTTTAAGCAGAAAGAAGAAGGGACAGTAAGTCTAGTTTTTGTGGGTCAACTGTGGCTGCTTGCTGACATTATTTATTTATTTATATATATATATATTAAATTTGTTAATCGCCCAATCCTCGGTAATGCGGGGCTCTGGGTGATGTACAACATCCATAAAAACATTATCAAGATAAAGGTAAAGGTTCCCTTGCTCGAAAGCCAGTCGAATCCGACTCTAGGGTTGCGGTGCTCATCTCCGTTTCAAAGCCGAAGAGCCAGCGCTGTCCAAAGACTAAACACCAAGGCGCACTGAATGCTGTTACCTTCCCACCGAAGTGGTACTTATTTATCTACTTGCAATTTCTTGCTTTCGAATTGCTAGGTTGGCAGGAGCTGGAACTAGAGACGGGAGCTCACTCTGTCATGTGGCACTCTCAGGTCTCGAACTGCTGAACTACTGACCTTCCACAGCCTGCAGTTCAGCGTCTTAACCACTTGAGCCACCGCAGATCCTATTATCAAGATATTGAAACATTAATAACACATTTCCAACAGGTCAGATGGTGTGTACTAATTGATCCAATTTCAAACTGATGGCTACTTCACAGGCAGGGGAGATTAGGGCAAGGCAGATATAAGAAGCAGCAGGAAAGGAAAAGGGTGCCAGCCAGGATGGAGACCCGTTGCTGCCCTCAACCAAAGGCCTGGCGGGACATCTCTGTCTTAACAGGCCCTGCATAATTGCATGCATTAGATCCTGCAGGGCCCTGAGGTCATTTGGCAGAGGTTGGGGCCAGGTTGCGGCCAGGACTAAAACAGTACAAGTGTCTCAGATCCAAAAAGATAACATCCAGAATGCAGAAGTGGAGGCAACAGGTCTAAATGCACACACCAAAATGTTTTCCCAGATCTCTTCAGTCTGTTCCCACTTCGTTTGAAACTCATTCACGCCAGTTGGCGTCTTCAAATTGGTCTATGCATTCCAATTTAGGTTAAATCTGTCAGCGCCTTTGCTGAGAGTGTAGGAAGACGTAATCTTCTGAAGTCGGGAACAAAGGAGGAACTTTTTTAAGTTTCAAAAATGCTAGCTTTTGGCTCAGGGTTTCAAAGGCGCTGAGGCTTTGTTCTTGCAGACTGTGCATAACCTGTTTCTGGACTCAGACTGTAAATGATGATGGAATATTCTGCCTGTAAAAAAGGAGTGTGTCAGGGAACTTGTCCCTTCTCCCTGACCTGCTAGTTTTCTATGTTCAGGGATTTTAGTTATTTATTTGTTTGCGATATTTCTGTACCACCTTTTCAGAGTCCTGCTCGAGGTGGCTTACGATTAAAGTAAAGTAACAATAGAAAACAGGAAACCATTAAAAATGAGCCATTTTTCCTTTATGCGTGCAGTAGAATTTAACTGTGTTTTCCGCCGCATGCTGTCTGAAATGGTCCTGTCCTCACCTGCTATGAGAGAACCAGGCCTCAGGGCTGAACTGCACGTTATAGTTTTTAATGAGTCAGGCCAGACTCGCTTTCCCTGTGGCCACACTGCAGTCAGAGAGAGGGCTTTCCACTTGCTGTTTTCTCAAGCCAAAAGGGCCCTTTGCGGGGTGGTGGGGGTGGAAATGTTTGCCTCATGCTTGGGGCTGTGTGTGCATTTTGGCGCTTCCATGCATCTGGGACATGCAACAACCCCAGGGGCTGTTTGGGCCCTGTTTTGGCCCTTCCAAAAGCAGTTCCCTACAGTTGCTGTGTGGCTGCAGGGAAAGTGAATGAATTTTATGTTTGTTTGTTTTTTAAAGTGTGTAGTTATGTAGGGCACACCTTTCGTCCTATCCGGCAAAACAGTTCTTAATTTCTTATCCACGAGTATTGACGGATTGGCACAGCAGGGCAGTGAAGACGTCTGATCCCGACAGGAGCTCCTTTTCAACCCGCAATCGTTTTTATACCTTTGTGACTCTTTGGCTGTCGAACGGCAGGCAGCTCTGCTTGGCATTCCGTGCTCGTCTACCTGAATTATGGGCACTTCTCTTTGGGAGGTTGGTTGACACCTGGGAATGGCCGCCTTTCGGTTGACGCGCTGCTTTGAATTCATCACCGTGCGGCAGTTTGAAAGCGGTTTCAGCGTAGCACCTCTCAGCGTGAGCATATATTTCAGGCCTTGGGTATACTCTGAGGTGGCTAAATAGATAAATAAAAATACATAAAAGGCAGAAGTAACTCCCCTTTGGCACCTAGGAGTGATGACTCCCGTGTCCTAATAATTCCCACCAAAAAGACATTAGCATATATTTGCAGGTTATTGAAGGCTTTTCTGTGTGCTTGGGAAAGGTAAAAAAATGACATCTTTGAATGCGTGGAGAAAGCTATGTGCTTAGGAGGGGCTGGACTGGTGGTTGCCGGGGGAGGGAGAGGGGGGACAACCCCAATTTTGGAAGCCTGGGCCAAGCTGCAGTTATTTCCGAGCAGTGCAAAGCTGCCGCCCGATTCAGCCGTTGTTGAAAGTGCAGGAAAGTGGTTAAGTGTGGTGGTTGAGAGCGGCTGATTCTAATCTTTACAACCGGGTTTGATTCCCCACTTGTCCACGTGCAGCTGCTGGTGTGACCTTGGGTCACTCACAAGTTATCTCAGCTGTCCTCTCAGGTGCAATTCTCGAGAGAGCTCTCTCAGCTCCACCTACCTCACAGGGTATCTGTTATAGGGAGAGGAAGTGAAGGAGATTGTAAACTGCTCTCGGGCTCCGGGTGAAGGGCGAATTATAAATCCAATCTCCTCCCCCGCACCCTCTTCTTCCTTTTCCTCCTCTTCTCCTTCTCCCAGTGTACAGTCTCCCAGGGGCAGTGCCTCAGTTCTGCCATGGCTGAATGACTCCTCTCAGTATACTCAAGGTAATGTGTTTTCTGCAACAGCATTTTTAAAATGCAGTATCTTCAAAGGCAACCTGCTGAGATTTTTTTTTTTTATAGTCCACCTTTCTTACTTGGACCCCAGGTGGATTACACAGAGTGAGTCGATGGACAGATGGGACATTCGATAAACAATGCAATAGGATTAGGGTTGTAGAACCAATCAGAAGTCAGCCAACCAGAGCCAATTTGGTGTACTGGTTAAGTGTGTGGATTCTAATCTGGGAGAACCGGGCTTGATTCCCCACTCCTCCACTTGCAGCTGCTGGATGACCTTGGGCAAGCCATAGTTCTGTCAGAGCTGTTCTTGGAAGAGCAGTTTCTGTCAGAGTTCTCTCAGCCCCACCTACCTCACATGGGTGTCTGTTGTGGGAAGGGGAAGGGAAAGGAGTTTGTAAGGTGCTCTGAGACTCGGAGTGAAGGGCAGGGTAGAAATCCAATCTCTCCTCCTCTTCTTCTAAAAACAGAACTGAAGCAAAGCATAAGTATTAATATGACACATTAAATGATGCAAAATTCCTGGTTTCCACCAAGCTAAACACGATTGTATATAGACCACGCCAATGCTCCCTCTAAGCTATGGTGTCCTGTGAGTATGAATGAAAGAACGAATTTATTCACGGTCATTGACCAACACGTAAACCGCTTTACATTTTGTAACAGAAAGAAAGGTAAAAGTAAAGGTAAAGGTTCCCTTGCTCGAAAGCCAGTCGAATCCGACTCCAGGGTTGCGGTGCTCATCTCTGTTTCAAAGCCGAAGAGCCAGTGCTGTCCAAAGACATTTCCATGGTCATGTGGCCGGCATGACTAAACACCAAGGTGCACGGAATGCTGTTACCTTCCCACTGAAGTGGTACCTATTTATCTACTTGCAATTTTTTGCTTTCAAACTGCTAGGTTGGCAGGAGCTGGAACTAGAGACGGGAGCTCACCCCGTCATGCGGCACTACTCGGGTCTTGAACTGCTCAACTACTGACTTTCCACAGCCTGCAGTTCAGCGTCTTAACCACTTGAGTCACCGCAGCTCCTCACAGAAAGAAAACATCAGATTAAAATAGGAGATCCTCAGCCTTTTGGCTAAGTTCAAGTGTGCGTCCTGTGAGTAAAAATTCTGCTTTGTGAGCTACTGGCATTAAAGTTGTGAGCAGGCGATTTGACCGCTGCATAAATTAGTTTGCTTTGGAGCCATCCCTTCCTGGGCTGAAGGCAAAAATGCATGAGCCAGAGGCTAAGAAACTGTGAGCTAGCTCACACTAACTCAGGGAACACACTAACTTAGAGGGGACACTGGACCACACTCCCTAGGAACGACCAATTTAGCACTGTGCAGGTCTGTTGCCTGCATAGAATAACCAATAATTTGGTTTTGCGTCGTTGGTGGAAAGCCGAGAGCCTTTCTGTCCTCCTCAGGCAGACCGTTCCATAAGGCGGAGCCACCACCGAGAAGATACGGAGAACCTCTGTTTTTCATTTTCAGCAATAACAACAACAAAATGGCATCAAGGTGCTAGTCCTTAAGGATGTTTCCAAACGTCTGAGCACCCACTGGTGCAGTTCTGGGAAGCGAGGGGGGAAATGTGCAAACCCCGCTGGAAAACAGAAAAGATGGTCTCCCTCACCATATGCGCTTCTTCAGCTAGCGTTGCCAACTCATCAGACCGAGACAACCTGGCCGACTCTTCTGCCTTTTAATTGTGTGGCTTTGCCTGCAGAAACCAGCGGTTGCGATTGCCTGGCCGTGGTGCCATAAAACAGAGATCGGGAAGGAAAAAATGTAGGCGATTCCGATAAGTCAAGGGGAAAGAGCGGACAGCCCCGGAAGCATTGCGATGAGACAACCCGAACTTCTCTATGGCTTTCGGCTGGAGCCCAAAACGGCCTCCTTTGAGCTGGCTTGCGACTCTTAAAAAAACCAGGGCTGGGTCTGTTTTATCTCCCCTGCCCGCCTGGTTCTGGGAGCAGCGATAGCCATGGGCAGACGGAATCGTCGCCGACAAATTAGAGATTGCTTTATAAATCACATCGTTCCTCACATTTGAAACAATCCTCGTTAATACTGGCTGAGTCCTTCCTTTCCTCCCTCCTGCCTCGGTTCCGAAGGTAGGAAACGTCCCCTTGTTTTATTTGATTTTATTGCAAAATATAAATTTCTCTCGGCAGTCCCTGAACACAGCAGGATTGCCTTAGCAACGGAGAGGACCGGGGCGGGGGGGAGGGGAACACAGAGAGAATCAATAAACTTCCACAGAAAGCTAAACTGGGACTTTTAACCCCAATTTTTTTTTAAAAAAAATGCCCGTTCCTAGTAGATCAGTTACTACATTCCAGTGACTTGCCTTGAACTTGTACTGAGATCTTTATATGCAGTCTCACGAGACTGCTTCTGGGACAGAGGGCACTTTGGTAGTTTGTGACATCAAGTACAGGGCCGGCTGGAGGTGTTTTTGCACCCTAGGCAGGGCGCAGATGCCAACCTCCCAGTGGAGCCTGGAGACCCACCATGCTGCCCCCACCTCCTCTCTCCCCCCTAAGGGGGGAGGGGGGGCAGATGAGCTGCAAGCCAGGGAAGGGGCGGAGGTTTAAACTCCCAGCCCTTCCATCCCAGTGCTGGCTTGTCCGAGCGCCCCGCAGCTGTGGGGCATGCTAGCAAACCAGGGAAGGGGTGGGGTTTTTTGGCGGGGGCTTTTGACGTCCCTAAGGGCCGGCACGCTCTAGGCGAACACCTAGTTCGCCTAGTGAGCGAGCCAGTCCTGATCAAGTATTCTGAATATAAAATAGTGCAGATTATTTATTTATTTTTGTCTAAATATATACATGTAGGAATTTCATCATCCATTGATATGTGGAACAGCGGAGAGAGAAAAAAATCCTATTTATCAGTCGCCAAAGTGTTGAGCATTTAATACTTATCTGTCTTCCATCAGCACCGGGAAAATCTTCTGACGTGGGAAATTTGGGAATTGGGATGCTGGATTCTTCGTCTGGTGTTCTAAAACCCTGTTTCTTTTTGATGATGCGTGGCTTGTTGCTTTGGAAATGTATAAATATGTCATTATAATTTCAGTGAGTGTTAGTTAAACCTGATCAGCAGACTTGGTAGCTATTCTAGTAGAGGTTTTCTTCCTCCCTTGAAGCTCTTCCGCGGGACCTTCTGATTGTATATTTACTAACATTTGCATGAACACGTGAGAAGGTAGATTATACTGAATCAGACCACTGGTGCATAGAGGTCAGTATCGTCCACTCAGACTGGCGGGGCCTCAGATGGAGGTCTTGCACATCACGGACCACCCGATCCTTTTAACTGGGGAGGTCGGGGATCGAACCTGGGACTTTCTGCATATCAAGCAGATGCTCTGTCACTGAGCAATGGCCCCTCCCCAACCCCCCACCCTTCCTCCAAAGAACAAGTTTAGAGTCCAGTGGCACCTTTAAGCAACAAAGGTTCATTCGAGGTATGAGATTTCATGTGCATACAAATGAAAGCTCATACCTCAATGTTGGTCTTAAAGGTCCCACTGGACTCTAAATTTGTTCTGCTGCTTTAGACCAACATGGCTGACACCCCCTGGAACTATCTTCCGCCAAAGAGTTCGTTTCATGGGGGCTCCCTAGCTTTGTCCCATTAGTGTGCAGCTTAATTCTTAGGGTTTATTTTTAAAAACATCCACAATTAAAATGGAATCAAACTGTTATCAATGGAGAAAACTTATACAAGAAATGAATGTCCTTTAGGGTGCTAATAGCCCAGACAAAACTGATCTCATCAGAGCTTGGAAGCTAAGTAGGGTTGGATGGGAGGGCACTAAAGAGAGCCAGTTTGGTGCAGTCGTTAAGAGCCGCTGGGGAACAAGGTTCGATTCCCCGCTCCTCCACATGCAGCTGCCGGTGTGACCTTGGGTCACTCACAAGTTCTCTCAGAGCTGTTCTCTCAAGAGCAGTCTTTGAAAGAGCTCTCTCAGCCCCACCTACCTCACAGGGTGTCTGTTGTGGGGAGGGGAAGGTAAAAAAGATTGTAAGCTGCTCTGAGACTCCGAGTGAAGGGTGGGGTATATATCCAAGCTCCTCCTCTTCCTCCTCCTCCAACCGCTATGTAGAGGCAGGCAGTGGCAAACCACCTGTGCTCCTCTCCTGCCTTGAGTTGGTTGCAGCTTGAAGGCATGGAGCAGGGGGTCACTGGGGGCGTGGGGAGAGGCAGTTGTGAATTTCCAGCATTGTGCAGGGGGTGGACTAGATGACCCTGGAGGTCCCTTCCAACTCTATGATTCTAAGAACTTCTAAATATATAGATGTAGGAATTTCATCATCCATTGATATGTGGAACAGCGGAGAGGGAAAAAAATCCTATTTATCAGTTGCCAAAGTGTTGAGCATTTAATACTCATCTGTCTTCCATCAGCACCAGGAAAATCTTCTGACGTGGGAATTGTGATGCTGGATTCTTCGTCTGGTCACAGGATTGGCCTTATCCCTCCTTGGCCATAGGAGCTCGCTGGGTGTCCTTTGGCCAGTCACACACTCTGAACCTAACCAACCTCACAAGGTAGTTGTGGTAAGAATAAAAGGGAGGAAGGTAGTAAGTCACTGTGGGCCCCCCTCTGGGGAGAAAAGCAGCGTATTAATAATTAATAATAACTAATAAAGATTCTTTGTGCAACCTAATCTCTTATGCCTTTGTGGGATTTTGGAACTGCCTGCGGAAGGTGTGCGGGGCGGAAGGTTTAAGAAGAACCTGGGTTACCGTGTTTTTGCCCCTTATCTTGCCCATGATTGCTAACCCGTTTTTAACATTTATTTACTTTGATTGATACGCTGCCCTCCCCGGAAGCAGGCCCGGGGCAGGTCACAAGATGACCATCGAACACATAATCTATTAAAACATTAAAACACAAACAATTCAAACAAAGTAACAATAAAATGACATGTAAGAGCCAGGTTCAGTCAGATCGCACAATAGGATGGCCATTGCTCAGACAGTTCGAGGTGCCACCTGGAAGATGCTAGAGTGGATGGTAATTAATAGCAACCTATTTATTGGTAATGCTCTGTCGACCTCTAAGCCGAGATGGACCAGACCTCCGCCGCCTCAGCCAAAGGCCTGGCGGCTCCATTTTACAGGCCCTGCAGAATGAGTAATAAGTCCTGCAGGGCCCCGATCTAAAGCGGGAGCATGTTCCAACAGGCCGGGGCCAGGGCAGAAAAGGCCCTGGCCCTTGTCGAGGCTAAATGGACATCTTCTGGACCAGGGACTCCCAGAAGGAGTGAAACCTTCCACCTAAGGTTGATGCCAACCTCCAGTTGGGGCCTGGAGATCTCCCAGAATGACAACTGCAGAAAAGGCCCTGGCCCTTGTCGAGGCTAAATGGACATCTTCTGGAACAGGGACCCCCAGGAGTGAAACCTTCCACCTAAGGTTGATGCCAACCTCCAGTTGGGATCTGGAGATCTCCCAGAATGACAATGGCATTAAAGGCCCTGGCCCTTGTCGAGGCTAAATGGACATCTTCTGGACCAGGGACTCCCAGAGGAAGTGAAACCTTCCACCTAAGGTTGATGCCAACCGCCAGTTGGGGCCTGGAGATCTCCCAGAATGACAACTGTAGAAAAGGCCTTGACCCTTGTCGAGGCTAAATGGACATCTTCTGGACCAGGGACTCCCAGAAGGAGTGAAACCCTCCACCTAAGGTTGGTGCCAACCTCCAGTTGGGGCCTGGAGATCTCCCAGAATGACAACTGACCTGCCAGCCACCGTGATCAATTTCCCTGGGGAACGCGGCTGCTTTGGAAGGTGGAGTCTAGGGCCTTATACCCCCCCCCTGGAGTCCCCCCACCCCCCAGCCCCCATCTCCAGGGATGCCCCCCCCCGCCCGCCCCGGTCTCGGCGGCTCGGTCGGTCAGCGCGGATCGGCGGCCGCCAGGGGTCGCGGCGGGTCCAGGCTGCGCTCCGCGGAGGCGTGGGAGCGGGGCGGCCGGGGCGCGGGGACGGCCGCGCGGGCTTCATCATGTGCGCCCTCCGGCATTAAAGGCAGCCGGAGCCTCCGGGCGGCCGGAATGCGGAACCCTCCTCCGAGCCGAGCAGCCGCCGCCGCCCGGGGGGAGAAGCAGCAGAAGCAGCAGCAGCAGCAGCAGAAGAAGCCGGGATGCTGCGGCGCCGGCGGCTGCTGCGGAGAGGAGGGGGAGCCGAGCCGCGACCCCGCCTTCCCCTCTCCCCCCCGCGGCGCGGCTAGTCCAGCCGGGGGTCGGGTGGGTGCAGGAGGGGGGGGTCCTTCTCCCCCCAAGCAGCCCCCCGCCCTTCTCTCCCTCTCTCCCCCCCGGCTCGTAGGTGGAAGCCCCCCCCCTCCCCCTCCGGCCCGGGTCCATGCAGATCGCTTAGGGGGCGACGCCCCCCACTTCTCTCCCTCCGCCCCCCAGCCCACAGCCCCCATGGCGAAGGAGAAGAGCAAGAAGGCGTTGCTGGAGCTGCTCCGGAAAGAGGGCAACGACGCCTGTGCGGACTGCGAGGCTCCAGGTGAGGGGCGCGGGGGGGGGAAGTGGGGAGGGGTCCGTCGCGGCCCCCCCCCAGTTATCGGGGTGCAAGATTTGGGGTGACTCAGCCGACACCCCCCCCTTCTCCTCTCCGCCGCTTCGCCTCCCCCCAACTTGCCTCCCTCCCCCCAGATCAAATAGGTCCCGGGGCTGGATGGACGGGGGTCGCCGAGCCTCCTCTTTCAGGGTGGCGGCTGTGCGCGGAGCCCTCTCCAACCCCCCCCCCCGGCCGCCTCCGCTATTGCAAAATTGTAAGGAAGAAAGAGGAACCTGCAGGACGGATGGTGGTTTGGGCTGGCGGCGGCCGAGAGAGGGAAACCCCCCCAACCTTCCCAAGGGATGAGAGACCCTCCTCTTGAAACAATCAGAGGGGAGGAGGGGAAGGGTTGCGTTTTGGGGGGGAGGACACGCTATGATCTGATAAAAATTTTGGGTGGAGGGGGGGCTTCCTTCCAGGCTAGTTTAAGCATTGGATGGATGGCTTGGGGAGGGTCTCCAGTTTCGTGGCTGGAGCAGTGCCGGGTGGAATTGGCCCGTGTCCCTGCCGTCCTCCACCCAAGCAAGCAAGGGACCTGGCCCTTCTCCTCCACCTCTCTGGAAATTGACCTGCCAGAAGCCAGCTGGCCGGCAGTTCTGCAGATGGAGCGATCCGGGAAAGGTGCAGGGGAGAGTTTAAAAAGAGAATAGAAAAGTTGGCCTCCCGGGTGCAAAGAGCCGGCTCTGCCAAGGAAGAGAGGTGGGGGGGAGAGGTGGCTGCGTTCCCACCCTTCCCCAGCCTTCTCTGGCTGAGTTGTAGCTGCTGATGTCATAGCTGAAGCTACTTTGGAGTGGGTAGCCTGGGAACTGCAGTGCCTATGGCCAGATCCTTTGGGGGGGCAATTAATGAGGATGCCAGTGGGCTAGCAAGGGTGGCATTGGTGGGCAGCAGAGAGGTGGAGGGGGAAACGCAGGATCCATGCACATTTGGCCTTTTTGTGACTGAGCCATTGTCTGCTCTGACTGGCGGAGGTTCTCTCCGAGGTCTCCGAGACAGGGGCTGCCCAGCTTGAGATGCCGTGGATCAGGATCGTGCGTGGGCCACGCAGGTGCCCAGCCCTAGAACGAGGGCCCTCCGGAACGCTATTGTTGTCTGACCTTATCCAAGGGGGTGGAGGGGTTAACCGCTGTCCTTCCTCCGGAGTTCCTTCTCCAGCGAGAGATTTAAAAAAGAAAAAAAATCAACAAAGGCTTTGACGTGCCCAGGGGGGCGTTGGCAGACATCCTGTGATCGCCACACGGCTTGGTGGACTTCACCCTTCACCTTAGCTTATCATCCCCCCCCCGCGCATGCAGCTAAGGACATGCCGTATCTGCATGATGCTATTTGCTCATCAGCTTTGCAGGAGAGAGAGGCGGTGTCTTGAGCATGCTCATAGAAGAAAGGGAAATCCCATCTCTACTCTCTGGACACCCCCCCCCCGCACACAGTTTCTCTCCTTTTGCTCTGCCTCATTGCCTGGTTTCCCTTCCTCAGCCCAACTGGCTGCCCCCCAAGCAGTTTCCGACCCCCCACCACCACCCGTTTTCATGCAACTTTTTTAAAAAAGTGATATCTGTGCATGTACAGACATCATGAGTTACTTGGAAGGGGGTTAACCCTCAATCTCTCTGTCTCTGGTAACTTTTCGTATTTTTCTACTAACTCGGGGATTAGCCCAGGTTCATGGAAGCTGTGGCTCAGGGTGGCTTATTCTTTGAGATTCTTTCAGCCAAACAGGAGGGCTACCTGTCAATGCTCCCTCTATGCTGCGGAGTCTTGTGAGCAAGAATTATACTTTGTGAGCTACTGGGCATTAAAGCTGTGAACGAGCGATTTGGCTGCTGTATAAATTAGTTCGCTCTGGAGCCCTCCTTCCTGAGCGAAGACAAAAATGCGTGAGCCAGGGGCTAAAAAAACTGTGAGCTAGCTCACACTAACTCAGCTTAGAGGGAACAGGTAGGGGACAGGTAGTACCTGTCATTATTAAATATATGACAGGAGAGGTTTTTTTTAAATTGATGAATGTAAGTTGCACGGTCTAAATGGAAGAACAAAATTTGGGTCCACGGGCACCTTGAAGACCCAACAAAGTTTAATTCAAGGTATAAGCGCTTAGTTCTCATGGCCCTTTCTTACGCGCCCAGGGAAATGCTGATCGCCACTTTGGGGTCAGGAAGCAATTTTTCTCCAGGCCAGTTTGGCTGCGGATCCTGGAGGTTTTTTGTCATCTTCTGGGCGTGGAACAGCGGTCACTGTGGGTGTGGAGGGGGAGGTATTTGTGAATTTCCTGCATTGTGCAGGGGGTTGGACTAGATGACCCCGGAGGTCCCTTCCAACTCTTTGCTTCTATGATTCTATTCTATAAGCTTTCGTGGGCAAGTCCGCTTCTTTAGAAATCTGAAAGTTGGTCTTAAAGGTGCCACTGGACTCAAACTTTGTTCTGTTGCCTCAGACCAATATGGCTACCCACGTGAGTCTAAACAGAAATTACAGAGATAAGGTTTCTTCTGAAACAAACTCATGTCTGGATCAGACCAACACTCTGTGTCACACAGTGGCCGAAACCCAGATGGGCATTGAGGAGGTCCACCCGTGGGGCCAGAACTCCAAAAGCCTCCCACTGTTGCCCCCCAAGCACCAAGAAGGCTGCCCCAGACAGAGTGTACCATCTAGACCTTGTGACTATGAGCCACTCATGAACTTCTGCCCCCCCTGAATATTTTAGGATTGTTGAGTGTGCCAGAGAGTTGCTTTGCCAGGACTCTGGAACTGCAAAGTCTAAGGCCTTTTTTACTAGCCAGCGTTTGTGGCCTTAAAAGGGTGGGGGACGGAGTCGATTTTGTAATTCCGTACTGCCTGGCTGCTTGGAAACAAGTCGTGTTCGCCTCTGGTGACCGGGGGCAGTTGACAGGTAACCCCCGTGGCAACTAACACCTCCCCCTCCCCGCACTGATATCCTCGAGTCATTATTTAGAATATTTCTATGCTTCTCATGTGTGCCTACCATTATACATTATGATCGTAAGAACATTTTGAAATGCAACAGTGCAAGAGATGGGGAGTACCAAGCGCGACTAAGAGCCCGCCCGTCAGACAAAGGATCTGTTCCACTAGCGCTCTCTCTGGTGTCAGGATCTTTCTTCTTTACGCCTCTTGTGTCCGGCAAAGCCTTCTGGTGGCAGAAGCGCCACTGTTCGCAGGAAGGATCTGGGAGACTCATCCCTTAATTTCCCCCGAGCTCGCTTCCCGCTGAAACCCAATCTAAACATTGAACAATGATAACTTTACAGGGATTGCCTGTCTACGTGGGCCTCTGGCATTTTGTCTTCCTGGTCCTTTCCCTCTTGACAGCCCCGTGAAGAAACAAAGATGTGTTGATTTGTGCTGATGAGTCGAGGCAGGGGGGATTGGAGCCGGTTACGACACACCAGGGCCGGTTACGACACACCAGGGCCGGTTACGACACACCAGGGCCCCTCTTCTAGGCCCTGGAATCTTGAGGTGGCAGTTCCCCCCCCCTGTGCGTATATTTACTACGACATGAGTTATCGGCAGTTTGTAGTGAACGGACCGTCATGATGTGAGAGAGACCATCCCGTTTGTTGAAAGACTTCTCTCCGAGCCTCTGGAGAGCTGCTTCCAGCCCGAGTAGACAATATTGACTCTGATGGACCAATGGTCTGATTCTGAATGTGAGACGAACGATTCAGCTTTCAAGCATTGTGGGGACGCCATCCGAGTGATGGTGCGTGAACGTGTGAACCCGAAAGCGGGGTTGTTCTGTGCATGCGTCCCATGCTTTAATAACATGTTCTAGAGTAAGCTCGGGCTAAAATCCACCTTCTCCTTCATCTCATGCAGCCCTTCCGCTCCACCTTGTGCATCTTCTTGTCCGCTGGCTGATAATTGTGGGGCAATCGTATTAACCTGATTTGTGAAGCTTAATTCTGGCCATCTTGCTTTGCCCATGGTCTTTCTGACATGCCGTAATTCCTAAACATTGTGTGGTGAGAGAACTTCTATGACAAAATTGACCGATTGCGTACTTAAAGGTGGCTGTAGGCCCCTCCCCGTATCTACAAACTGAAGGAAGTGTCATTGTGTCTCCGTATGAGTCTCTGTTCTAACTTTGCCAGTTTGCTGTAGTGGTTAAGTGTGCGGACTCTAATCTGGGAGAACCGGGTTTGATTCCCCACTCCTCCACTTGCACCTACTGGATGACCTCGGGCAAGCCATAGTTCTGCCAGAGCTGTTCTCTCAAGGACAGTTCTGGAAAGAGCTCTCTCAGCCCCGCCTACCTCAAAGGGTGTCTGTTGTGGGGAGGGGAAGGGAAAGGAGTTTGTAAGCCACTCTGAGACTCCAAGTGAAGGGCAGGGTATAAATCCAAACTCTCCTCCTCTTCCTCCTCCTTCTCCTCCTCCTCCTCCTCCTCCTCTTCTTCTTCTTCTTCTTCATCGTGCCTTTCTGAACAGCCTCTGCTAGGGGCAGGTGATTTTTGAAGTGTTTGTGCATCACTTGTGATTGGATGACTTCCAGTGTGGAGATGCAGTGGCGTTGCCCTTTTCAGGGGATCGCTTCTGCCGTTGTCTCTCTTTATGAGTAACTGTCCAGAGCTCGTCTCCTTCCAGCCCAGCTGTCATCAGGAGAACAGGGACTTATGCAGGAATGGGCCATCTGAGGGTCTCAAGATCTGAGGGTCTCTCAAGCTGCTTATCTGGTGTCAGCGTGCCTCTGGTTTTAATTCTGGATTTATGTATTTTTTTAAAAGCACTTGCCATTAGTTGTGAGAACCAGTGGTTCACGGCTGTAAATCAGTGAAACGGTGAGAGATGACATTACCCTTCTGAAGGGCACGGGTGCCCTTCCGAGGATGGTTGTGTGCATTTGTGCTGGGATTGGCTCTAAACAGTGAGGTCTGGATGCAGCATCAAGAACTGTCTTTGTTCTTGTGGTGAGATCTACAGAAGTCCCACTCTGGGTCCCGTCGAGTCTGAGCTCGATGTTACGGCAGAACACGCACGGACACATTAAGCTGTTGTTGACTGAGCCAGAATATTGGTCTATCAAGGTCACGCTTTGTGCTGACAGCCAGCAGCTCTCCGTGTTCTCAGGCAAAGGTCTGTCACATCAACTCGTACTTGCATCTTTGGAACTGGAGAGGCCGAGGATCGAACCTGAGACCTTCTGCACGCAAAGCAGATGCGGTGTCACTGAGCCACAGACCCTCCCCAGACACAGACCTGGGTGGTATACATCTGTTTGTCGCGGGCAGGGCTTTTTTGGTAGAAAAAGCCCAGCGGGAACTCATTAGCATAATAGGCCACACCCAGCAGCAGAAAATCATTAGCATAATAGGCCACACCCCCATGTTACCAGAAGTGTGGCCATCCAGCCTGTCAGGTTCAAAAGCAAGTAGATCCAAGCATTCTTGTGGTAAAGAAAAGCTTTATTGGAATACAGTGCTAAAACCCACAGGTAGATGGTTATTGTCAGGAATGGTGGGATGTGCGGCTCAGACATAGTTATAGTATGATGCAAACGTGCAACTAGCAAATGAACATCAAGCGCGCGCGGGGGAAACTCCCAGCGGGAGAGTTACTTAATGATCGGGAGACTGCTCCCCCCACCCCTCGGCTTCACAGGACTGGAAAATTCTCAGAGACTCAAGAATAGTCCAAAGCCTGCATTCAAGGCCACCGTGATAACACCGAGCTGTAGAGGCAAAGCTCCCACGTTACTGCAAGCATACCTATGCAAGCGCAGAAGCAGAGACAAGATAGGGAACACAGAACAATGAATGCAGTATGAAACATGAAACAATGAGCCATTTCTGACACAGCCACACCCACCTGTTGCTTCTTATTCTGTTGACCTTGTTTGTTGTCAAAACCCAGGGCTTGCTTTTTTGTAGCAGAAACTCCTTTGCATGTTAGGCCACACACCCCTGATGTAGCCAACCCTAATGAGTTTTTGCTGTTGGGCATGGCCTGTTATGCTGATGAGTTCCTGCAGGGCGTGGCCAACTCGGGAGCCAGCCGGAACTCCGTTCCTGTGCGTTCCTGCCCAGAAATAGCCCTGGTTGTGGGGAGTCTTGGGGACGGACAGTGGTAGAGTACCTGCTTGGTATGCAAAAAATCCCCGGTTCAATTCCCAGCATCTCCAGTTAAAAGGAGCAGGTAGTAGGTGAGCTGAAAGACCCCTGCCTGAGACCCTGGAGAGCTGCTCCCAAGCCTGAGGAAACAGTACTGACTTGAATGGACCAATGGTCTAATTCCATATAAGGCAGCTTCATGTATATATTATAGTTTTAGGAACTTATTGTGCTGTCAGAATAGTAGCGAATGCCATTTTAGCAAACACCACATCATTTTGGGAAAAAGCAGAACGGCTTTGCAAGTGGTGCACGTTCCTTGGGTGGACATCCGAAATCCTGCAATCGCTCCGAAGTTTGTGGCTCAGGGATACCCCGCTGGCTATCGCTTTCGAATCCGGAACCTCCAGAATGAATAGACAAGAGTTTGAAATCCTTCTGGGCTTTCGTGACTCTGTGCCCTCGGAGGGACGAAAAGGAGCCTCGCAGACACGCTTCACAAGTTCTTATCGGCAAGCATCAGAACAAGAAATCCTCACGGGAAGGAAGGAAGAGATCGACTCAGTTGATGTGAGCTCTCTGTCAAAATATTTCTCCGTTTAACAGAGGTCTTTGCAACGAAGTCCCCATGGCCCGGGCTGCCTTGAACACTGACAGAGGAAACAGCACGTTCGTGGATTATTAATCTGTGTCAAGTGATTGTGGGGGAAAATCATGCCTTTTAGATGGGAATCCAAGAGTTACACCCTTCTACATCGACTGAAGTCAATGGGCTTGGAAGGGTGCCATTCTGCTCAGGATGGGGCTGAGAGATGGACTCACACGTGCTGCGTGACTTCACCATCCAGTGGCAACGTGCATGTTTGAATGAGCCGTCACAGGGACAAACATTACGGATGGTGTATTCATACAGGTCTGGATTCAGATGTATGTAGAGAGGCCTTGGGAGCTGCGGTGGCTCAAGTGGTTAAGATGCTGAACTGCAGGCTGGAAGGTCGGCAGTTCAGCAGTCCGAGACCCGAGTGCCGCATGACGGAGTGAGCGCCCATCTCTGGTTCCAGCTCCTGCCAGCTTGAAAGCAAGAAATTGCAAGTAGATAAATAGGTACCGCTTCGGTGGGAAGGTAACAGCGTTCTGTGCACTTCGGTGTCTAGTCATGCCGGCCACATGACCACAGAAACGTCTTCGGACAGCGCTGGCTCTTCAGCTTGGAAATGGAGATGGGCACTGCAACCCTAAAGTCGGATTCGACTGGCTTTCAAGCAAGGGAAAGCTTTACCTTTACCAGGGGGGCCTTACCAAAATTGCCTTAACAACATAAGAAGAGCCCTGCAGGATCAGACCAGTGGTCTATCTAGTCCAGCATCCTCTGTCACACAGTGGCCAGCCGGTTCCTCTGAAGGTCCAGCGACGGGGCACGGAGGCCGAGGCCTTCCCCTGATAATGCCTCCTGGCTCTGGGATTCAGAGTCTGACGGCCTCAGAATGTGGAGGTTCCATTAAGTCACTGTGGCTTGTAGCCACTGATAAACATATCCTCCATGAATCTCTTTAACTCTCTTTTAAAGCCATCTATGCCTGTGGCCGGAGCTGTGGTGGCTCAAGTGGTTAAGACGCTGGACTGCAGGCTGTGGAAGGTCAGTAGTTCAGCAGTTCGAGACCCGAGAGTGCCGCATGACAGAGTGAGCTCCCGTCTCTGGCCCCAGCTCCTGCCAACCTAGCAGTTCGAAAGCAAGAAATTGCAAGTAGATAAATAGGTACCACTTCGGTGGGAAGGTAACAGCGTCCAGTGCGCCTTGGTGTTTAGTCATGCCGGCCACATGACCACGGAAACGTCTTTGGACAGCGCTGGCTCTTCGGCTTTGAAACAGAGACGAGCACCGCAACCCTAGAGTCGGATTCGACTGGCTTTCCAGCAAGGGAACCTTTACCTTTACTATGCCTGTGGCCATCATTACATCCTCTGGGAGCAAATTCCACATTTTAATCACTCTTCCTATAAAGAAGCGTCTCCTGAATTTATGGCTCATCAGGTTCATTGGGCACCCTCGAGTTCTAGTATTTTGGTAGAGGGAGAAAAATTTCGCTTTGCCAGCTCTCTCCACCCCATGCATAATTTTATAAACCTCTATCATGTCCCCCTTTAGTTATCTCTTTTCTAAACTGAAACATCTCAGACTTGGATGATCTTGACAGGCTGGAAAACTGGGCTAAAACAAATAACATGAATTTCAGTGAGGATAAATGTAAAGTTCTGTATTTAGGTAGGAAAAACCAAATGCGTAATTATAGGATGGGGGAGACTTGTCTCGACAGTAGCATGTGTGTAAGGGATCTAGGGGTCTTAGTAGACCATAAACTGAACATGAGTAAGCAGTGTGATGCGGTAGCTAAAATTCTGGGCTGTATCCACCGAAGTATAGTGTCCGGATCACACGAAGTAATGGTATCACTTTACTCTGCTCTGGTTAGACCTCACCTAGAGTATTGTGGGCACCACAATTTAAGTTTTGGGCACCACAATTTAGGAAGGATATAGACAAGCTGGAACGTGTCTAGAGGAGGCCGACAAAGATGGTGAGGGGTCTGGAGAACCAAATCGTATGAGGAAAGGTTGAAGGAGCTGGGCATGTTTAGCCTGGAGTGGAGACAGCTGAGAGGCAATACCTACTTCACGTAGCTGAAGGGCTGTCATATAGAGGATGGTGTAGAGTTATTTTCTGTTGCCACACAAGGTTGGACCAGAACCAACGGGTTGAAATTAAATCAAAAGAGTTTTCAGGTAAACATTAGGAAGAACTCCCTGACAGTTCCTCAGTGGAACAGGCTTCCTCGGGAGGTGGTGGGCTCTCCTTCTTGGGAGGTTTTCAAGCAGAGGCTAGACGGCCATCTGACAGCAATGCTGATTCTGTGAACTTAGGCAGATCATGAGAGAGAGGGCAGGAAGGGTTGCATCAGTGCTTGGTTCTTGTGGCGCTTTCTGACACGCCCAGGGAAATGCCGATCGCCACTTTGGGGTCGGGAAGCAATTTTTCTCCAGGCCAGTTTGGGTTTTTTGTTCTGGGGTCTTTTTGCCATCTTCTGGGTCACTGTGTGTGTGTGGGGGGGAGGTATTTGTGAATTTCCTGCATCGTGCAGGGGGTTGGACTAGATGACCCTGGAGGTCCCTTCCAGCTCTATGATCCTATTGATTCTTCAGCCTTTCCTCATAGGAAAGGAACTCCATCCCCCTAATCATCTTGGTTGCCTTCTGCCGTACTTTTCCTAGCTCCGTGATGTACTTTTTGAGATATAGTGACCAGAACTGTATACAATATTCCAAATGAGGCTGCACCATAGATCTATAAAGGTTCCCTTGCTCGAAAGCCAGTCAGATCCGACTCTAGGGTTGCGGTGCTCATCTCCGTTTCAAAGCCGAAGAGCCAGCACTGTCCGAAGACATTTCCGTGGTCATGTGGCCGGCATGACTAAACACCAAGGCACACGGAACGCTGTTACCTTCCCACCGAAGTGGTACCTATTTATCTACTTGCAATTTCTTGCTTTCGAACTGCTAGGTTGGCAGGAGCTGGAACTAGAGACGGGAGCTCACCCCGTCATGCAGCACTCACGGGTCTTGAACTGCTGAACTACTGACCATAGATCTATACATAGATCATAACCATAGATCTATACATGGGCATTATAATACCATCCGTTTTCTTCTCAATCAGTTCTGGTGCTCTTCCCCTGCCTGCATTTGACCCCCTTGCTTCTGGGGCTCCCCCAACCCAAGGGCCTGCTTCTTGATGGAGTCAAGATCAAATGTTCAGCTGCATGTGATAATCAAGAGTTATAAGTAACCATTTCAAAGTCCCTGGCTGCTGAGACAGCTCCGTCACTCACAAGTGCAATGTGACTTTTTTTTTATTTGCAGCAATGCAAAATGATTGTCCGAAGCAGAAGCAGGTATTCGGGACACGCCTAATCGAGCCGCATTGGTTTCTTATGGCATTTCTAAGCAACGTTAGGATTTGTGTGCGGCCGTGGGAATCCACTTGGTTTAGATGTGCATTCTGTTTTAATCAACTCTGTGGTGACATCTCTCTCATCGTCTTTTCAGTAAGAACATAAGAACATAAGAGAAGCCAATGTTGAATCAGGCCAATGGCCCAACTAGTCCAACACTCTGTCACACAGCGGCCAAAATATACCAGGTGCCATCAGGAGGTCCACCAGTGGGGTCAGGACACCAGAAGCCCTCCCACTGCTGCCCCCCCCCCAGCACCAAGAATAGAGTGCATCACCTGCCCCAGACTGAGAGTTCCCATCTATACCCTGTGGCTAATAGCCCCTGATGGACTTCTGCTCCATATGTTTATCTAATTCCCTCTTGCAACTGTCCATGCTTGTAGCTGCCACCACCTCCTGTGGCAGTGAATTCCATATGTTAATCACTCTTTGGGTGAAGAAGTACTTCCTTTTATCTGTTCTAACCCGACTGCTCAGCAATTTCATGGCGTGCCCACGAGTTCTTGTATTGTGAGAAAGGGAGAAAAGTACTTCTTTCTTAACCTGCTCAATCCCATTCATAATCTTCTAAACCTCGATCCTGTCACCCCTCAGCCGTCGTTTCTCCAAGCTAAAGAGCCCCAAGCGTTTTAACCTTTCTTCATAGGGAAGGTGTTCCAACCCTTTGATCATTCTAGTTGCCCTTCTCTTTACTTTTTCCAATGCTATAATATCCTTTTTGAGATGAGGCGACCAGAACTGTACACAGTATTCCAAATGAAGTAGTTTCTTGAGATCATACTTGGGTTGTACAATGTACATGTTGGTTCTCTTTTCTGCTTTGGGCAGCGTGTGAATTCCGTGGGCAGAAGGGTAAGGATTTCCATTAACCAGAAGCAGTGTCGCTGCGTGGCCCTCTTTCAAAATCGGTCACTGCAGAACTTGGGTCTTGAACTTCAGGAAATGTTGAGGGCACTCAGGATTGTGTTTGTCTGATGGTCTTTGGCGGGAAAGTGGCGTTACAAACCTTGGAACCACTTGCATAAATGAACAGGGCCAGCAAAATTTCGTGTAGGTCCTGGGCCACTTGGGGAAAAAACTACTTGCACATTTTTACATAGCAAAGATTTTCCCCAGAGGTGCTGCATTGAAGACCCTTGTCTGTTTCTGCTCTCCGGGATCTCCCTGCTAGTGTTATGCGGTGGCCCGGATGTTGGCATCCAGTGGGCTGGCCATACGAGGGCAATTCTCTTGCCCCCTTTTTAAAAGCTGGGAGTGTGAAAGAGTTCTCCAGCATTTCTTCCATTTGGAAACAGGCAATTCCCCTCAGAGGCCCTTGACCCTTTTCACAGTGTGAGGTGTACACAGTGCACAATTCTCTCTTACCCTGTTTCCTACACTGGCCGGCACTTTCCCCATCGGGGAACTGAGAGACTGAACCAATATCTGCAGCCGAGGGCCAGTGTCTGCCAACCCCTGACACCACTCACAGTGGAAGTTCCTCCTCTAAGTTTGGTGTAGTGGTTAAGTACGCAGACTCTAATCCGGGAGAACTGGGTTTGATTCCCCACTCCTCCACTTGCACCTGGCTGGATGACCTTGGGCAAGCCATAGTTCTGATCAGAGATGTCCTTGAAAAAGAGAAGTTTCTGTCAGAGCTCTCTCAGCCCCACCTACCTCACAGGGTGTCTGTTGTGGGGAGGGGAAGGGGAAGGAGTTTGTAAGCCGCTCTGAGACACCTTTGGGTAGTGAAGGGCGGGGTATAAATCCAATCTCCTCTTCTTCTTCTTCTTCTTCTTCTAAGTTTTGTTGCCACTCCAAACTTGTAATGGACTACTGCTGATAAATGAGTGGTGGCGGCGAAGATGTTTTAAAAATCCCTAGTTAAATAAGAAACCGACTGTCCTTCGTTGGAGTTAGCATTGCCAACTCTGAGCTGGAAAATTCCTGGATATTTGGGGGTGGAGCCTGGGGAGGGTGTGGTTTGGGAAAGGAGAGTTTTAGCGAGTTCCGAAAACGCGGGGTAAGGAGGTGAAAACTTCAGGTTTGTGCCCGGTGAGGAAAAAATCTACTGCAGAAAATTTCGCATAACGTGCAGTTTTAAAGACGTCAATGCAGGGAATTTCACTACTGCAGAAACAGTCTCGGGGTGAACCCAGATGCAGTCTAAGGGCTTTGTAGTGCGTCCTTAGGCCCTTAGACGAGCTGCTGTGTTTCGGACTCAGCTATATGAAAGTATTGACCTGCCCGACAGGATTGTTTTTAAGAAATTCTTTTTGCTATAAACGCCATATAAATGCCGCTGTTTTCTTACATTCCCGTTCCCTTGCTCAAACGTTTCGTGTTGTGAAACGGCAATATTTTTTAAAAAAATTCTGTGGTTTCCCTTGCAGAGCCAGATTGGGCGTCTTACACGTTGGGCGTGTTTATCTGCTTAAATTGTTCGGGGATTCACCGCAACATCCCACAAGTCAGTAAAGTGAAATCTGTCCGTCTGGATGAATGGGACAACGGGCAAGTCGAGGTAACGCTCTTTGTACGCATGGAACGTATCGCGCATGGCTGCTCGGTCATTCCACGGTCCTTAACCGAGCTCAGGGTCCACCCTTTGAATTTCTGTAGGCTCCAAGGATGTCTCTGACCTTGGCGGCGCCAGTGCTGGCTACGACTTTGTCTGCTTCCCTTGTTCTCTGCTTTCCATTATGTCACGGGACGCTCAAACGGATGACGAGATGAGAGATTTAATTCTGCCTTTCCCTGCAGCCTTCCAGATTTCCCCCGAGTCCGGGAACAGAACGGTTTGATGGGTCTTCTCGGTGGACAGTGATCTAATAATGGCCAAGTGTCCTTGTCTGCGCTCTGTTGTAGTTTGACTCTTCTTGCCCTCTGTGCAAGCGGAGAAGTCGCGTGGTTCAGTGTGCCCCCAAAGATGCGAGGATATCAGATCCCCCCGACACCTTCCGCATGGCTCTAAACCCACTGGATTCCAGGGTGACCTAGGCTACTATAACCTGCATACGGAACTATTTCTAAGCGGTGGATGCATGTCTAACCAAGGCGAGAAGGGAAAGGGGGAAACCTCTAGCTGCTTTTTCAGAAAAATGCTCTGTCTTCTAAACATAGGGATTCTCCTCTCCATGTGTCCAGCCAGCCCCTGCAGTAACGGGGTGGGGGGCATTCAGAAGCCAATTTACCCCTTAAGATTGCCAGCTCAGGGCTGGCTTGATCCCCTAATGGACTGAACCCATAGTAGGGTTGCCAGCCCCGGGTTGGGAAATACCTGGACAGGTCCATAGATACAGGGGGGCATTCGGGGGCTCTGCCCCCTTTCTTAAAGGCACAGCCCCACAAGAATTTCTGCTGTAAATGCACTTTTCAATCATTTTAAAGCATTTTTAAAAGACATTTTAGGCAGAGTGGGGTGCTGTAGTTGACTAATTCCCTCACTGAGCAAGGGGGGTTGGAGTAGGTGACCTCTAAGATCCATTCTCTGGGTCAAGAAACTGGTCTCCTGTAAGAGAGTTTTTCTGCCTAAGTGTTAGCTTTCTTGACTATAGAAGTCATCACCCCCACCTGCTGGCTCATTATCTGAATTGTTGCTTAGACTGGCAGAAGGGATTAACTTGCAGCAGCTGAGAACGGTCATCTAAAGTGGTCGACAGCTTGCAGTTTTAGAGATCTCTCCTGGTAACAGCTTTCTGTTGGCTCAATGGCTTTTCTTTCTGCACTGAGAACGTCAGCCCCACCAGAAAAAAATTTGCCCCACAAGCCACCTGGAGATTTTAGGGTTGGAGCCTGGGGAGTGTGGAGTTTGGGTAGGGGATAGGCTTGCCAAGTACTTACCGTATTTCGGCGGGGGATGGATACGTCCTGGCAGGACCATCCCCGGGGGAAGGAAAGACGCGCCGCACAATGCCGCCACCAGGAAGTGATGCTAAGCGATGTTCTGGCAATGCGGCTGGAAACTCGATGGTACCATCGAGTTTTCAGCCCCATTGCCAGAGCGTCGCCTGGCGTCACTTCCTGGTGACGGCATGGTGCGTTACAGGGGGGACTGGTCCAGCTGAGGAGCATGTTTCCCCCGCCCCCACGCGGTAAGTACTTGGGAACCCTAGTAGGGGAAGAACCTCAGTGGGGTATGATGCTGTCAGAGTCCACCCTCTGAAGCCTCCATTTTCTCCAGGGGAACTGATTGATGTCGTCTGGACATCAGTTGTGATTCTGGGAGATCTCCAGTCCCCATTTGGAGGCTGGCAAGCCTACAATCTGGGCAAGACTCGTCTAGCTCCCCTTCGCTCCCCCCCCCAGTTAATCCAGAGCAAAAACAGCCCCCCTTTTCTCTGGATTCAAAGAGAAACTGCAGGGCAGCTGTGGGTGGAGCATACATTAAGGGTCCGGTCACACTGCCGTTTTGATTGGGATTCGCTGCTGTTTCCTTGCGCATGTCAGTTTCACGTTCACACGCGCTAATCTGCCTCCCACCGCGAAGCGGGCTTACTCGCACAATGCTTCTGGGTTTTCCTGACCCCTGGAAAAACTAGTGTTTTCCTGGCACTTCCACTTTGATTGCGCGATTTCGCCTATGTGGACAGCCCCTCTCTCGCAAGGATTGCGATTAGGGCCGTCTGAATGTTCTTGGGGTTCTTTTTTTTTTAAAGCTTCCGGTTTGAGCGCTTGAGCAAACATGCGCTTAATAAATCCATTTAAAATTTAATAATGGATTTATTAAGCGCATGTTTAGTCAAGCGCTCAAACCAGAAGCTTTAAAAAAAAACAACGCACAAAGATGGCCCTGGAGGCGGGAACAAGAGGTGGGGGCTACGGCAGCCGGCAAGGAGGATGGCGGAGACGGCGGAGCCTATTTTCATGGGTCAATGGTGGTGGCGGCGGCGGCAGCACCCCCGTCCCCAAAGTGTCAGCAGGAGCAGCAGCCGCCCAAGCCTCCCCGTGGCCGGCAGGATTGCCTGGAAGGACGGCGCAGCAGCAGGCAAGCGGGTGCTGGGAAAGAGGAGCTGGCTGCATATAGACAGCCCAATGCGAATAAGAATGTTCCCGATTTAAATAAACCGGGAACAAAGCGCATGTCAGTTGCAGTGTGACCAGAGCCTAAGATGCTGCCTGCCTGTCTAGCCATTATCGGAAGGGAGACAGAGCTGAGCTCCGCTTTCAAAATGGTGCGGGACAGCAAAATGCCATGGGCCACTCCCCTAGCTCTTTAAAGTTGGGCTGTCGCATTATGGTAACCCTCAATGGGGAAAAGGGAAGTTCCAGGCCCACAGAGAGGGGGAGTCCTAATAAAATCACATGAGATTCTTTGCAGGCCGGATGAGAAAAGGGGTAGGAGTGAAGATATGGGCAGCCAGGACATCAGGGAGAGGCATGGGGACAGGTATGTGTATGGACATCATTCTTGGCTCTCTTGTCATTGCTATATTGGGGTCAATTTGCAACCCCAGCATCACCCCCTGGTCCTGATGGACCTCATAGGGTTGCCAGGTCAGGGTTGGGGACTACTTGGAGATTGGGGGGCGGAGCTTGGGGAGGGGAGAGTTTGGGTGGGGAGGATATAATGCAATACAATCCATTGTCCAAAGCAGCCATTTTCTCCGGGGGAACTGAACTTAGGTGGCTAGAGATGAATTGTAATAGCGGGAGATCTCTAGGTTAGAACACTTGGGGCTCTTTAGCTTGGAGAAACGACAGCTGAGGGGTGACATGGTCGAGGTTTATAAGATCATGCATGGGATAGAGCAGGTAGAGAAAGAGGTACTTTTCTCCCTTTCTCACAATACAAGAACTCGTGGGCACTCCATGAAATTGCTAAACAGTTGGGTTAGAATGAATAAAAGGAAGTCCTTCTTCACCCAAAGAGTGATAAACAGATGGAATTCACTGCCACAGGAGGTGGTGGCAGCTACAAGCATGGGCAGTTTCAAGAGGGAATTAGATAAACATATAGAGCAGAAGTCCATCAGTGGCTATTAGCCACAAGGTATAGATAGGGACTCTGGGGCAAGGGATGCTCTGTATTCTTGGTACTTGGGGTGGGGTCAACAGTGGGAGGGCTTCTAGTGTCCTGGTGGACCTCCTGATGGCACCTGGTATTTTTGGCCACTGTGTGACAGTGTGTTGGATGGGCCGTTGGCCTGATCCAACACTGGCTTCTCTTATGTTCTTATATGTTCTTATGTTAGCTGCTGCCCGGAGTTTGGCAGCCCTATCCAATTGTGAACCTGTTACGTTCTTAGGAGCCGGTGAAGTGGACTGTACCACTTCAGACTGCGGTGGCGATGGGTTGCCAACTCCAAATTAGGAAATCTGTGGAGATTTCAGGGTAGAGTCTGGGGAGGGTGGGATTTGGTGAGGGGAAGGACTGCAGTGAGGCGTAATGCCATAGAGTCCAATGTCCAAAGCAGCCGTTTTCTCCAGGCGAACTGATCTCTCTTGACTGGAGATCAGTTGTAATTCTGGGGGATTTCCATGCCAGATCTGGAGATTGGCAATTTTAGTTGGTGAAGAAAGCTGTACCACTCGTAGCCGTGGTGGGGATGGCAAAGTCATGTGGCTACACTGAAGGGCATTAAAAAAAAGCCCAGCAAACTAAAAGTAGCCCATTGGGCTTTACTGTGTAATTTCTTACGCATAACAATGTCTCCTTTCAGCTGCCTCAGTGCCAATGCTCCCTCTAAGCTGTGGCGTCTTGTGAGCAAGAATTCTCCTTTGCGAGCGACTGGCATTAAAGTTGTGAGCGAGCGATTCGGCTGCTGCATAAATTAGTTCGCTCTGGAGCCATCCTTCGTTGCGCTAAGACACAAATGTGTGAGCGAGAGGCTAAAACACTGTGCGCTCGCTCGCACTAACTCATCTTAGAGGGAACACCGCTCAGCGCTTTACGACCTCATTACTGTCCCATTTCTTTGCGCCATGTGTCCAAAAGGTGCCTTCGAGGAAAATGGCTGCCATTTTCTTCAGGGATTTCCCCTTCCTGCCTCAGGCAACAGCAGGCCTGGCCATTTCCTTCACCTTTCCTCATGCCTAACTTAAAGTGGAGATTTGAGCTTGGTTCTCCCAGGTCTAAGTCTGACACTGAAACAATGTGTGTTGCCATTTATGGCACAAACAGTATTTGTTGTGAGGTG